>CM055092.1:49893523-50493523 GCA_029204225.1 Diphasiastrum complanatum | reverse complement strand
TGCTATTCAAAAAACTTTGCCAAGTATTGTGGATTTGCAAGAGATCTTGGTGAATGAGGAGTATAGGCTTCAATCAAGAGGAGGTGGATGTACATCGACATCTCATTATGAAGAGGATGCTATGTTCATCAAAGGCAAGTTCAAGGGCAAAGGCAAAGGCAAGTGGTCTAAAGGACAAGATCAAGGTGATACTTCCTCTTTTGGCAAAAAGAAAGATAAGTCTAAGTTGAAATGCTTTTATTGTGGAATCCAAGGGCATTTTGCAAATGAATGTTTGAAGAAGCAAAGAGATGAAGGTAGCAAGCAAATCAACTTTACTACTAATGATGAGGGTCTAGGTGGTGGTGATTCTCTTTTGATGTGTTCATCAAAGATTCATGGTGGATTGATAGTGGAGCTAGCTCACACATGACTAGTCACAAGGAGTTCTTTACTTCTTTGGTCACTTATGATGGAGCCAAGAAAGCAATTCACATGGCCAATGGTGGTGAGTGTGTGATTGAAGGTATTGGTTCAATTCCTATTTGTCTCTCTAATAATAGGAAAGCAAGACTTGATGGTGTTCTTTACATTCTTTCACTTTCAAAGAATTTGTTAAGTGTTGGTCAAATGATAGAGAAAGGATACATGGTAAAGTTTGGTGGTGATGCTTGAAGCTTGATGCTTTTGTTATGGCTAACAAAAAGGATGGGATGGAAAAGGAGATTGGTCTCAACTTTCCAAGGCTCCCTTTTAGCATCAATAAGATTGGTGGATCTTATGCAAAGTCTAAAAAGCTTCCTTATGCTAGATCTAGGTCAAGATCTAATATGCTTCTTGGAGATGTTCATCTTTGTGCTAACTTGGATAGTCTTGAGGATAATGATGGTGTTTCAAAGGTTCTTCATGGCAAGTGCAAGCATGCAAAAGGTAAGGAAAGAGCTAACTTCATCAATGGAGGTGAAGGTTCTTCCTTGGAAAAGATTGTTGTTAATGATTTCTTTGATCGATCATATGTCAAAAGATGTTGCTAGGTGCATGCATGAAGGAGGTGGTTCTTCTACATTCTTTTGTGATGAGTCCAAGAAAGTCATTTTTCCAGCAAGTGGAGTCGCTTGTCTTCATAAAGAGAGTAGATCAAATGGTTCTATCAAGAGACTTAGTGAGGGAGATAGTCACAACTCAAGGAGAAAAGAAGTATGTGAAGAGTTCAAAGTAGGATGTACTTTGAATGATGTCATTGTGAATGATAATGAGGAAGAATCATTATCATATGATTCATTACCTAAAACATTGAGTAGAAGTTTTTGTTTGAAAAAAGAGAGTACTTCAATCATTCTTATGTTGAAGGTACTAATCATTTTTTTCATGGCTTCTAATGTTTTTGAGGTTTCTACTTCTTATGATGCAATCATTAAGAGGGAGTCTTATGAAGGAAAGAGAAATGAAAGATTGGTTATTGGGAAGATCCAAGGCATGGATCTCACATCTCTTCATCAACTCAAAGGATTCTATGATTGTGAATTGATCACTCATGATCGAGATGGCAAAAGGTTGGTTGGAGAAGACTACATGGAGCAAATCGAGAGGCAATTTTTTCAAGACAAGGGAGATCTCATTGGTGAGCTTATTGAGGTTTTTTATGGACTCAAGAAGGCTGGATGTACTAGGTTTGATACTCATCTTCACCTACTCTACTTCATGTTGGATGGAAAGTTTGGAATCTATCTTTTGATTTATGATGGTGACATTGTTTTCACTAACCTTTGTGGAAGATCGAGATCAAGCATTGATGAGATCTTGTTGGATATAGATCATATGTTTGAGAGGGAGTATTTTCAGAGATTCAAGTCTGAAGATATTCATATCTTTGATATCTTTGATTATCAAAAGAAAGGTAAGCAAGTGGAAGCGACTCATTTTGCTTTACTCACATGTTTTGGAGAATTTTCTTGTGTAGATGATGCTATGCAAGTGGATATTGGTTCTCATGGTTTTCATACTGTAAAAGCAAGTAATGGATCTGGAAAACAAAGTTTATTCAATGACTTTGATGATCAAGAGGAAGATCAAGAGGTTGGTCTCAAAGGGCTTCAACAACACAAAAGGAAAGGTGACAATTTGGAGCTAGTCAAGAGCATCAAAGGAGAGGTAATTGGCAAACATGTTATGGATCTGTTTTTGCAGCTTATTGAAGACTCAATTAAGGTCAAAGGAGCAGCAAAGAAGTGTTGTTCAAGTTTACTTTACTTGTTCTATCTCATGTTTGAGCTATTTCATGTGGATGTGTGCAAATTGTCAAGATATGGACAAATTAGCTACATTGTCTTGCAATATCTTATTGTTGGAGTTGTACTAGCATTCTTGGCTGGTTTAGCTGATGGAAATGAAACTATTGGAGGTTCATTATGTCACTCATTCATGGCCAAGTCATCAAGTGTTGATGATATCTTGTGGCAAGATGGAGATGGAGGCTCATTCATGGAGTTTTATGGTGGAGACATATCAAGAAAGGACAAAGTTGGAGGAGACAAGCAAGAAAATGGTCATCACTCACATTTATTGTTTGGTTGCTGTAATTTTCCAGAGAGTTCAAAGTTAGTTTGAGAAGATCTAATCACTTCTATTCCTAAAATGTATTGTAGCTGACCAAGATCATGCACCTCAAATTCCTTCTTAGAGCACTCTTGATAGTCTCCACCACTCAAGATGATATCATCCACATAGATTAGCAAGATGGTAACATCATTTCCAGCAAACCTATAATAAAGTAAATGATCATACTCACTGGTTTCATCATAGTCAATACCATGTTCTTGAGCATATCCTTTTCCCACCAACCTTGCCTTGTACTTGTTGATAGATCCATCTTGGTTTGTCTTCACCTTGAAGATCCATTTGCATCCAATATCTTGTCCTTAGGTAACTCCACCAATCTCCATGTTCCATTTTTTATAAGAGCTTGATACTCAAGATCCATTGCTTGGATCCACTCCTCTTTGTTCCTTGCTTCATCTACACATGTAGGTTCATCAAAAGAGGTTAGGAAAGCATAGTTAGTTCCAACAACTGCTTGCTTACCCTTATCATCATAAGTGAGCCTTGCATTTGTGTTTTCCTTGATGTACTCCTTGGCTTTTGACTTGATGAAGGTCCTTCATCATTACCATCTAAAGCATGATCCTTTACATCAACATCAAGAATATTAGATCCATCCACATCACCATCAATAATAATTGAAGATACTATTGGAATGTTCCCTTCATAAAAAATGACATCTCTACCAACAATCACTTTGTTAGTAGTAGGGATGTAAACCTTGTAGGCTTTACTCAACTCACTATATAATATACCTTTTCTTGAAGATGAATCCTTCTTGGTCCTATCATCAAGAGTTATGTTGACATAGCATGTGCATCCAAAAGTTTTAAGAAAGTTGACACTTGGCCTCCTCTTGAATAGCATCTCAAAAGGTGTCCTTCCATCCAAAATAGCACTTGGCCACCTATTTCTTCTTTTCAACCACTCTATTTTGTTGTGAGGTCCTTGGTGTTGTATGCTCCCTCTTGATTCCATGCTCATCACAAAAGGCCTTGAACTTGGTATATATATACTCTCCACCATTGTCACTCCTTAAGCACTTGATCCTTGTGAAAAATTGGTTCTCCCTTGCATTCTTGAACTTGATGAAGTCATCATACACTTCATCTTTGCTCTTTAGTAGATAGATCCAACAAAATCTACTAATGCTCTCCAACATGAAGCCACTTGAAGTTCACATGTTGCAATGATTGATCTTCTTCTTTGTGTTGGATTTCACACATGTGGGAGTGTCCAAAAGTGCGATTTTGATCTCCTAAGATGTGGTGATTGCTGCACATAGATTGAAAACCAAGATCTATTCCATAAATCTAAGGCAAGAGCACTTTCTATCATGCATAGATCAACCAAACAAGTACATTCACGTGTGTGGAGGCTTTTTCTTCTTGAAACAATTAGAAGCAAAATGCCCCTTCTTACCACAAAAAAAACACTTCTTGTTGGATTTGCAACTTGTTGATGTTTGTGATGAATCCTCATCACTCTCCTCCTTTGACTTGTCCTCTTTGAAATGTTGATGACGCTCTTTGCCCCTTCCTCTTGGCTTGTCCTCTGTGAATATGCTTTCACCTCTCCATCATTCTTCAAGGAAAGTTGATTGACATTAGGAAAAATATGGGCTCAAAATGGGCCCTTTAATAAATTTCACTTTAGAGAGAGAATGTAAACCGATAACTTTTGGTCGTCGTTTTTTGAGTTTCCGGCATTCTCCGTCATTTAACTGGTATGGTTAACTTCACACATTAGTTAGTTAAGCATGGAATATAATAACTTCTCTTCATGCTCATTTCAAAATTTGAGGCTAGAGCTTTAAGAGTGTAAATCTTGGTGTGCTCACTGCTAAAACTGAAGCGGGAGTACAATGAGCACTTTTGAAATCTTTGTATGCTTACAGTGAAATATGAGGTGAGACAATTTTTTAGCAAGACATATACATTACAAAAGTAAGGTACGCTAGATCTATTTAGACTTATTGTGGTTTGAAGCATTTACGGATCGTAGCTTTCAACAATGGCAATGTTCCATTTGCATGTTGCACTTCCAATGGAATGCACTCCAAATAATAAGAAAAATTTGAAAGTTGTAGAGAATGTTGCAGAAACAGTTAGAGAATTGAGATTAAATAATCATAAGAATATAGATTTGTGGGTGGATGGATCAATTTATCCTAATGATCCAGCAACCAATTTGTGTCCAGATTTTAAGTCTGTAACTAATCTTCTCAGATTTGTATGTGAAGGAAAGAGCAGATTATTGGGATATTGTCAAAGGTTGCATGATATTGGAATGCATAGCGTATTTTGTCTTAATCAACAATTACAATTTGCCAATTAACAATTGCAACTATCAAATCAACAATTGCTTGGTTATGTGCAACATGCCAGTGCTGAAAGCATTGCACTCAAGCATGTTATATCAGAGTTGAATGCTACAATCACAACTCTTCGGGTCTCAAACCAAGAAATATTAGAATCCATGGAGAATTTGTAATCTGATAGTTTAAAATCTGTTGTTGATATATAAGTTTTAAAGAAGGCAATGATGAAAAGGAAAAGACAGAGAGTACCGATGAAGAATATTGATGACTTATCCACACATAGTGGCAATAAAAAAAAAAAGATTCAAACATTTAAGTATGTTTTCTTATAAACTGTTTATCTGACTTGTATTTGTCATTTAAGTTTGATTTGCATTATCAATTTGTTAAACACAATTTGAGTTTTCATATGTTGCAGATCTGTTGGTGGCAAAGAAATATTTAACAGATCGTTTATGCATTGGAGGATCTCTAAATCATGTTTTATCGAGAAAGTCAGCCAAGGCAATGATGAAAAATGTTTGGTTTGAAAAAATGAAAAAAGAAATTGCAGAGACTATTTTGAATAAGGTTCAAACTTACTTGGATGCAAATTTGATACAAGGTGCATGTGATGATTCTAGAATTAGCAGAAATGCTTATTCTGTTTTTTTTAGAATAGTTAAAGAAGCCTTTTTCAAGTGATGGTGTTGAAGGCTGATTAGCAAGAAATTATTATAATGATGGAATGTTCAAAGTAGTTGGCCAACCACTTTATATAACAAATTTATACAAATCAGAATGTGGTGAGCTCAAATACAACGATTGCAATAATATTTTTCTTGATATTGAAAATATTCTAAAATATATTATTTGATTCTACAAACTAGACAAACATCAAGTAAATGGATAAATCCGAAATCATCAAAGGTCAAAAATTGAAACGAGTGAGTGTCACTTTGATGAACAAAATTTTAGATACCGATGATCAAACGTTTAGTGTTCAATTGGAAAATCACATATGGTGGTTGGTGGCATTCCAGGTATATTTTTCAATTTTCAATATTTTTTTTAAGTATCGTTACATTCAATACACTGTCTTATCTTATTAACATGTCATAAATTACTTGCTTCTCTACAGGTCATGAAAGAAGACCATAAAATACTTTCATGGATATTTTTA
The DNA here is from genome assembly GCA_029204225.1 of Diphasiastrum complanatum. NCBI lineage: Eukaryota > Viridiplantae > Streptophyta > Lycopodiopsida > Lycopodiales > Lycopodiaceae > Diphasiastrum > Diphasiastrum complanatum. The sequence goes on along the minus strand of CM055092.1, from coordinate 50,487,464 downwards.
CGTACAAATTATGGTGAGATTATAAAGAGACACATGGAGGGTGAGAAATTGCAAGTCAAAAACCATGGAAGTTTTCAAATTCAATGGCACCTCGCAAGCGATTTGAAAACATTGAAATGTATGCATAATGTATTTCATGGGGCAACATCAAAACATCCATGTCTGTATTGCATGAAGGATTGCTACAATATGAATTTGGGATGACCAAACACTGGCCCAACACGAGAAGCAGAAGATCCAAATATGAAAAGTGTGCTACCAATTCCATTAATTCATGTTCACATATGCACATTGCATGATGAGGTTCGTATTATTGAAAAACTAATTTATCTGCATATTCTCCTAGCTTGGAATCATAAACAGGAGTCAGTGGCTAAAGCAACAATCAAGAGGTTGGAAGAAGTTCTTTCAAAGGTAGGACTAAATGAAGGGAATGTCACCATTGAAAAAAGCGACAGAGTCTTCGAAAAAAAAAAAATGTTCCTAATAAGCCTTCAATTGGAGGTGCTAAAACAAGAACATTCTTATCAAATCACACATGCAAAGAATCAAGTGTCAAATATGAAATTTGGAAAGAAATTGTTCAAGCCACGCCACTAGAAAGTAAGTAATCGAGTGGAAAAGAGAGAAGTTTGGAATTACTTAGACAAACTAATAGGTGTTATCAGGAAAGAAAACCTATCATCTGAAGATATGAAGACTTTGCAAAATCATTGCACCACATTTGTAAAATCAGTACGAGATTGTTGGGGAGAAGAATACGTAACACATTACATGGAACTGATCAATTTCATTATATGGAATATCATTCATGATTATATTTATTTATATTGATGTTACCAATTTCAACTAATTGCAACTCTTGTTTACATCACATCTTGCTTCATCATGCAACTTATTTTGCAAAGGAATATGGGAGCTTAGGTATATGGTCACACAAGGCATGAAAAAATCACATTGACAAGCAAGAGGTGTATTTCTACAAATCATGGTGGACATAATTCAAAAAATAAATAGTTAGTACAACTATTCCAGTGGTTTTACAGATGAGCACAATTTAAATATCAAGCAAAAAAACTAGCCAAACATTATGATCTTTCAGAAAGCATTCAAATTTACCAGAAAAGAGATATCCTCTTGATACAATGGAAAACATGTATAATCTATTTTAATTTCAATTTTCATCATCTCCAAGTTTGAGATGCATGGTATTGTCATGAAGGAACAATCTCCTTTCATATGGATCTAAGAACTGTATATTTTTCTTTTTGCTCATGTCTATATATCCCAAATAAAGAGACATTGAAGATGATCTTTTTGTGGTATCTCCTGAGACATAACGAGTATTTTAATAGCTAGATCTCTCTTAACAAAAAGACAATGCTCTAATTGTCGTTATAATAGTTGCGGCAAATGGACTAAAACTCGTATGATATATACAAATCTCATTATTTACAAAAAATTTCAAATAGTGGACAAGGGATGTATCCTTGTGCCCAATAGCTGCCGATCCCTCTCGAAGACCTCCACGTCTTATAGCAAAAGAATCTACTTCGATGATATTTTGTAAAAAAGCACAATAAGAGATATATTTAGTTAAAAAAATGAAAATCACAATTACAAAAATTAGAACAACAATTCAGGTATTAGGTCATAGAACAATATCTTACAAGAACATCATCATCGAAACCGACCATATTTTTTGTTGTAATGTCGTGGCCACCAGCACACTCTTCAATTCTCACGAGTTCATGATGAATCTTGGGTTGATACCTTTTCTGAAACTCCAAAAATTCTTCTTCACTCGGCAAGATTTTAGAATAAGATTTGTATTTTTCCATCATGGCATCCAATGTCTCCTTGCCAGATTTCCAGTTGCCATCAGTTACAATGTCAATCTCGGGCTCGATATAATCATAATCATAATCAATAATATCAGAAAATTCTAACAATTCTTTCGAAAAAAATTGAGAAGATTTCATCTTCTCATAAATCAAAAAACATCTTCAATATCGTTGAACGACATATAACGATCACTATTTATAATATATACAGGAAGATCCAATAAATTTATCTCCCGAAAAGACGTTTCTGAAGATTTACAATCGGACAAAATTAATGAGCGACAAGTGGTCTGCTCATATTCAGATGCCATTTCTGATTTAGCATCCGCACCTATATCAACGTCATCTTCATCTACCTCCATTGGAACATATGAAGGGATTGTCAGTAAAGCTAATGAAGATGAACAAGCGGGCTCATCTTCTGGTACTTCAACAAAGATAAAATAAATAAATGCCATGCCTTTAATAAGAAGACGACATTCTCTTTTGTAAATACTACAATGAGTAATTTTTTTGAAGTTGCCATGGAATTTCTTGTATTTTAAATCGTGCTTTTGTTTGGAAGATGGTTGGGCATGTACAAGATCTATGAAATGAACATAACTACAGTTGTCTATATCTATATGAGGGGTTGTAATTACAAGAACAAATTTATCAAGAAGATCAACAAGCTGAAAACGATTCTCATAAACAAACTTAAATATCAAAAGAGTTAAAATAGCAATGATCGACTTATACAGTGCTTTCTTATTTCGACGACACTACGTGTGCTTAGTTCTAGAATTATCGGGCCGTCTTTCTTTTTCGAGCTCTTTGAGTGGTTTTAATTATCTTTGTACTTGCAGTTTAGTTGAATATACAGTTTGTGGTGAGCTATTCTGTTGTCTTGTCTTGTTGCACTTGACGTTGTGCTGAGGTGATTGATCCGATCGCATGTTTTAACTGTGTTTCTTAACTTGGTATCAGAGCCCTTGGTGGCTTGAATCACCGGACAAGAATAGAGATCTACAAATTCACGTCGGTTTGTTGGCTAGGAAGCACAAAACTGAGTCTGTGGAGATTCGTGGGATAGCTCAAAATTGTAAGAAGATTCAGAGACAGGGGATTGTTGGCTGAAACGAGAAGCTAAACAGAAGCATAGAACTCCGTAGAAAGGTTGCTTACTATGGATTCAATTTGAAGCCAATTGAAGATCTGTTTGAAGCAGGTGATGGCTGACTGTAGGGCGACCTGAGTGCAGTAGAAGGCTGCAAAAAGTGGCTCAGAGAAAACCTGAGCATAGCTCAAGAAGTATTTTTTCTTCCTCATGACTAGGATTTACAACCATAAAACTATGGATCTTCGGTTGTAGGAGATCATTTATGGCACTGTAAGTGCATGATGGAGGGCGCCCTAGTGCTGGGAAGATAATTTCAGAAGGCCGCTGACTGCCGTGGAGAGTTGGAGGAGAGCTTGAAAGGTTAGCCGTGGGTTTTTTTCCAAAACCCTTCATAATCACCATAGCCGTGGAGAGAGGAGATGGCCGAGAGAGGTCGCAGACAGACCTTGCGCGCCCTCACCCATTCTGGCATCTAGTGTAAATAGGTGCTTAGTGCTTTGAAGTGAAGCTCTAAATGCACGACCTCCTTGTGGATCGTTGGATCGAAGACAATGGTCAAGATGGAGTTCTCAAGAAGGAACGTGGACCACAGGATGGAGGATCACCGGTAGATGAGCTTTGAAAGGGTCCTAAAGAATTGAAAGGCAAAATAGGCCTTCTTTTCATTAAAAATATTCAAACTGAAAAAATTGTTGGGTCCCAAGTTTTGTGAAAGGTGAAGTTTCTTCACACTTAAGTAATAGTTCAAAAACCCAAATTGCCCTTATTTTCACCTCCTTTAGCCTATTTTGGCCAAACGAAAGGCTATAGCCTCCAAACGAAGGGCACCCTGACTGTATTTGCAAGTACGATACACCAACACAGAGTGATTGCCGCGGAGAAAGTGTTCGGAGCATGCCAGAAGTGATTTCACCATTCCACTGGGCAGGTAGCTGGGGGTTGGTGATGAGAAGCATTTCAGAAAGCGACGCCAGTTTGGCTTTCAATTTGGCGAAAGAGCGGCGGGTGGCCTGGTAAGCCAAAAATTGCAGGTCATTATTTGTGATTTCTGACATCACAGTTGGCTTCGGCATACACTTTATAGCCTACAGGTGGAGTTTCAAGCAGTTTGGAGATGACAAACATCAATGAGACAATTTTGGGCGATGCAAGCAAACTTGATGGGGCTTCTAACTACAACATCTGGAAATTCGAAATGAAGAGCATTTTGATGGAGAAAGAGTTATGGGAGATTGTGGCAAGTATTGAAGTTCGGCCAAATACAACTCCAGGTGACATGAGGGCCTTTGATAAAAAGGCGCAGAGAGCATTGTCCTTAATCAATCTTTGAGTGAAAGACCATGTAATCACTCATATAAGTGATGCCACGACGACAAGGGGAGCTTGGGAAGCTCTTAGAATGCAATTTCAAACTTGCAATCCAGCTCGGGCCATGTTCTTGAAGTCGAGATTGAACGCAGTAAGGATGGAAAAAAGTGAATCAGTGGGATCTTTCTTCACCAGGATAAAGGAGCTGAGAGATCAACTTGTGGCGATCGGAGAACCAATCAGGGATGTTGAGTTGGTACATACCACAAAGAATGGTGTCTCGAAAGGGCTACAGATGTTTGTGAGCGGCATTGCTTCGAGGGAGAGATTGCCTACTTTTGAAGACTTCCACGGAATCATGTTGCAGGAAGAGCAGCGTCGCGAAGTGGTGAAGTCAAGGCAAGCCCCAGAGGAGGATCAAGCCTTGCTTGCTAAAGACAAGCAGAAAGGATAGAAAAGGATTTCCAAGAAATCCAAGGATGATGATGACGAGGGAGAGTCGTCATCAAAAGAGAAAAAGAAGAAGAAAGGCAAATGTTACTATTGCCACAAATCGGGTCATTGGGCACGTGAGTGTTACAAGAAGAAAGCGGACATAAAGGCGAGAAAAATGACTCAACAAGGCAACATTGCCAAAGATGATGGAGAAGATGATGAGACAAGTGTCTTCTCATCGGCATTGGCATCCCAAGTTGATGATGGTGCCAGATGGTTCATAGATTCAGGCGCCACAAGGCATATGACCAGGAAACGTGATTGGTTTGAGAAATTCTCACCAATCCATGATGGGAATAAGGTCACTCAAGCCAATGGGGAGGAATGCCAAATAGAGGGTGTGGGCAATGTACCTGTGCAGTTTCCTGATGGTAAAATCAAGAACATTCCTAATGTGCTTTATGTTCCTGGACTCAAAAAGAGTTTGCTTTTTGTTGGTGTAATGGAAAATCAACATCTTAAGGTTGAATTTGTCAAGGATGGATGCCTTACGAGGGATATGAACCACATTCATAAAGTGGTGGCAAAAGGTTATAGAGATAGTAATTGTGGCCTTTATAAATTGGATGCTGCAAAAGCAGGAGAATATGGTTTGGCTATCTCAACAGCATCTCAATCTGAATTGTGGCACATAAGACTTGGTCATTTGAACTATGGGAGCTTGAGATTGATGGCAAAACTGAAGATGGTAACTGGGTTATCGGCATTGCAGGATGATCATCATGCAATATGTGAAGGATGCGTCATGAGAAAGCATCACAGGGAGACATTCAAGAAAGGTGGAGCTACAAGAGCTAAGAAATCGCTAGACCTTATTCACAGCGACCTGTGCGGCCCAATGAAGGCCATGTCGTTGGGAAAAGCATATTATTTTATGACTTTCATAGATGATTACTCTAGGAGGACATGGATTTATTTCTTGAAGAAGAAATCTGATGCTTTTGCTCGCTTCAAGGAGTTCAAGACTTTTCTAGAAAACCAACTGGATGCACGCATCAAAGTGCTAAGATCTGATAGAGGAAGCGAACACAAATCTAATGATTTTGAGGACTTTTGCAAGGAACACGGCATCAAAAGACAATTCACACAGTCACACACGTCGCATAGTAATGGTGTAGCTGAAAGGAAAAATAGGACTATTATGGAGAGTGCACGTTCCATGATGAAGCAAATGGGCTTGACCGATTCACTTTGGTCGGAAGCGTGCAGTGCGGCAACATTCTTGCAAAACAGGAGCCCTACAGTTGCGGTTCCAAATGTGACTCTTGAAAAAGCATTTACAGGAATAAAGCCAAAAATCGACAAGTTCCGTATCATTGGATGCAAGACCTATGTACACGTACCAAAAGAAGAGCGAAAGAAACTTGATGCCAAAGCAATCAAGTGTATCTTCGTCGGTTATGACGAGAGGACGAAGGCATACAAGTGTTTTGATCATCTAATGAACAAAATTCACATTAACAAAGATGTGATCTTTGATGAGACGCATAGGTATGAAGATGAAGACCATACAAGTGGTGAGAACATCAAAAGACTTCCCACAATTTTGGAAGAAGAAGATGAAGGGAACGTTCCACAAGATGATGCACGTGAAGATGAGAGTCGTGAGGGCGAGTATGAAAGGACACCACCTATTCAAGAACCTAGGGGGAGGTACTTGCCAATAGGAGCAATAAAGAAGAAATCGATTGGAAGTAAGAGACATTACTTGGACACTCCTTGGGATACATACTCTCCACGTAGTGTATCACCTGAATCATTATCATGTGAACTATGACATAATGAGTGACATTTTGAAGTGTCGAGAGCCATCAACCTTTGATGAGGCAAAAGATCACAAAGAGTGGCAAAGGGCAAAGGAAGAGGAGATAGAATCCATCCACAGGCATGATACATGGGAGTTGGTTGATCTACCACTTGGAAAAAAACCCATTGACAACAAACGGGTGTTTAGAATAAAGTTTCATGCGAATGGCACGATGGAAAAGCATAAGGCACGCCTAGTAGTGAAGGGTTATAAGCAAAGCAAAGGAATTGACTATGAAGAGACATTTGCTCCAGTGGCCAAGACGACTACGCTACGTCTTATCATTGCTCTAGCATCTCATTTTGGGTGGAAGATCCATCAAATGAATGTGAAGTCCGCATTTTTTAATGGTCACTTAGAGGAAGAAGTTTACATGGTCCAACCGCAAGGCTTCATGGCAAAAGGACAAGAACAGAAGGTATGTAAACTACATAAAGCACTTTATGGCCTTAAGCAAGCGCCACACGCATGGTATGGATGCATTGACAATTACTTTCTTTCTCATGGGTTTGTAAGAACAAATTCAGATCCAAATCTTTATGTTCTTATAAACGATGATAGCATTGCCTTGATTGTACTTTATGTTGATGATATCATTATCATTGGCAATGATGAGAACTTCACTTGTTCTATCAAAGCCAACTTGTGCAAGAAGTTTGAGATGACAGATTTAGATCTTATGCACTACTGCTTGGGTGTCGAAGTATGGCAAACTGGCAGTGATATCAGGTTATGTCAAACAAGTATGTGCGCGAGGTACTAGAGAGATTTCGCATGACAGAATGCAAACCTTCCATCACCCCTTGCGAAGCTGGTAAGAAATTATCTCGTATTGATGATAGTGCACATGTTGACGCTACTCTATTTCGTCAACTAGTTGGGAATTTGATATATCTTACGACTACACGTGCTGATATCTTATGCTGTAAGTTTGATTAGCCAATTCATGTCATCACCCACTATGGACCATTGGAAAGCTGCAAAAAGGATTTTGAGATATGTGAAAGGTACACCTAACCTTGGCCTAATCTACAAAAGACAAAGTGTTTTACCTAAATTGCAAGGTTATGTTGACGCTGATTGGGCAGGAAGTATAGATTGTAGAAAATCAACAACAGGTTATGCCTTCAATTTTGGTAACGGTTGTTTTTCATGGTCTAGCAAGAAGCAAGATACTATCTCTTTCTTCTACAGAAGTCGAATATAAAGCGTTAAGTTCTGCTACCCAAGAAGCTGTTTGGCTACGTAAGTTGTTATGTGAGATTGACATGAAGCAGGTAAATCCTACTGTTAATTTCTGTGACAGTCAAAGTGGAATACAATTGGCTAAGAATCCTGTTTTTCATGCAAGAACAAAACATATTGAGGTAAAATATCACTGTGTGTGTGAGAAGCTACAAGATATAAGTATTGTACATTGTTCTACGTTGTTACAAGTTGCTGATATATTTACGAAAGCTTTAAATAAAGAAAAGTTTGAAACTTTAAGAGCCAAACTTGGCTTAGATCTGGTTATATAAAAAGCCTTTACTTGTAATACTATCATGGAGGTATGTTCCATGAATAGAGTAAACTCTAAAATAAAAAAAGACGTTGATCATTGAGAGAGAATTAAAATAACAATGATTGACTTATACAGTGCTTTCTTATTTCGACGGCACTACGTGTGCTTAGTTCTAGAATTATCGGGCCGTCTTTCTTTTACGAGCCCTTTCGAGTGCTTTTAAGCAACTTTATCTTTGTACTTGCAGTCTGGTTGAATATACAGTTTGTGGTGAACTATTTTGTTGTCTTGTCTTGTTGCACTTGACGTTGTGCTGAGGTGATTGATCCGATCGGGTGTTTTTACTGTGTCTTTTAACTAAAAGTAAAAAAGAAAAGGCAAATAAAGTAATCACTTTGTTGAGTGAAAATTTCACTGATTGCCAAGAATTCCCTAAGTTTATCCTCCACAGATGTAGAGGAGTCCATATACAAATAGTAATGTCAAAAAAAAAACCACGTATTGTTTCAACACGCGTAGACACGGTTGCTACTAAAATGTTGATACAGACTGCGCGTTGATTCAATATCGGAAGTAGACCAATGCACATGTGGCTGATATCGGTTCAAGGCGCAGGAGAAATGAAAGGGAACTACAGGAACGAAGCACGAGCGTTCAATCGATACTCCAGCACCAAGAACAATGAACATATAGTATGCGAGCAAAACATATATAAGCATGAAAAAGAAAGTAACAACTGAGCGACATATGTATTTATAGAAGTACAGCCTAAATTCTAGCCGTACACTTGTCATATATTCAACGGGTTGGTTGTCTCAAAAAACGGTGCCCAATAGATAGCCTACATGTGAGGTTGAAATGCATGGACATTTAGTTTTCAAAATAAAAAAAGATGGCACAATAATCCATAATTTATGGGCGCAATTTTCTTGACATTCGCTAGGTGACACGTAGCAATGAAAAATAAGAAAAGAAATCATGAATATCCACGAATTTAAGAGCGTAGTCTATGGATCAATCACTCAGAGAGGAATGAGGCACACACCAGCAGCATCCTGCCACCGGTCATGCTATCAAGCATACACTAGTGAGAGTCCCGTAAGTATACTTATATCCTCCAAGGCCCATGCACCACTAGTAGTGCACTGTGATACCTCACTGGGCACCTCTGCAGCCTATCTAGGCCACGTCATCAAGTTCTCCAATAACTCACTGATAGACCCATACCAACTCCACCACCATGTGTTTAGGCCTACAACCATTAATTATGACCATGTACACATAAGGGCCCCAAATCCCTTATAGTCACAATTAACTTACGGGTTGTTGGTCTACCGATCCCTAGCATGGACACGCTACACGAGACCAGTCATGGGCATGACATGGAACACCACCACCATCTGCACCTCCATCTTCATCTCAGAGACAGCATGCTGCACCAAAGAGAGTGGGTCGACCCAAAGACCCAGCATGGCTGAAAGATATCAGAAAGCTTCAAAAAACCATGAGCCTCTTGATCCCAAAGGCTCACATGCAGGTGACCAAGGAGATTTCAGCAGATGTGAGGTGGGTTGTGATAGCAGTTGAAGCTCTGCACAATGCTTATGAGGATTTTCAAATATAATTCTTTTCAGATTGTGTAGTTGTTGTTGGACATGCTAAAAGAGTAACAATAATGCCAAAGATTTTCAGTTGATTTTTCGTATGAGGGATGCGTACAATACGTTTGCCCAAAATTTCCGTCCAAGACCTGTCCCTACAACAACTTCTGCTCCACCAGTTGCTGCCACCACTTCAGGAAGGAAGAGGAAGCACGCTCAACCAATGAGGCTACCAGTAACCATTCAACAACTTGCTGTCAAAAAGAGAAGATCCTCAGACCCTCCAAAAAAAGTAAGGGCTAATCTAAAGGCCCCTTCTTTTCCTTCGTCTTCCTCTTCTTCTTCTAAATCCGCTTCACATAAATCAGTCTCTAGATCTCCTCACAGATCAGTTTCTAGATCTCCTCCCCATTTAGTTTTTAAATCTCCTCCCCATTAAGTTTCTAAATATCGGAGTCCATCCAAAGGTAATTGACAAACAAAGAGTATCATTTAAATGATGCATAAAAACACACATTCAAACATACATATAGATCAAACTATACCTAGACGAAGAAACAAAAAACTTTTATGGATGTAAAACTGGCAAGTGAGCCAAATCAAAGGCAAAAAATGTCGTGTTGGGATGAAGCCCAAGCACGGTAGCCATAAAAGCAGCCCGAGATTCTTTGTTTCTTGCCGCGTTATTAACAGCAAATACACAAAAGTCTTGTCGATTGCCAACCAGGTTCCCTTGCACCCATTGTTGTCCAACTTGAAGATCAGCAGGAGGTGGAGGAAAAGGCGGGAACACGGGGGAGGCGCCAGCTGAAAAATTCACTAGAAGAAAGGAGGGATCAAACTGATCTATCGTCTCAGGGTAAGCCTCAAACATCTTATCTAGTTCATCACAATACCACAGATAACAGTCTATCCCATCTACATTTCCACATCCTTGCACATGCGTTTTACCTGCCAAGCAATTCAACACATCTTGCAAGTGAGTGATCTTTCAATCAGCATATCCACCATCTTCTTGCAGCTTTTGAATTGGCTCACATAAGTCAGCTGCAAGTACCCCATGATTGCTTTCACCAGGTGCACACAAGTTCCTAAGAGCCCCACGAAGAGAAATGCAGTTCTTTAAAAGAATTCCAAGGGACCCATTTGTGCAAGGTCTCAAATGAGACTCTGCATCAAACATTAAACTACATTAATCAAATCAAAGTCAATGATTTAACCACTGTAATAAAAAAAAAATCCTACAACTTGCAAGTGTAACCTAAGACAATTCACAGCTTGCCAAAAACAACATACCATATGTTTTGGGTATGAGATTGCCCAAAGCTGCTGCTAACGTATCATAGCCAATCGGTGCAGTCACAGAAATGAAATCATTGACAGCTTCTTCAATGTATTTCTGGTTGATGATAATTTGTGTCGCAATCTGCCCTTTTTCTTGGTCTGAAAGCAAATGTGAGGGCACCTCTTGTAAAGCTAAGCGCCATGATGCCATATGTCACTGCAATTAGACAGAAGTGAGGCCTCATATAAAGGTCAACCAAAAAACCTAGTTTAACTTACAGATTTTATAACTAGAACTAGCTAAGTCTTGATAAGTGAAAATCCAAATCTGAATCTATCTAGTTGTTTTTTGAGCCTCTAACCCCTATGCACTAGTTTGTATGTCATATTCAACTATTCCTAAAGATCAAGAGTCTCATAGGGCAAAAATGCACTTTGATGAACTTTGTTGCAAAAAAGCATTATAATGATCTAAAGCATATACAGGCAGTTTTGTCCTTGCTGACTATTTTTAATTTTCAAAAAATCAGTTCTAAAATTGACAAGAAGCCCCTGTTACAGCTTGTTTGGCATTAATTTCCCAATGGCAACAAACTCCGACAAGCTCTTCAATTTTTCATCTCTAGCTACCAGTGACCCTACATTTCCACTCTTAAGAACTAAATAAATATTCTCATGCACTTTGATAAACTTTGCTGCACAAAAGTGTTATTATGATCTAAAGCATATATAGGCAGTTTTTGTCCTTGCTGACTATTTTTAATTTTCAAAACCAGTTTTAAAATTGACAACAAGCCCCTGTGGAGCTTGTTTGGCATTTATTTTTCGCAAATTTTAATGATTCTCCATCCATCAATAAAACATTTTCAGCATTGAATGTTCGGCCAATTTAGTTTCTTTTTTGATAAATCTTTGGACTTCACAAAAGTCTCACTCAGCCTCCTCCTGCTAGCCCAATCCCAACACACCAACATGCCAACTTGCTTTCCTTCACAATAAGAATGCTTCCAACATTGTTGATGTTAAAGTAACCTGATTAAAGTTGTCTCTAACAGTTCCTTTTATGATGCCTCGTTGATAATCAACAAATGAGTTTGCACAGCAACAAATTGGTAGTCCTTTTCTAACTAATGCATCTGATAATTTTGTTACCAGTTTCCAATTTGTTCCAAATACCTGCTTTTTACAATGGACCTGGTTATAGACATCCTAAAGATTAGCTAGTTGGTCATTATGGTAGCATCAGAAGTTCTTCAACATGCTGAACTTGACGAAGATACCAAGGCTCCGACCGTGACCTTAAGGGGGACTGTTGGAAATTAAGCCCACAGTTGTCTCCTTGGAATTACAAGTCAGACAACCAATTTATTTGAAGAAATGTCCATCGCTGGACAACTAACAAAGATAGTGTTTTTTAGAACGCTGGGGGCCCTTCTGACATAGATCGTATACCTTGGATCTGAGCGGAATTAGAGGCCGCTCCCCTCTGCCACCTGTCCAAGGTCTGGACAGTGCCACATGCCAGCATACTAAGGCCTCTTACTGCTTTTTTTTAAAAAAAAACTCAAAAAATAGCAAGTAGAAGGAAACTTCAAATGTGTGTAAAAAACACAATTCTTGTCCGAATTGAATTTCGTCAGCAGCATCGTAATTTACATGAAACTACTACGGATCAACACACCTACTTTCAGCATGCAGTGGCTCTGATACCATATGTTACAATCCCTACTTACTGCAAACCTCCAGGTGTCGGTTAACCACAAGAGACCGAACGATTCACGTTCCACCCCACCGTAGGACCTGATCGGGGTCCACCCACCATGCCCTGGCCTGTGACCGTATCAAGCTGGATCTGACCTCCCTCCTAGATGGCGTCCCATACCACCGCCTAGGCTCTCAGCCATCTCCTGCCTCATGCTAGCATACATCCTGGCCGTGCACACGCTCTCCATCCACCTTCTCCTAGGTAGATAGAATGGATGGAAAATGAGCCCTCCTCCCCTTGTATACCTCCAAGGAGAGAGACTCCAAGCCATCCCACCTCTCTTTCTTCTCGGGGAGAAGGCCTCCATTTCCATGGGCGTGTATCAATTTTACTACCCTACAAAACGATAATATTATCCCACCCAAACACTCCAAGCCTACAACCAAATCTACTACACTGTGAAATGACTTGCTTCAGCTCATCAATGTATAATCCAAAGAGAGTAGGTGAAAGAGAACAACCTTGCTTCATCCCAATGGTCCCCCAGATGTGCTTAGAAATACCTCTATCATGTTGGAAACAACCCACGACTCTTTCATAAAGTGCCATCGTTGCCAAGATAATATCTTTTGAAAAACCAAGATCACACAACCGTTGGATAAGCAAGGGACGTGGAACAAAATCAAAGGCCTTCCTTGTTGGAAATGGTGAACTCAATCGACCCATCTTTTCGGACACACCCCCTAAACAGCCAAAAGTTCGAATAGTTACCGAACTATTGAATGTCTACAAGCGTTGAAATGAACTATCGAGCGATTCAAATTATCGAATTCGAAATCCGACAATCGTGAGACATAAAATGTCACGCTCAGCCATAGGTAACGTTACAAGAGTTAACACGTAGTTAGCTGATAGTTTAATGTAAAACCTCTCTTTAATGACTAGCTAGATTATCTTTTAATTCCGTTTAGTGGAACATAAGTATGAGAAAAGATATGGAGATGAATGGAGAAGAGAAGAGATGAGAAAGAGAGAGAAGTGTAAGAGGAACGTTAGGCTGCAATTTGGCGCAGCACTGTCGACTCACTCTGAGAAAAGAAAATACAAAAGATGTTATGTTCTTCCAGTAGTATTTTGTGTTATATGTATTTGATTGATCGTTGCATAATATGTGATTTCTATTAGCTTATCTAGTTCCTGCAATTCCGCACGTCACACAACACACTTTTGCTAGCAATTCCCAGCACTAGCAAATCCCCAACATGGTATCAGAGCAGGTTCATTGGATACAATATGGCTACTACAATTTAGGCAAAGATCACGATCAACCTTGATGGCGCAAACATCTGCATATGGAAGTTTGAGATAAAGATACTTCTAAAAGACAAGGGGATCTGGTCAGCAACCGACCTCACATAACCAAAACCTCCAGAGGGAGATCCAAGGAGGTCGAAATGGGTAAGGAAGGATGACCACCCAATGGCGATCATCATATCTTCCATAAACGAAGACATTCTCATGCAGATTGAAGACTTCCAAAGCAGCCGTGAAGCGTGGGAAAAGCTAAACCAAAAGTACGAAGTGAGGACAGCTGCATCAGTCATGCACCTCCACAATCAGCTACAGAGCTTGCGATCGGATGGAAACGAGCTGGATCAACATGTAGAAAAGATCAAGATGATCTTTGCGCAGCTATCTGCATCTGGACAAGAGCATCAAGTCCTAGCATCCCAATAGCTGATGTACTTTATGAAATCACTCCCATCATCTTATCAGCCACTGAGAATGCTCATCTTAAGTTTGTTGGAGATGACATTCAAAAGAGCAGTCAATCTCGTAGCAGACGAAAGATTGATGAGAAATGAAGGAGAAACAAATGGAGAACAGGAGAAGGCCCTTTTTGCAAGGGGTAAGAAGAAGAACAAAAACAAGCCCAAGATTGATAAGACTCAAATGAAGTCTTCAATGAAGGGTAACAACAACAAAGATACTTCTACTGGTGATCATTGTCACAAGTCGGGGCATATAGTAGACAAGTGTTGGTTTAATACGAATTTGTAGGCTTGAAAAGCTACCTTAAAAGAATAGTGTTGCTTCTAATTTTTTAAAGAAAGGGAGGATGGTAAAGAAAAGTACACAACATGTACTTGTAGGTTGTACCTGTTGCAAGTACAGAATTGTGTGGCTTTGTTCTCCTCTTCTTTAGCCACTTCTTTGGCCTCTATCATCCTCCTTGTAAAGCTCCAGGTGGTGGCCATTGTTTTCAGGGTAGGTGGACCCCATAAGAGGATGCCACTTGTTTTTGGGCATATGTGCTTGTTAGGTGGCGTCCATAAGGCCCACCACCCAGCAAGGTCAAAATGGAAGGAAATGGTGTGGGGTGGAGGGTAAAGACTCCATCTTCACCATTGAGGAGCTTAATTGTGGCCTAGTCTCCTTGAGTTGTAGTCTCAAGCTCCCTAAGCCACTTTTTAGCAAAGCTCTTGCCGTTTTTCCTTTGTCCTTTTCCTCGGGTGAAGGACCGTCTTCACCACCTCCTCCTCCTAATGTAGATACAATCAACTTGTACAGGCCTTAAATTTGCTACAAAACCAAATCTTGGATATGCAAGCTAAGCATGTTGCGGCCGAGCAAGAGTGGCATTCTTCAACGCACTTGCGGTCCACTCTCCTTTATACTATGTCTAATCCGGAATTCTTTTCAGGCGAAAAGGACCAGTATCCAGATGTGGTACTGTCGTGGCTTGATCGGTGGAATAGCCATTTTTCCATGCACGACCTGCTTGATAGTACAAAGATCGCTTCTGCCCTCATGTTTTTATGCGGTAAGGCGTTTACTTGGTGGCAAGATTTGAAGGAAAGGGCTGGTGCCCCTTCCACGTGGGATGCCTTTTAAGAAGCCTTTAAAAGAAGAGAAAATTTTCAAGAAGCGGGGCAAAGACAAGACAGACACCAGTTCCTAGGGTGGGGAAAAGCGCGTCAAGTTGGATCGCGCGGATTATGACAAGGTGAGAACCGGTGGCTTGTGCTTCTCCAGTATGGAGAAGGAGCATCTTTCAAAAGACTACTCGAAGAAAAAGCAAAAGAAATCTGGCGGGCAACCTAAATCCTTTAAGGCGCCATATAAGTCTAGTATATCTTTTGTTCAGTTATCCTTTAAGGATGGCACTAGTTGTGAGAATTGTTGCTATAATACAGCTATTTTCACCCCCACGTCCTAATTCATATGAATGGGATTGTAGGATGCCAAGCTGTGACTGTTCTTTTTTATGATGGTTCCACACATAACTTCATAAATGCTTAACTGGTGCAGAAGCTCAAGGCAGCCATCGCGCCAAGTAATCACTTGTATGTCGTGAAAATGGTGTCAGGGGAGGATCGACAAGCTTGGAACCAGCTTGTTCCTCGATTGTCGCTTTAAGATTCAAGATTATGTTGAACCTCTGGATTTTCATCTAATGAGTTTGGATAGCATAGACATAATCTTAGGAAAGGAGTAGTTTTACTCCAAAAATGAGTCTTTAAGAAAGGACTATGTGACTCATAGTATTTCCTTTATGCATAATGGCTCGTTGCTTGAAGTAAAAGGGGATGTAAATAGGCCTTTTGATCCTATGGTTTCTGCTTTAGAAGTTGTTGAATATTTGAAAGAATCTGGTAATAAAGTTTATCTTTGCCTTTTAAAAGATGAAATTTATGTGGATGACCATGCAGTTCATAGTCTAAATATTGATTTATCGCATTTGCCTTTGAATGTGTCTATAAATAATCCCTTAAGTGTTAATTCACCTGAAGAAAGAATATTTAACAAACTTAGACAAGAGTATAGCGATGTCTTTCCTCATAAACTTCCTGATGGCCTACCTCCCCAAAGGAGTATAAACCATCAGAGAGAGTTGCTTCCTTGGAAGCCAACCTGTATCTCTTTTTCCATGTAGGGTTAGCATCAAGGGAGAGCATGAGATTTCTAGGCAGTTACAAGAACTTCTTAGGATGGGACCTTGTCAGGCAGAATTTCTTCTGGCCTAAAATGAAAGGTCATGTTGAGGCATACGCTTAAGATTGTAAGTTGTGAACAATGCCAACAAAACAAAGCAAAAAGACTCAAAGCTGTGAGTCTTCTACCTCCCTTGGAAATTCCCAACAAAAAATGGAAAAGTATTTCAATGGATTTTGTGGTTGGACTCCCTAAAACCCGGAGTGGTCACGATGCCATTTGGGTGGTCGTTGACAGGCTACCTGTTACGACCACGTAACCAGTGCCGAACCCTAGAGAACACAGGAGGTCAGATACCACAGTCAGGGATGTGTCCAACGTACACGTCCAACAGGGCAAGACAGTGTGAGTAGTGTGTCCCGGCACGGTCCATAGCCATGGTGGGCCTAACACAGCCTAGGGACCCTGTCAGCAAAATACGGCCCCATGTTGGGTTCCGATGTGCAGTCAGCCACGTCAGAGCCACGTGGCTGACACTTGGCAGTACACATGCTACCAGGCTTCACACTGGGCTAGGAGGGGCTTGCTCCATATCAGGGAGTAGGCAAGGCTGGGTGGATCATTTAGTGTTTGCCCTACTGTGGTGTCTAGATCTCTTACACTGGTATCAGAGCCATCTCCATCTTTGGGAGCTTAGTAGCACCAGTAGAAAAAGTCAGTAGAGCGTACAAAAACTCTTACGAATTTTCAGAAATTGATAGAGCAGGGTCAGCGCTGTAGAAATAGCCTTCTACTGAGGGATCTTGGTAGAGTTACTTGTTGTTTGACAGAACTTAAACTAGATTTTTAGCATAGCCTAGTCGTTGTAAAATCAGCTTTCAGGTCTGATTCTCGGGTGCAAATTCACCAAATCTGAGTGGATTATTATCTGAAATCAAACAGGGAGGAAGTAAATTGTAAATTTGTCCCTTATTTTCAGAAGTTTTAGGACTAGTTTCTTGTTGCCAAACAGGGGACAGAGAACAACGACCAAGGTGCTATGAAAAGTCCACAAGTTGGGATCCTTTTTTGGTCTCAAATCAGAGAATTTTTGACCAGTTAGGTTGTTGTCCCTTTTGAGTAATTAGAAGTATTTAGTCATTCATTTGCTTCTAGAAGATATCCTCCTAGAGGTGCAATATGTTTGAGCTTGTTCCAACTAGGTTTCTTAGCATAAAGCTTATGCTTTCTAAGCAGTCAAAACACATTTTTGAGGTGCTTAAGATGCTCCTTCCTCATTTTACTGTAGATGAGGATGTCATCTAAAGATACAACTACAAACTTACCCAAGTATAGTCTGAGGACACTGTTCATCAAGGTCATAAAAAGTAGTTGGAGCATTTGTGAGCCCAAATGGAATCACTTTAAACTCATAATGACCATGACGAGTCCTAAAAGCTGTTTTTGGGACATCTTCCGTTTTTATCTGGACTTGGTGATATCCCGATCTAAAATCATTGGATATTTATTCTTAATTGTGACTTTATTGAGGGCTCTGTAATCTACGCAAAGACGCGTAGACTCCTCCTTCTTTTTCACCAAAAGGACTGGTGAGGCCCATGGTGAACTACTGGTCTGAATTTGGCCTTTCCTAAGATAATTTGTTAACTACCTAATTATGTCTTCATCCTCTGCTCGACTGACCTGATACGGAAGTTCAGAAACAGGTGCTCTACCTGGTAGTATGTTTATTACATGATCTACCTCTCTGCTAGGTGGTAAACCATGTGGTAAATCTTCAGGAAAAACATCTTAAAATCTAGACAACAAAGTTTCTAATTTACTTATTTTCTGCTGTAAAGAACTAGAAATAGAAACTTCTGGAATAAATTGAAAGTCACATAAGACCTGATGGTCATTGTCTCCGATTAGCTGACAGAGCTCTGAGTTGCAGACCACGGGGCTATTGGGGACATCATGCTCCCCATGCAACTGGATCTCTCGGCCTTTATCCTGAAAGCTGAGCCAAGGCTTCTATTTCGAGTTCGTCGATGCCTCTCTCCGGGGATTGATCAGGTCCCTGAGGCGTGGTCATTTTTGGAATTGAAAGAGATGTACCTTAACTTCTGACCGAAAATAAGAAAAAGATTGACTAAACTGGAAAATCAAAAGCAAAATACTTAGCTCTTTCTTAGGACTATACTTCCAGAGAGAAAAGCAAGAAACCCCCTCAGTTCTCCCACAGCTGTCCAATCTATCTTCTTAAACTGTTGTCCAGAAAAATCAGAATTCAAGGCTCAAAAAGCAGATAATTTCTTGATCTTTCCTGCTCCCTACACTTGCTGTCAGAGGTGGAGGTCTGTTGCTCTGAAAAATCAAGATGGAAATTGGAAAAAAAGTGGACAGACTTCTGATTCAAAGTGCCTTCCACCCTCGCTGGCTGAACTGTGGATCTGCTGCTCCTAAAAGTCCAAGTCTAAATTCCCGCATTTATAGTAGAGACTGCTCGCTGATCTATTTACAGACCTGTGGCTCCAAAAACCGAGTCAAAGACAAAAAAAAATACAAGCAAATCTAAGTTGGATGGTTCCCTGCCCTCGACGAGAAATAGCTTATTTGGGTTACATTATCTCAGCAGATGGGATTAAGATGGTAAAGCCATACTCAGTTGGCCGAGACCTCAAAATCTTTTAGAGCTTTAGATCTTTCTAGGTTTGGCAGGATATTACAGACGATTTGTCAAGGAATATGCTCAGATAGCAGTTTCCATGACAAATCTTCTTAAGGGGAAGGGAAAGGAGTTCATTTGGGAGTCCGCACAACATGAGAGCTTTGATGCTCTCAAAACAGCCTTAGCTACAACACCAATTTTAAAAGTCGCCGACATCAATCAGCCATTTGTGGCGAAACAGATGCTAGCAACTTTGCAGTTGGTGTTGTATTAACTCAGAGTGGACGACTAGTTGCGTTTGAGAGTAAAAAACTCGAGCTAGCATAGACTAGGTACAGTGCCTATGAAAAGGAGCTCTTTTCCATAGTTCATGCCCTTAAGACTTGGAAACATTATTTGTATGGTGCCAATTTTGAGATCCTGATAGACCATGAAAGTCTCAAATACCTTGCAATCAGCCTGAGCTCAGAGGTTGGAAAGCTCATTGGGCTGAGTTAATGCAAGAATTTGAGATGTCTATCAAATATAGACGGGGAAAATTTCACATAGTAGCATGTGCACTTAGTAGAATTGTAAAAATTACAGCAAATAAGGATCCTAAAACACTTGAAATGATGAGGGAAACAATAGATTATGATTTCATAAGATTAGCACAAGTTGAACCATCAAAATCCATCAAAAATCTATGCTTGAACCTCACTAAATGGCCCAAATCCTTGAAGAAGGCTTCACACGTGTGAAAGTACGGCCTCCCACAGTCTGAGTACTGTACACCAGACCTACATTCAATCCTATAATCATTAGTAATCACAAGTACTCAAACAATTATGAACATAGAGACAATTGCACCATTATGAGAGAAAAAACATGAAATTGCTTGATTGATTTTGGTGAGATATCATCACCTATAAATACATGATCCATCACGGTTTTGGGCAGGTATGAGTAGCCCTAAACCTATCCCTAATGCTAATTTTGGTGGATCTTTCATCCCTACCAGGTTAGGGTTGGAATCTTGGAGATCCCTCAACAATGCAAAAATTACCAAAAATAGCTCCTATTTTTTCTCCCTTGTATCTAAGCATAATTTGGACTCATTCCAAAGGTTCTAACACTTAGGTCTACTTGAGAACATCCTTATGAATGGAATCCTATGCTATTTGGCACGTGTGACAAGCCACATCATGACCATCTAACTATTTACAAGTCATATGACCAAAACTAGTCAAGCTAGAATTGTGAATTTTTAACAAGAATGTCTATCATAAACGAGTTGAGTTTTACTCAGATTCGTAATGAGTTACTCGAGTCCTTGAGACTCTACTATCTGGAACTCAGTCCAGAGCAGACAGTTACAGACTCCAGAACCAGTTCCCGGGGCTGGCGCCAGTTCATCCAAGAATACGGTAGCGTCCGTTGAGGATGATGAGTCCGAGTATATGTCCAATGACGTTGAGGACTCTAAGCCAGTATTACCCAAGCAAACCCCAATGGTTGAGGGTCAGTTGACTCAAGGATTCAAATGGAAACAATATTCCATTCATGATAAGTACTTGCTCGATAGAGATAGAGTATGTGTCCCAAACTCAGAGAATTATAGGCAGCAGTTCCTATATGAGTGTCATGGCAGTCCTAGTGCGGGGCACCCAGGCATTCAGAAGACCTATGAGCTTCTTTGTAGGCAATTTTTCTGGCGCTGTATGAAAAAGGACGTCCAGCAGTATATAACCAGTTGTCAGAAATGTCAAGTAAATAAAGTAGAGCGTTTAAAGGCAGGAGGGCTGTTACAGCCCTTAGATATACCAACTGATAAATGGGAGAGTATATCCATGGATTTTATAGTAGGCTTGCCTAGAACCTAGAAGGGTAATGGTGCTATATGGGTCACAGTTGATCGTCTGACCAAAATGGCTCATTTTATTCCGACCAAAACAACCGTTAGAGCTCTAGAGTTAGCGAGGTTGTTTGTAGATGGGCTATTTAAATTGTACGGTCTACCTTCTGGCATAGTCAGCGATCGGGACAATAAGTTTAATGGAAATTTTTGAAGGGCAGTATTCCATCATCTCCATACTAAACTTAATACAAGTACTACCGACCATCCATAGATGAACGGTCAAATAGAAACAGTAAATCAAGTGCTAGAGGATATACTTTGTGCATACGTCAGCAAAAGGCAAACTAATTGGGAGGAGTATCTCTCGATATTAGAGTTTGCTTATAATAGTACCAAACATATATCTCCAGCAAAGGGTAACCAATCCTATCATAATTTCAAGTTCAGATGTTAACTTCAATATTTTGAAGTCATTGAAGACTTGGCCATCTTCAAGGACTTCCACAAAATTAGCATTTAGCCGATATTTTATCAAAGGACGAGGCAAATATCTTACCTCGAGACTCTCATCGCGATCTTCATTAGCGTACTACCTCCAGATCACATGCTAGAGGTACCAGGAGACCTCATAGACCTAGAGCTCATGGGCGTAGACCCAATGCTTCAGCACCAGTACCTGCATCCTCTTCTATACTTTCTTTAGCAACATTCCAGTGGTGACGTGATCCATCACATAGTTCGAATGATTTTTTCAATAATTATATGACACATTGTACCATATTTCGGACTTCCATGTCCAAGAGCATTTTAGATTTTTTTATCTGGTCTTGATAGACCAATTATTTTAGCTAGTAATTGTCGTTTGTTTATGGAGACATTTATATGCTCCTTTTAGTATCTATCACACTTGAGATGTATTTATTTGGTCTTATATGTCGTTTGGCATCAAAAGATGTTAATAAAGCTTGCTCTCTTTCTCTCTCTCTCTCTCTCTCTCTCTCTCTCTCTCTCTCTCTCTCTCTCTCTCTCACACACACACACACACACACACACACATTGATGCCCAACTCCTATCCCCGTTCTATCTCTTTGCACCAACCAACAATCTCTCGCTGTTAGCATTCTACCTCTCTCAATTGTTCTCCAAAATCTCATGCCTCTCTTTTCCTCGTATCACCATGGAATCTTGGGTGATAGAGAAATTCAATGGTGAAAATTTTCATCCTTGGAAGTTGAAGGTGCAAATGATCTTCCTTGAAAGGGATCTATGGGAGAGAACAAATGATGTTGAAAAAAAGCGATAAAGTTTGTAGGAAGCAAGAGACCGGACTAAAAGAGACAACAAGCCAAGAGCCTTAATTCTTAAAAGCCCAAAAATGAAATCCAACTCTTTCATGTTAACAAGGCTAATAGTGCAATAGAAGCGTGGAAGGGAATGCAAGTAATGTACGAGGTGAAGACAATGACAAACCAACTCCATCTATAAAAGAAGCTGATGATGTTGAAAATCAATGTTTTATGGTACCTTTTGAATCATCTTTTTGAACAATGTTTGAATCGGGGAAAGAATCAGCTTCTTCATGTTCAAACCGACGAATTGGTTTTAGTAGCTACTTCCATACATGACTAGAAATATAGTCCTTTGAAAAAATTGAACCGTTTCTTTGGCATGACTAGAAAGATAGTCCTTTGGAAAATGCCAAAAAAATGGTTCGAACCATTTTTTGGCATGATGAAAAATAGTCCTTTGGAAAATGCCAAAAAACGGTTCGAACCGGGTTTTTTTTTTCCGATTCAAACCAAAAGAACGGTTCAAACCGGGCCAATTCGAACCGGTGATTCGAATCTCAGTTCGTTGAACATTCGACATAACTAACAAAAATGATGGAAGGAGAATTCATGGCTAACCATTTACTCAACCTTCAAGCAATCATCGATCAAACCTCCGAAGGCCATTACAATGGACATCAAACCGCCCTTTGTGTAGCAAGAAAGAGAAATTCTTAGCAAGGGAGAGCACAATGAGGAAGGAGCCAATTGCAATTATCGCGAGAAGAACAGCCACTTTGCAAGAACGTGTTGAAAGCAAGCATATGATGAGAAAACAAACGACGAGACTGTTATGTTGGCTGAAGAAATAACAAAAGTTTTAGCTCTCTAAATGTTTTTTTTATAGCTTCTTGTAACTGTCAAACTAATTAGAAATCCAAATCATAGTTCATGTATAGTTGCATAGACCACACAAAACTATATGGCTTGCGAATTTGCCAAGTCTCCATATAGATGAAAGGAATTTTGACACTTAGTCCAAGAAGAAGATAAATCAATATGATGTCATATAATTTGCTCGAGGGAAAGATTTGATTAAGCAAATTACAAGAAAGTGTGCCAGTTTGATGTTAGTTATCCACATCTCCCATGGCAATCCAGGGTGTCCTTTTCTTAACATGCACATGCTGTTTGTAAGCAATAAAAGCTTGCTTGTGCTGTACTTTCAGTATGCAAGAAGAAGAGATGCTTTGATCATACCCAAAGTTGCTTCTCTTGTATTTTACTTCTCTTTTCTTTCTCTGGATGTAACAAAAAAGTTGTAGGCCATCAACTTCATCGTGCATAGAGCTGATGCTATAACATCCTATTCTCTTTGTTAGTTCCCAAGAGTAGGAGTAGGTCACATGCACAAACATATGTCCACATTAGCTTTCATACATTTGTACAAAGACCAATGCACAAATTTCTATCAGTTCTCCTGAGCAGACTGGATTATCTGGAGTTGTCAAAGCTGAAGAGAAAATAGAATCTAATAAAGCAGAAAATGAGTTTCAACAACAATATTCCTACAGCTGAACTTAACAACTTCATGCAATTCCAACCATATCCTTGTCATCCATGAGATATGAACAAAGCATGCTTAAAAAAAGCTCGATTTTCCAGAACCAACAAGCTCCTCATTTTCTTAACAATTTGCTGATATCCCAGCTGGGTAACATACAGTAATCTTTTCTTGATACAGCCAGTTCAAATGCGGACTCAGTAGAAACTGTTTAATCCTTACAGAGACAGTACCAAATAAATTCCCTCAAAACTAATCACTCAGATATCAGCTGTGATGGCTGATCCTGGAAATCCTTTGAGACTAGGGCTTCTGTGTGCAAAAATAGGTCGGGCAGGTCTTGCTGATTGAGGCGACTCAGCAATGGGGAAAGATAATCTTTTTCTGGCAGACACTATGAATTCTTTCTCTGGAGTCCCTGGTCTCTCCTTTGGAGTACTAAGAGAACGCATTTTGGCTCTTGCAGACTGTGTTATGGCCATATAGCTGGGCATGGAGGAGAAGCTAAGAAGACTATCATCGTCCCGAATGGAGCTTGTGACACTGGATCTGCTGAATCTTGCAAAACCATAGGGCAAAGTGGGAGTGCTTCTACCTGATGCAGCACTTCTTGCTGTGTATACTGTGCTTGCTTCTTCTTCAATGGCACGTGAACGAGGGCTTGAAGATCTGATAGCTTGCACTGGAGTTAGCTTTGCCACTGGAGGTTGAATTATTGGCACCTGCTGCATGCCCCCATTCTCTGCTTTCTGGTGGCTGTGTGGACTGGGATGGCTATGAAAATGGGATGGTGAATATCCAGGCTGATGTGTTGATAGTTGGCGTTTGATGCTTGGCAGCCGGCGCATCTGCTCCCCTTGGACAGCTTTCACATTCATATGTTCCATGCTTTTAATGGAGGCAGCATCTGTGGCTTCCTTGTCTGAGATGATACGGCTTTCCCAGCAGCGGGCAGCCATCCAGCGCTCCAACCAGCTCCATCCCCAGTGAGGCTTATCGGGATCGCAGTCAATAAACATGGGAGAGGCGTCGTTTGAAGATCTTATCAGCTTTACAAACACAAATATCAGGCGTCAAAGGTTTATTAGAGTAGCTAGATAAACAAAGAGGAGGCGGTTTTTTAAAGTAGTTTACCTGGTGAGATAACGCATATGCGAGAGCCCTCTCTCTTTTTAAGGCTGCTTCGTGCCTGTTGTGAACCTTGGCTTTGATCTCTTGCAAAGACTTAACACTATCATTCCATCCGTCTTGGTAGTTTCCGTCAAGCTGCAAATAAAACAGTAAGATCACGTTTATCAATCAGCTTGCACAACTAGATGAAGAAAGATAATATCCGTTTTCCTAACGGATCAGAGCCATTTGTTCCCCATCGAGTAGATATGCACTTACCATTCAAGTTTAGATATCTAGTAGAAATTTGAGAAATTGCAAGAGGCTTCACTAATTTCAAGATTGTTTGAGAAAGAGACACAGACAGTGGGAGCATCAGAGTGGCCATCAGATTTATCATTAGGATGGCTTCTGATTTACTTTTCCTTGAGTATCAAGTTAAAATGTGCCCAGAAAAAGGGCTCATTGTGCAGCCCTTCAACTTGAAATGAGGCTCCTCATTGTCAATTCAAGAGTTAATGAAGCGCTTCCTATGAATGAACACATCTAGCAATCGCTAAGATTATAAGAGCTCGCATCTGAATTTCATTTTAGCAGAGTATGGATCAGGAAACAGAGGATTAGCCTTGTTATTAGTTCTTATAATCCTTACTTGACTATTTCCAGCTCATCTATGATGAAAATGGGTTCAATGATCTGATCCTGTTCCAATCTTAGATATAGAAAAATACTGCAATTTTGTCAGTCACATCATCAAACCACTTGGAACTCACCAACGGATCGCTGGGTTGGATCTGTTGTCGCCTCTGCCAAATATGCCTTTGGACTGCCAGACCCTCTTCAGACATTCGGACGCGCCTGGCACGAACGAGAGCTTGCACTCTGACAAGAGCTTGCATGCATCGCAGAGTGACAGTTGCTTGCCGCCTCACGGCATGCCCTCGAACCAATGCCTGAAGCCTAACCAAGCCTTTTAGTGCACGCAGGGCTCTTCTAGCCTGCAAAGTACAACGCAGACTCAAAAACGTACAAACGCATAAATCTTTTCAAAGAGCTTACGGACATGTGTGGCTAGTAAGATTACAGAAGATCCGTTATGCCTTTTGAGCCATGATAGACTCGTAAGGAGCTAACCAGATAGCCCCGAAAGGCCGTTTGTATCTTGATTGCAGCAAGTTCTTCTTGGCCTCTGCTTCCAAAAAATGAAACCCTTCTTGCACCGGTTAATCGTGCGACTTCAGCTGCAGCGTGAGCGGCTGCAACAGCCGCTTCTGCTGCTGCTGCACTTGCAGCAGCAATTGCCCGCGCATGCTGATTCTGTACCTCTTCTGCCTGAGTCGAAGCACTTTGTGAAATGGAAGGAGATTTTGACTCGTCCGAAGGTGCGGCCCCTACGTTATGACATGTTGATCTTCCAAAGCTCCACCTTCGCTTCGATTGCTTTTTCTGAAGCATACAGAGAGAATTCTTAAAGCAACCGTTTCAAGGAAGATTGCAAAAAAGTGCATTCACGAAGCAAAATCCTACTAGATCTTAAGAGCACTTCCAAGAACATAGACCTAACCCAGCGGCAGCCAAGTAATACTAAGTGAAAGCGATTGTAAGACAAAGATATATCGCACTTTTTCTTCTTTGAGTGGCCCCAATTTGACTGCATCTTTGGGAACGAAATTGTCTTCAGAGGCGTATTTTTTAGAATCCCTAGATCCAAAAGCCTTTTTAACAGCTGCCAGCCACCTTCTCCCCATGGTATGCGATGAACCAATCTAAGCAATCATCCGCAATGCAAGTAGTGTATTACATTAACAATCGATGGAAGGTGCGGAAGCGTTGTTTGCTACAGTATTATCTGCTCGGAGACAAAGAAATATAAATCAAGCTCAGAGATTCGAGTACAAAAAAAATGCAGTCTTTTACGTGGCCAGAAACTTAGTATGAATGCAATGCTTCGTCTGATCTAATGAGTTTCTCATGATGTGACATAAAAAGCAGTGCAAGAGCAATCCGAGAAGCTGAGCTACGAGGGCCGTTGTTCCCTTGTGAGTACAAAGAACGAGGATTGTAAGCAAAATGGGTACAGTAAAATGCAGAGTACAGTGTAGCTGTAGCTAAAATGTTTCATGAATACTACCCATGCACCAATATGGCATCTTGCTTCAGATCACATTTCAGTTGGCATTATTTTGAGTCGAAACTGAAATCCTTAGTCAAGGCTACAAAGTCTGCGGTAAACTACTTTTCTTAAGGCAGTTAATGCAGTTCTCAACTCTTCTCAGATAAGTTTCCAAAGTCAAAAGCCTACTATAGCCTTTTGCAAGGTACTCTAATGCCAGTACTTGATCGCTTCTCGCCTCTTCTCCCTACCGCTATTGTTGTAGA
Organism: Diphasiastrum complanatum; assembly: GCA_029204225.1. NCBI lineage: Eukaryota > Viridiplantae > Streptophyta > Lycopodiopsida > Lycopodiales > Lycopodiaceae > Diphasiastrum > Diphasiastrum complanatum. The sequence goes on along the minus strand of CM055092.1, from coordinate 50,460,072 downwards.
CTTACGGAATTTATTAAATTACAATACATTATAAGAATTTACGAAGTTTTAGGAAGATTCAATCTTCGAAATGAGTTTTATTGCACCTGGGTAGAACTTTTCTTTCCTCAAACGCAATCATTCAAGGAGATTATAGAATAGGAACAGTTAACTACCAGATGTGACTACTTAGAAACTGGAAAGCTAAGCAAATTTATGTTTTCATTTCCCAGATGAGTGGGGTTCACAACTAGAGGCCTCACACCGGGGTTATTTCTTTCTTTGTGGTAAGTTTTGCAATCAGAGCTCACAATCACATTGGATGAACACAAAAAAAAAAAGTGGTGCTCACTGCTCAGTACGCCGATCTGGATGCAGCCGACAGCAATAACTTTTTCCAAGTATCCATAGCACATACATTAATCGCCTATCTCAAGAAGGATGATAAAAATCACCTCCCACCAGAAGAATGATAAATATTTCCGAGGCAAAAAGGCAGTATGAGGCCAGAGCTCCAAGTCATTGCGAGAAGAAGATCAATCACCTCACATCACAAAATCCCCAAGCGGCAGCAATCTGCAGCTCAGCTCAGGTCTTAACCTTAACAATGAGGATCAAACTCAAAGATTTCGATACATTTTTATCTTTCCTGATGGCGTACATGCAGTAGCAGTAGCAGTACTAGTACATACTGCACAGGGTGTCCCAGTGCAACTGAACTGATGAATCTTCTGCCTAGATCTAATCTATTTCTTTCTCTTTCCCTCAACGTTCTCACATGGGAATCAAGACACAACAGCTGGATCTGTGCTCGCTCCGTCCACCCTCTTCTCTTCGCACACGCCAGCAGTCACAGTCTGGTGGGCAGCCTTGCTCCCATCGCGAGTAGCAGCAGCAGCACCTAATGCTCCCCTCTTTCTTTTTGCACTGTGTCGACCATAGATGCTCTGCTCTCTGCGTTACCAGATAAGATGAATTGAATGTACGTCTAATGCCATGGCATGCATTGTATTTGTGTTTGTTTATTCCGAACCCAAATCCGCCCCCCCCCCCCCCCCCCCCCCTTCCTTTTTTTTTCTTTTTGGGCTTCGGCTACTTTGCGTACATACGATACTCCACTTGACTTGACTTCGCCCACTGTGTCAAGATCTGTGTTCGAACCGCGGCCACGTCTCGTTTCTGGCCTGGTGCACCTCCTCTGTACGTATTCCATAGGTTACGCATTTTTGGCCTAATACTATATGGTGAGATTGGTCAATGGAGTTAGCAAAAAAGTTAAAGGTTAAAGATTCATTTGTGTTGGCAGCCCAAATTTTAAAGGTCTGAACCTTTGTTTAGGGCTAAAGAAGCATGCATCCTAAGTCAAAAAAAGCATTTGGTTGTTACTTTAGTATGCATGAGTCGTGGACCTTGGCTGATGAGGCCTAAAAAGCATTTGGTTTTATTATACAGGGTTGTTTCTTTAATATGCATGAGTTTTGCTTTATGATGCATGGGTGATAATTCCCAAAAACAAAATCATTGAACAATAAAGATCAAGATACACGCACGCGCACACACACACACGCACACCATGAGCAAACCTAAATGGTAAGCTTTAGAATGCTTGCAATCAAATAACCTACAAAACACACACACACACACATCATGAGCAAATGTATCAATGTGTCTACAAAGATATGCCATGGAGGAAATAAGTGGTATATATAAAACAGGCAAGCATAAAAGTAGCTTTTCTAATTGGAATTAGGTGTTTGTGGCAGGCAAGCATAAAAGTAGCTTTTCTAATTGGAATTAGGTGTTTGTAGCAGGCAAGCATAAAAGTAGCTTTTCTAATTGGAATTAGGTGTTTGCCACAACGATGATGTCAAGTAATTCAAACACGTAGTACATTCCCCAACCAATGCTAGAAAATTGAAAATTTAAAAGTGAAACAAAATTGTCAAAACTTTGAATGTTTCATTCTCACTCGATTATGAGTGAATTGCAACCAGAATTGACAAGAATGGATGCTCTACATGTGGCAACTACTATGAATCTCTAGGGAAAAGCATATCCATATAAAAAGAACCATCTTGGAAACCAAAAGTTGGAAAATTTTAGACATAAATTTTCTAAAAACTTTGAACACTTCATTAGCAAACCAAACTTGCTCAAAATTGAATGGTAGTTGTGCCCAAGAGTGCTTTGACAGGCATTGAAATTCTAGATGGTTTATTCATACACAGATGGCGAACATCAGACAACCAGCAATGTCAAAAAATTAGCCAAAACAAGTCAACGCACTTTGAGAAAATGGTCCTCCATGACCTTTGATCTTATTCAAACCAAATCTTGCAAGCATGGTTGGCCCTATGATGACAAACCAAAGTTAAATCTTTATGCACTATCATGTAGTATATAAGAAGTTATGCTAAAAATTTAGCATGGCTTAAAATTTAACAAAAATTTTACACCCAAACCATAAAGCTCTAGAGCTATAATATGCACAAAACATGGATAGTGCTAGGAAATCTAATGAACAAGAAGTTGTAGCATAGTTAAAACAACAACAAATCATTTATTACCACTCTCCAATAGAGATAGATCAAACTTACAACAAGTATTCTACTCACAAGTAAAAGAGAACCGAAAGAAATGAGATAGTCTTGACTCCAAGCCTTCCGAAAGTGGAATGCTACTTAGGTTATACATTCTCCACGACCTACTTGCTATTTATAGTTAAAAGTGATAACTCACTCTACTCTCTTTAGAGTCATTTGGTCAAGCTTTGGCATACTATACCAATAGGGTTAATATAGATTTTATAGTAAATAATGTCGTTCCCATAGAGGACAGCGTTAGAAAGTTATATTTTTGGTACAATTATGGCAAGTGCGTTTGAGTGTTATTCTGGTTGTCGACAGACATTAAAAAGTAACCAGTATTACTTATGTTTGGGATGGGTAATGTTAATGAGTTCAGAACAACAATCTGGTCTCTATCGAATGGAAGGAAGCACGTTCTACAGATGAGATGTTATCAGAGTAGTACAGCAGTACTACACTCTGGCTGATTAAGGTGTCAACAGAGAATCAAGAATTGTTCGATGTATTTGCAACTGTGCAGACAATTAATTGATCGCGTCTCGTTTCTAGACAGAAGTCCTCAACAACTAAAGCTTAACTTAATGGTTAAAGAACACGAAGAGTTTTAGAACACGTTAGAAACTTATGTCAATGTCAATTAGGAAAATAGATCAGAGACTCAATTCTTCAAACAGGGACTGTAATCTCATATGTATACATACAACTTTATTCAATGATTGTGCTAGCCTATACCAAAGATAGTCATTATTCGAGTGCCGAAAAGAAAGTATTCGCGAAAGACGAATAAGATGGTTTAAAGACAGTTCTTTAGAGCATGCTTTACGGAAACACAGCAAACGAGTGTAATGCACTAGAGCACCTGTCTGATCATAGAGTAATTCATGAAATGCGTTAGAGATTGTTAGCAGACTCAAGATCACTCACACTCAGCAGTGCGGAGAACAGAGATAAGAGAGAATAACTCATAGTACTCTATTCACTTCTTCAATCTCTTACATAAGCATAAACTCTTCTCTCTCGATGATCGAGACTGAAGTGTGAGATCAATATATGTTCTACGGGACGAACAAACACACCTGTAAAACAACAGGTGTGTTGCTCCCGCGAAAGGGTCTAGTTAAGAATTAGACTGAAAATACGTTCAACTATACCATAGGAGGTATACTTTAACTATAAGTTACAGTTACTCTAGTTTAACATGTCTTTTCGTATCTAGTCGTTTCGTATAGACGACCTAGTAAAGGTTATCCAAGACAATGTCTTTTCCTTTTAAAGGTCTTGTCCTTAATTACAAGGCAAGTACTTAGGAGATATATTCCCGAAAAATGCCTTAGGCCTCTTCATGATTTATACTTAACTAGCTCATATCTTCATTTTTGAGTATATCATGCCATTTTTATGTTGATATTCAATATTTAACATTTTCGTGGCATCACATATCCCCTTCCTCAAATGTGAAACGTCCTCGTGAACATATCATCTTCATTTCGAGGATTATTCGAGAAACATTCTTGTTCGTCAGAATTTCGTTGAGGCGAAAAGATATTTCTTCGTGTATTTCATCCTTTAGATATTTTTTCATCTTTAGAGAATAAGTGTCTTGCTGTTTCTTTAATTGAATAGGTTGTTTTGAGTTGATCTTTGAATTGCTGATGAAAACTAGAATCAAACTTCAAAACATCTTTAAGCTTCAAAAATTTAGCATCCCATAGAAACATCACCACGACAAAGACACGAATGAATATTCATGAATGATTCAGTTCTTCATATAACTTTTGAGCAAGCTCCAAGTTCTGTTGAGCTTCGATCAAGAGCAAATCTTCTTTTGATTTTGTATAGCGGCCAATTGGTAAGTTTTCAAATTCTTCTAACTTAACCGAGAGTAATGTTCCATCAAACAGCTCCTAGGTTAACTTGGTATCTTCCTCTGAATCACTTTGTAGAGTGATTTCTTTATAGTAACAAGCTGAAAATCTAAAAAAATTGTTTTTAACATAAAGATTCTGAACAAAAAATAATGTCTTCGCCGCAAAGGTACCAAACTGCCAAAATGTATATGTACAGAATTGCTTATAACAGAATGACTTCCTTCGATCTTGCAAATTATGGCGAATCTCCGCAAAATATTCTGCAAGATTTTGCTCCCAATCCACATAAAGACTGAATAGTTTCGGATAAGCCACATTTATATTTATCAGCAGACTTGCATCATCAAAGACACCTAAATCTGCAATAGCTTGTGGTTTGTATAGTTGAAACTGCAACTTCCGCTTCCAAAAATGTCACTTATTATCTTCGTTCCGCAAAAATTGAAGTTCTTTGATACGAATATATTCAAGATCATACACAGTCACATGAACGAATAAAATTTGATACATCCTTGAACATGGTTGGCCACCAATACTTGGTAGTCAATATCTTATTAGCTGTATGCTTCAAAGCAAAATGTCTACCAGCATCTTTTGAGTGTAAGGCTTTAACGACCTTTGAACTACATGAGGCTATGGGAAAGGTGGATTTGATAATGAATCACTAAAAGTTTGATTCTAATGCGTGGCTATGCCTATCAAATTTGAACAAAACTATTGCGACAATTGCCATGTTCAGTTCTACTTAATTCTAACTTTGAAATAATCAGAATCAATGAGATTGATTTCGTAGACAAACATTCAATTACTAAGAACCTTTTTAGTGTGAGTCAATTGCTTGACAAGGGATTCAAAATGGAGTGAGTATTGATGTAGAAAGTATTTGATAGGTTAGACAACACTGTGAGAGAAGATAATCAGATTACAATAGAACAGAGAGGTATTCATTCATCTTGACATGATATTGAACTCAATAAATTGTATAATCAATTCTGTAAGTAACATGTACAAATCAGATGAATAACAAGCTACAACAAGCAGTTAGCTTGAAAAAAAAGGGTAAGATGTTTTGTTAACATTTGATAGTGTGACCTCCTTCGATAGTTGTAGTTGTCATTGTCATTGTCAATTCATTATCAATGTCAAATATGACTATTAGCCTTTCCCGTGTATTTCTACAAATTGTGCGACCATGCGACCAAAAATGTTGAAACTAGATAACTAAATGGATGTAGATTGATAATCAAAATATACTTCAACACTTTGTTGGTACAATGTCAAATCTAGCACTATTAGTGATCATATAAACTACTTAGGATCCATCTTGAATTAATAACAAATTGTAGGCTCTCCAATCTCTTATTTAAATGTTGTCATGTGACATTACCATCTAGTCTACCACATTTTTATGAACATTTAGTATTGTTGGTTACCATACAATTTTGTGAAAAAAATGGCCAAAATTGGCAATTCTAGCTTGATCAAAACCATGTAGATTGTACATAGGTGGGTCCCAGACATGTGATTCCATGTTACCACATGTGTAGGCTACCCTAGATAGGTTAGATATCATTCATAAGGTTACTTAGGTTTTTACTACTTTTAAATTGTTGTGATTTGAAATATTACCTTTCTATCTTGTATCAAAGCTAGTGCCTCAATGTTTAAACTTCTCGAATCTCAAAACCGAGTGCATCTAGAATCTGCACACTTGTTGATGTAAGTACAAATAAAGACTTATCTACAAACCAATCCTACACAATAACTAAAAGCGTGCTTCCTTGTCACTATGAAAGTCAAAAACATTGCCATCATTGTGAATTGGAATAGAAAGCCTTAACTAAAATGGGCAACCAACTCTACAATTATGCCTTATGTAAGCTCCCTCTTGTTTTGGAGACATTCATGGCTTTCGTCTATGCATATGTATTCTCTAACACAAAACCTATTTGACTACCCTTTGACATATAAAATTGCCATACGATTAATAAAACTTGAGGATGTATAACAACATCCTCAATGTGCTTGCAACTCATTCACAACTCATTCATTGGTACAAACACATCATGGCTAAAAGAGATAATAGAGACTTTGTTTTTTGGACCATTCAAAATATCGACACTACAAGTTAGGTTGAGATCTATCATCTCGAATTGGTTCATGAGATCCTTCTTGATCATATCGACATTTCTTGATTATTTTCAGTAATAATTAGATTATCAACATAAAGAGCAACCAAATAAATCATACCATCAAAGCATAGAACATAAAGATTTGGAACAGAGTGTGTTCTCACCATCTCCTTAGAATTAAAGTAGGCATCAATCCTTCTGATGTAAAGGCGAACCAAAATGTGAAGCTAAAGCAACAAGTAAGCGTAGAGTATTCCACTTACACACTAGTGCAAAGGTCTACACGCAATCGATGTCTTTACTTTGTGTGTAGCCTTTGATCACCAATCTTGCCTTGTGCTTTGCTATGGTTCCATCTTCTCTCGATGTTGCTTCCCATAGACACATGACTCGCACATCGTCTTCAAGTGGTATTCCATCATGGGCAATCCCTTTACCATTTCCAACTTCCTCATCAGATTGAGACTTCTCAGGTTCAAATGACCAAGCCTTTTATGCCATAGTTCAGTTTGTGATGGAATGGATGAGATAAGTCCATGTTACTCCTTAATTGTAGCACTCAACTTGTACAATTTGGTCTTGGGCTCTCTTGTACCATCCTCAATGACCTTGAACTTTGGTTCATGTCTTTCACAAAGCAACAATCATGGGCCAACTCTACTTTCATCTTATTCAATAATGACTCCAAGTAAAGGTGAATTTCTCTTCAAAATTGGTACATAAAATACCTCCTTGATCATTTTTTCCCTTTTTAGTCAGGTAGTTGGATGGAAACAATGCCTATCCTCTTGATCTTGCACATGTTACCATTTACCTATGAAACAGACACTCCATTATCCAACTATTGTGTGGGAAAATGTAAAGATCGAGTTTTAGTATATTGAAATTTGAAAGTTGGGTACATTGAATCTAGTCCCAAAAATAGTAGGATTTTCATTATGGAGGAAGACCAAGTGGCAATTTAGATTTTGGACCTGTTATAAAAGAATGTAACTCATGGGAAGAGGAATCTCTCTCTCTCTCTCTCTCTCTCTCTCTCTCTCTCTCTCTCTCTCTCTCTCTCTCTCTCTCTCTCTCTCTCTCTCTCTCTCTCTCTCTCTCTCTCTCTCTCTCTCATCTCATTTATGCTTATACATGGTTCTACTATTTATGGTTTGGTGTACTATAGTTTGATATCTTGCAATTCTATGTGTAGAATGCTTATTAACTGCTATTTTCAGATCCACACGTGTGAAATACAGTAGCTTACTGTTATTGTATGGACAAAAAAATTATTTTATCAAGATCTATTAGAGTTTGCATCTTATTCTTAGAGTAGATGCTAATTTTTCTACATTGGATGATGATGCTTTTGTGATGTCTTCATGTATGCTTGATAATGATGGAGTGGAGCAAGCTCACACATGACCTTTCCTTTCATAAAGAGTACTTCACATCTTTGTTGGCATATGGAGATGACAAGAGGGTGATCTACACGGCCAATGATGGTGAGTGTGCAATCAAAGGGATTGGCACAAATCCTATTTCTCTCTCTACAAATAAGAATGTTCATTTGGAGGATGTCTTTTTTATTCCATCTATTACCAAGGATTTTGCTTAGTGTGAGTCAAATGCTAAGTAAAGGTCTCAAGGTGGAGTTTGATGGAGATGCTTGTATGACCAAAAGGAAGGATGTCTTGATTGGAAAAGGTAAAAGGCAAGGGAAGTTGTTCAAACTAGATGCTTGTATTATTGCTAATCAGGTTGGATGCGTTGCAAGGGAGCAAATACCTATTCAAGAGGTTTGGCATAAAAGGATGGGACACCTCAACTTCAAGTCATTGGAGGTAATGGCTAGGAAGAAGATTGTGACAAGTCTTCCAAGTTTCTTAAGTGGCATCAAACATGTTTGTGAGTCTTGTGCTTTGTCTAAGTCAGATAGTCTACCTTATACTAGATCTATATCTAGATCTACAAAGCCTTTTCAACTTGTACATTCGGATATTCATGGATTTACTATAATTAGCAATAGTGGAGCTAAGATGTATGTAACATTCATTGATGATTTTAGTAGATTTTGTTGGATCTATCTACTAAAGAGCAAGGATGAAGTGTATGATGTCTTTATCAAGTTCAAGAATGCAAGGGAGAACCAATTTTCCACAAAGATCAAGTGCTTAAGGAGTGACAATGGAGGTGAGTACATATTTACCAAGTTCAAGGCCTTTTGTGATGAGCATGGAATCAAGAGGGAGTATACAACATCAAGGACTCCACAACAAAATGGATTGGCTAAAAGGAAGAATAGGACTTATGTGAAAGTGCTAATCTTGAAAAACCATTTTGGGATCAAGCTTTGTTGTGTGTCAATTTCTTGTGCAGTAGGTCGTCGAGTGCTATTTTGGATGGAAGGACACCTTTTGAGATGCTATTCAAGGGGAGGTCGAGTGTCAACTTTCTAAGAACCTTTGGATGCACATGCTATGTCAACATTACTCTTGATGATAGAACCAAGGAGGATCCATCTTCAAGAAGAGGTATTTTTGTTGGATACAGCGAGGTGAGTAAAGCCTACAAGGTTTACATTCCTTCTACTAACAAAGTGATTTCTAGTAGAGATGTCATATTTGATGAGGGGAACATTCCAAAAGTGTCTTCAAGCATGATTGATAATGGTGTGGATGGATCTGACATTCTTGATGTTGATGAAAAGGATCCTACTTTGGATGGTGATGATGATGGACCTTCATCAAGTCAAAAGCCAAGGAGAACATCAAGGGAAAGACAAGTACCTTCAAGGCTCACATATGATCAAAAGGGTAAGAAAGCAGTTTCTAGAAATTATGTTGCTTTCTTAACCTCTTTGGATGAACCTACAAGTGTAGATCAAGCAAGGAAAGAAGAGGAGGGGATCCAAGCAATGGATCTTGAGTATCAAGCTCTTATGAAGAATGAAACATCTTTTGAAGGATCTTCTTGTGTAGATGGTGCTATGCATGTGAATGGATGTTATCTTGCTGTAAAGTCAAGTAATGGATCTGGAAAACAAAGTTTGTTCAGTGACTTTGATGATCAAGTTGATGATCAAGAGGTTGATCTCAAAGGGCTTCAACTAGTCAAAAAGGAAGTTGGCAATTTGGAGCTAGTCAAGAGCATTGGAAACGATATTATGGATCTATTTTTGCAACTTATTGAAGACTCAAGTAAGGTCAAAGGAGCAGCAAGGAAGTGTTGTTCTATCTCATGTTTGAGCATTTTCATGTGGATGTGTGCAGATTGTCAAGATATGGTATAACTAGCTACATTGGTGAGCATTGTTTTGATGTTGGATTTGTACTAGAATTCTTGGCTGGTTTTGCTGATGGAAGTGAAGCTATTGGAGGTTCATTATATCACTCATTCATGGTCAAGTCATCAAGGTATGATGGCGTCTTATGGCAAGATGGAGATGGAGTCTCATTCATGGAGTGTCATGGTGGATACATGGCAACAAAGGACAAAGGAGGAGGAGACATGCAAGCAAATGGTTATCACTCACATTTATTGTTTGTTTGCTGTATTTTCCAGAGAGTTCAAAGTTGATAGCATGGAGGAATCATCTCATTTACATTCTATGTGATTCTTCATGGCTCATTGAAATGATATTGCAACATTTTGTGAGGGAGCAAGTCATTGCAAAGGAGGTGGAACTTCAACATGTGTCTTCAAGGGAATGTGTAGCTGATATCTTCACCAAAGCATTGGGAAAGGACTTGCTAATGAAGCATAGGACATCACTTGGAGTGTTATCATAGTCTATGCTAAAACTAGGTGAGGAGGGAGTGTGAAAGATTCAACTTGTTTGATCATATTTGCTATATTTCCATATTTGACATATTGAGGCCAACTTTGTTTTTAGACTTAGAGATTGACTTTTCAAAGTTCAGTGCGAATAGCAACAGGGGGTGGAAGCATAGCTGAAGATGTTTGCCTAGTACGACATCGTGACATGGAAGGCGAGTCAGGAATGACGATCTCGCTGTGTGGACGATATCAACTATGTGAGTTGGATGCTTGATGAGATGACTCCGCCGATGCTTCTTCATAAATAGAAAGCACGGAATCCATACAAAACCCGTGGGCAAGAAAATTTAGCAATAGATGAAGAAGAACATAGCATTTGTGAATCTCTTGTTATGACTTCAATTTTGCTTGAACATATAGATGGGAATGATCCTTGGTGGATTGATAGTGGAGCCTCATCTCACATGACAAGACACATCCTTATTGTCTTATGAGGGAGAGAAATGTGAAAGATTTCAGATCCTTAAGATCCAATCTACTTGAATGATCTTTGGTTAGAAAGAGAAATACACTACCAATTTCACCAATGTAGAAAAATCAGCATCTACACACAATTTGAGATGCAAACACTAATAGAACTTGATCAAACAAGACTAAAGATCTTTCTTTATCAGATCTGCAACATTAGGATTACAACGATAGAACTTTGTAACCTTTGGAACTGCATCAGGTACTAAAGGTATGGTGTGTTCAATAGTTGACATTGGAATACCCTTCAGATCTTGATAAGTCCATGCAAAGCAATCTTGATACTTAATAAGTAACATTCAGATACTGTTCAGGATTAAGTTGTGATCCAACTTATACAATCTTTTTCGGTTCTCCTGATTCAGCAAGATTCATAGGCTGTGTCCTAGCTGGGCCATCGTAAGCATCTTTCGATTCTGGCACATGTTCTTTGGGTTCACGACGTGCTTTGGGTAACATGATAACCACATCATCTAGTGTATAGCATTTAAAATGTTCGTGCATATCATGTTGGATTACATCTACTTGTTCTTTTATCAAAAGGACTTGTCTTGGATCTTCGCTTAGCCTTCTTAGCAGGAATTGATCATGGAGGTGATGATTTTTGAGAAGATAAACTCTTCTTTGAAGGCGAAGACTTCCTCGACGATGATGTCTTGCTAGAACTCTGACTTGTAGAATCATCCTTGACTTTTCCTTTGTCTTTATCCAGTAAGGGTGGCACATTCTTTGACTCAATCTTTTGAGAAGGATTTTTCCATTTCAGGACCATATTATAATGTTTCTTGGCTTGTATCTTCGTCACTGACCCTGTGATCCTATCTTCCTTCAATATAACTACTTTTGGCAGTTTTATTGTTGGTCCATCAGGAATATTACGCACTCCAAATCTTGTTGGATCCATATGATTTAGAATCTGCTCATCAGTAAGTTTTGCATTGTCATCATAAGTCAAGGCATGACTCACAGGAATGAGTTTATCTTCAATTGGACCTGGTATAGGCTTCGTTGATATCCAAGCTACATTCAACACATTCAATGGAAAAGTAATCGGTGTATCCAAGGTTCGATCCAATAATGAAATCTTGCTCAAATCTGACTGATTATCTTGTTGACACATATATCCTGATGTATATTCAATCGTTGCAAGAGCTTCATTCCACTTGACAGTATCGGTTTGAGAATCGTAATGAATTGCCAAAAAAATTTCCGGTCGGTCACAAGTATGATCCGTTGTTGATGAAGCATCATCCTCTTTTCGAACCACTAGTTTGATAGTCCAAGTTGCAGGATCAACCTTGACTGCACATTCATGATTTTCAAAAGTGATTTTTCCGGTATCCAGTTATGAATTACTTGTGCAGCTCGTAACCATGGGCGTCCCAATAGGACTCGGTGGACATTTAATGCTTCTGATAAGTCCATTACAACAAAAGTAATGACGAACTATACTCCGACAATTCTGACAGATATATCTTCAACCATTCCTCGTGGATGAACTGTCGTTTGATCAGCTAGCTTAATGGCAAAAGTCACAGGTTTTAACTTTGTAAGGCCCCATTTTGCACATAGCTTTGTAGAAATCATATTAACTCCTAAACCGCTATCTATCATAGCTGCTTCATTAGGAAATTGTCTATGCTGTATCAACAGAGTGATATTTTTTTGTTCACTTTCCCAAGCTACTCCGACATGGAGTACTTCATTAGATTCTTCAAATCCAGCACAAAAAAATGGCTCCTGATGGACTTCTGGTTCTGCTTGAGCTAACTTTTGCACTAAGACTTCTTTTGCTTTTGGCACCAACTTCAGGAACTCTCCCAATGAGATATTGATCTTACTAGACACAATATTTGTAATGAACCTTAGCATCTTGTGCCACATATATGATACAAATATTTTATATCATTTCTAAATGCTAAAAAAATAGTGGCATTCTTGTCTATTTCCCTAGTTTCTCAATGATATCTCGATATATGTTAGCCCTTTTTGAGTAATCTTCAGTGACATCTTGAAATCATGGATGCACCCTATTGAAAATACAGAAAAAAGACTCTAATAAATGTTAGAAATGATGGAGAAATCACATTGAATGGAACCAATTGAGATCCTATAGCAAAAACACCAACCAATTTAATGTTTCCTAGCTTCATCTTGCCTTGAACTCCACTTCTAGGCTCAAATTCATGCAATATCCTTCACATGTGTGAAAGTATGGATTGCCACAAGCAGAGTACAAAACCTAAAATTTCAAGTCAATCTCACAATGGCAAAGTACTCAACACAAATGCAAATATAAAGCATATAGATCACCAACAACATTGGTAGATGGACAACCAAATTTTTACTCATAATTAAATGGAGAAGCCATCACATATTTATACATTAGTAGCTTAGATCTGAGCATTTTAGGGCTCTTCTAAACTCTTCATAACCTGATGCTAACATCTAACCTAATTGATTATTGGATCCACCCTAATTAGGGTCTAGATCTCGAGATCCCAAAACAATGAAAAACATGCTATTTTTGGGTCCTATTTTCTCTCTAAGCACCTTTTGGCCTCATTTCAAAGGTGGCATTACAAAGTAGGATGTAGAATAAGTCTTTTGAAAGACATCCTATGCTATTTGGAATGTTTGACATCTATCTAAATGGCCATCTTGCCAATTACAATACATATGACCAAAATTGGTCCAAAGTAGCTTGTGAAATTTTAACACTCCTCACAACTAGTTCGATCTAACATAGACCTAATAATTACTCCAAGATATGAGTCTTAACTTCATGGAAGCTACTTTTTGAAGAGGTTTAGTGAGTACATCAGCCACATGTTCCAAAGAGATCTCTTTAATAGTAGCATTTGATCTTGGACTTGCCCTTCTTGGTCTTGCTTGGCGTTGAAGTTGAAGATCCATCTTGATCTTAAATCCTTTCTTGATTCTTCTTGAATGTATCTCCTTTGTTCTTGCCTTTTCCCTTGCTCTTGATGAAGACTGCTTGATCATCTCCATCATGGATAGAAAGCCTATCCATCCTTGCATTGAAGTGTTGTCTCCTATTTTCCTCGGCCATGAGGATAACTTGGAGGTCTTCAAGTCATGGCAACTTGCTTATTATGGCATATCCTTGTACCAAGTTGGATAAATCTACATAAAGGCCATTCAAGATTAGTTGTAGAAGCTCATCCTCCTTTATAGATTCTCCTATAAAGAAGTTCTTTGTTTAACTCCTTGACCCTTAGAATGAGCACTCTCTCCTTTCTTTTGGTAACTTTGAAAGATTTGATGCTTCAAGACAAGAAGCATTGTAGTGTTCTTTGACTCATAAACCTTTTGAAGGGACACCCAAGCCTCTTGGTCCGAGCAAGGTACACTCTCCGACTTCCTTTAGGAGTTCATTGGCTACATTCATTTTAATACAATGAAGGGCTAGTTTGCAAATCTTCTTATATTTAGTGGATTGGATAGGCTCATCCTCCTCCCCACTATTGAATTTTAGAAAAAGAAAAATGATTGATTGTTCTTAATCAATCTACAAGAGTTTTTGATTGCCAAATCAATGGATCTAACAAAATCTATTGACTAGATCTTGATCTACACATAGATCATGGACTATTTAGCAAGATCAACTAATGTAAAGATCAAAAATCATTAAGGGCGGCCTCACACGTGTGGAAAATAGCCACTGTATGGACTATAACTAGAGAGCAAAGTACAATAACTTTAGATAGCATTCCAAGCATAAAATCACAAGACAAATGTGTGAATCACAAGCAAATTGCTAGATTGGAAATCTCTCATCAACTTTCTATTAAAATGGTTGATCTCTTCATAGATCAAGTACATCCACGAGCTGTGTACTGTCCAACAAGCCTTGTGTAAAGAGTGCCTAGTAATCTAGATCCACCAATAGGAGCCAAATATGCTCATTATCCAAAGTTGACTTATCTCATTAGCTAGAAAACAATGCCTTCACATGTGTGAAGAGGCCTAGTAATCTAGATCCACCAATAGGAGCCAAATATGCTCATTATCCAAAGTTGACTTATCTCATTAGCTAGAAAACAAAAAGCTAGTCTTCCACAATTATAGGAATATTCTCTATAACATAGGATCTAGTGGAATATATAGGATTTGTAGCAATTTGTTGAGAAGCTTGATTGTCACAATAGATGCAAGGGATCTCCTCGGCCTTTAGCACTTGCAGTTCCACCAAAAGTCTTCTTAGCCATAGGAGCTCTTTTATTGTTGAAGTCAATGCCTTGTAGTCGGCTTCACAAGAGGAAAGTGAGACTGTATCTTGCTTTTTGGAAAGCCAAGATATCACTCCTCCACAAAGGAAAGTGGCAAATGCACTTATAGATCTCCTATCCATCTTGTCTCCTGCAAAATCTAAATCTGAATATGCCCTCAATTACAAGTTAGATCCTTGATAGAGAATGCCAAAGAATCTAGTAGAAGAGACATATCTAAGTACTCTCGTGGCACTTTTTCAATGATGCATCAAAGGACCTTGCATATTTTGACTCAACTTGCTTACACTATAGCTCAAATCTAGTCTAGTGATTGTCAAATAGATTAAGGAGCCTACAAGCTTTCTAAAGAGTGTGATGTCCTCAAAGGATTCTTCATCACCATCATTAGAAACTTTACAAACTTGCTCCATAGGGGTGTCAATTACAATCTTTCATGCCAAACTTTTCAAGAATGGAAGTAGCATACTTTGATTGACTAATAAAAGTGAAATCACTACCTCTAGAAACTTCTATTCCAAGTATGAACTTTAGAAGTCCTAGATCTACCATCTTGAATTCACTAGACAAGGCAACTTTAACTTTTCTTATGCCTTCACCATCATTTCTTGTCAATATGATATCATCAACATAAAGAACTAAAATGATGACCTTTACCATCATTACCCACAAAGAAGGTTCATAAGAACTAATCACAAAGCCAAGAGAGTAGAGAAAATCATGCAACCTAGAGTATCAAGCTCTAGGTGCTTGCTTCAAGCCATATAGGCTCTTCTTCAAACGACAAACCTTGTCCTCCTCACCATCCTCGATAAAGCCCTCAGGTTGCAACATGAATATTTCCTCCTCCAAGTAGCCATTCAAAAATACATTGGTCACATCCATTTGATAGAGATTCCACTTGAACAAAGTAGCAATACAAATGATCATTCTAATAGTTACAAGGTTTGCTACAGGTGCAAATGTTTTTTCATAATCTATGCCTTTAGTTTGAAGAAACCCCTTAGCAACAAGTCTAGTTTTGTACTTACTTATAAATCCATCTTGATTGTACTTTATTCTATAGATCCACTTACATGCAAGTGGCTTCTTCCCATGTGGAATGTGTACAAGATTCCAAGTTTGATTTTCTACTAAAGCATCAAACTCTACTTGCATTGCATCTCTCCAAACTTGTGATCTACTAGCATCTTCATAACATGATGGCTCTTCAAGCATTGTGGTTAGAAAGGAGTAAGAGGTACACGGAGTTGTGTCTTCCCTTTGCTTTCCCTTCTCAAAGTATGTGATGCTTGAAGGCTCGGCCTTGTTCCTTGTGGATCTCCTCAGCCCCTTTGGTTCTTGAGCTTGATCTTCCAAAAAATCTTTCTCAAGAAGCTCCTCTTTGGGTTGTGCAAGATCTTCAGCAAGTTGAGGATTATATGCATTTGGAAACATCTTAGAACTTTGAGATTCATCAAATAAGACATCCTTGCTAGCTTTTACTTTGCCTGAAATAGGATCAAATATCCTATATCCTTTGCTATTTTCACTATAGCTTACAAATATTCCTTTGAAGGAAGTTGCACCTTATTTCCTTCTAGTTTCCAAAGGAATGTGGACATAACATACACATCCAAAAATTTTAAAGTCTTTCACATTGGGCTTAGTGCCAAACTATGCTTGATATGGTGAGATCCCACCAATATCACTACTAGGAAGCCTATTACATAAAAAAATAGCAAAAGTGATGGCCTCCCCCCAAAAAGAGATGGATAGAGATGCATCAAAGAATTTGCACATTCACATAGGCTCCTATTTTTCCTCTTGGCCACCCCATTTTTTTTGGGGATGTAGGAACAAGTAAGATCTCTCTTAATGCCGTTGATCTCACAAAAGTCTCTCATCTGCTCCCGTGAAAATGTCTAGTTAACAATTAGGTTGATGTATGTTCAATTATACCATAAGAGGTATATTTAACTAAGAGTTTAAACTACTCTAGTTTGATATGTCGATTCATATTTAGTCGTTTCGTGTAGATGACCTTGTAAAGGCTTATCCAAGACAACATTTCCCTTCTAGAGATCTCGCCCTTAAATACAAGGCAAGTCTTGAGATATAGTCTCAAAAAATGATATAGGCCTCTTCATGATTTATATTTATCCATCTCATATCTTCATATTCGAGTATATCATGAAATATTTAGGTTGATATTCAATATTCAGCAATTTTGTGGCATCACATCCCTAATCTTAATCACAAAGGTAGATAACAAGTGGCCTCAAGTATTCACCACCCAACCATAGCTAGCTAGCACATGCAATCCTGCAACTTGGCTAATCTAGCACCCCCTTGTTACCCAATAACTAATCGCAAGCATACCACCTTTCCTTGTAAATTTTTTTTTGGAAAATTCTTCTGGGGAGCAGCCTCCTTTTCCTAGGTATCCTTCTTCTTCTAATTTGCCCTTCCACTTGACTAAAAATTCCCGAAACACTCTAATCCTCACAGTTTTCTATCGGCCAGCTGTTAACAATCGTCTCGAGTTCAGGTGGTATTAGCAACAAAGTAAAATCAAAGTAAAATAAAACACCGTGGCATGTGTATTGTAAGTCCGCTATGAGTACTTGTTAATAAACTCCTACCATGGCATGTGTGTTATAAGTCCATGGGTAGAAACTTAATTAAATTCTAAACTTCTGAGTGAGAAAACTTAACTTAGAGAACTTAAACTTAGAAACTTAAGCTTAGAAAATAAAAGATTATAAGTTATCTTGAGTTCTAAGTTTAGAGTCTTAGGCTTTCTAAGTTAGAAGTTGAGAAGTTTAGAGGTCTTAGAATTGCGAGTTTTAGAAATTAATCCCATAAGTTAGTAGAAGCTTATGGAAGGCCCTTCTTGCTATAAGAAGAGATGCTTTTCCCTTGTAAACTACCACATTGAGATTATGCTAAATTGCTCTCTATTTGAGAAGACATTCTATTTCTCTGTGTTCCCATTGGAAGGTGCATATCTTGAGGGAAGGTGCTCGGGCCCTCCTCTTGCCTCCTTTCATTGGTTTTTCTTATTTTGGCATGTTTTTAATCGCTTTATGCTTTGTTTAGCTGCAATAGATCATTCTCAATCCCTTTGGGTGTTAATCTAGGATTTAGTTTAATCACTTTGCTAGTTGGGTAAGCCTTAGTAAGGTTTTGCATTTTGTCATCTTAGATAGTTTCATTTCCATTTCAAGCACTAGTTGGGTAAGCCTTATGCTTCCGTCATTGTTTTTTATTTTCGCATTTCTGTTTGAAGTTTGGTAGGAACTTAGAAAGTGGACGATCCTCCCTATACTACACTGTATCGTAAGTAGATCTAGCCAACAACACAAACCAGATTTACTTCCAACATTGGCGCTATTGCCACATTCTAAGTTTTTTTTCTACATAGCTCACTTGTTTTCTTTTTTACTAACGTGTTTGTGTGTATGCTTGTCTGCTATTTTCCTTCACACTGTAGCACAAGACTTCTCTTCAAGTCCTACACAAGCTGTTGAACAACTTCTCAAGTCGGGGAGAGACAACAAAAGTGTCAACTTGGGCATTTTCTTTGAAAGAAGTGACACAAGTGACATTTTTTTTTGACCAATCAGGTATATCAGAATTCGTCAGGCTGTTTGCGGCCATAACAGAACATCATCTTTCATCTTACCACCTCTGCGATTTCTGACCCTGTTTAGATTTTTCGAAAATCCACTGTTTTACTGTCAAAATCTTTTGTTTTTCACCCAACTCTTTGGGTCAAAATTCGTCAGCTTTACTGAGGCTAGATCTATGAAAGATTTGTCCTCCAGCAGCTCCGCGAATTCTATCTCAGAGATTTAGCTTGTTTTCTGTCAGAAAATCACTTTTTTCACTATTATTCTTATCTGTCAGCAAAACTTCTGTATTAGAATTCGTCGACCATACCACAAAATCGCCCACAGTCTGAATGATTTCTATACATCCTCTGTGAATTCTGTCCTTTACAAAACAATCCAAAAAAATTTCAAAATTCACATTTTGTCAGTGAAAACTCCCTATCAGAAATCGTGGACCATACCACAAAATCATCCACAATGTGCACGATTTCTAGCGAATTCTTAAAAAAAAAAAAAAACAGTATTAGAATTTGTCGACCATACTAGAAAATTGCCCACAGTCTGAACGATTTCTATACATTCTTTGCGAATTCTGTTCTTTACAAGAAAATCCAAAAAAAAATTAAAAAATCCATATTTTGTCAGTGAAAATTTCCTATTAGAATTCACCGACCATACCATGAAATCGGCCGAAGTGTGAACAATTTTTAGCGAATTCAAAAAAAAAAAAAAATCTCAGTATCAGAATTCATCGATCATACCACGAAATCGTCCACAGTCTAAACGATTTCTATACATCCTCTACGAATTCTGTCCTTTACAAAAAATCTAAAAAAAATAAAAAATCCATGTTTTGTCAGTGAAAATTTTCTATCAGAATTCGTGAGTACTGTATTATGATGAAACAGCCTGTTTGCGAATTGAATCTTGTCTGCAAATTCTGTTACTTCTGGAAAAGTATAGATTCTTGTCCAAATTCACTATCTTGCAAGTAAACCACTTTTTTGACCTTTTGTGACCAAGTACAGTACTGTACTAATCATTTCTACTATTATTTTGTTCCTCATTCTGTATCATGTCAAGAAATTGTGCTGAATCTTCTAATCCTACATCTCCACGTCTAGAACGTAGACTCCCACACATTGCTACACCAAAGTACAACGATGAAGAATTTGACCCAGTTAGATTTCTTCAAGACTTTGATAATGCATATCACTTCTATGAAGACACCTCTAAAACTGAAAGGCTCAGACTATTTCCTATGGTGCTCTATGGAACAGCCAAAGAGTGGTATCTCAACCTAGAAGTTCCTGAACTTATTTTTTGGAATACTCTCAAAGACGCTCTTACCAAGCATTTCAGACCTTCTAAACTGACTCAAAGTCCATTCATCCAAATCACACATATCAAGATGCATCGCAAATAATTTATAAGAAGCTACATTGAACATTTTAAACGTCTCAAGATAGAATGTGTTGATGAGAATGTCACTAAACGAATGGCCATCAAATTGTTCCTGGTTGGACTCCCTAAAAGTATCCACCGAGAACTGAAACCAGTTGATTTTTATGATCAACTTAAGGATGTCATGACTGTTAAAAATTCACAATTCTAGCTTGACTAGTTTTGGTCATATGACTTGTAAATAGTTAGATGGTCATGATGTGGCTTGTCACACGTGCCAAATAGCATAGGATTCCATTCATAAGGATGTTCTCAAGTAGACCTAAGTGTTACAACCTTTGGAATTAGTCCAAATTATGCTTAGATACAAGGGAGAAAAAATAGGAGCTATTTTTGGTAATTTTTGCATTGTTGAGAGATCTCCAAGATTCCAACCCTAACTTGGTAGGGATGAAAGATCCACCAAAATTAGCATTAGGGATAGGTTTAGGGCTACTCATACCTGCCCAAAACCGTGATGGATCATGTATATATAGGTGATGATATCTCACCAAAATCAATCAAGCAATTTCATGATTTTTCTCTCATAATGGTGCAATTGCTCTCTATGTTTATAATTGTTTGAGTGCTTGTGATTACTAATGACTATAGGATTGAATGTAGGTCTGGTGTACAGTACTCAGACTGTGGGAGGCCGTACTTTCACACGTGTGAAGCCTTCTTCAAGGATTTGGGCCATTTAGTGAGGTTCAAGCATAGATTTTTGATGGATTTTGATGGTTCAACTTGTGCTAATCTTATGAAATCATAATATATTGTTTCCCTCATCATTCCAAGTGTTTTAAGATCCTTATTTGCTGTAATTTTTACATGGTATCAGAGCCTAAAGGCTGAAATGAGCTAAATCCTTGGTTTGCATTCAATTTGATCACAATTTTTGATCTAAATCTTGTGTAGATTGGATCTTAGCATCTAGTATTGATTCTAGAACTCAAAGTGAGTCAAATACATTGGAGATTGGTGTTGTGTGACTTCATTTGCAGGAGTTTAGGTGTCTAAAACCAGAGGCAAAGTTGAATTCAATTCACATTACCAAGATAGCAAGTTTTGCTTGCTCCAAGCATTGATTTCTAAGCGAGTTTTGGAGGTGATTTCATAGAGAAGGCTTTCTAGCATTCAAGGAGAGGGAAGATCAGAGTTTTGGGGACTCTTCAAGGCTGTTCTAAGGTGTATTAGGCACCTCCTAAAGTGATTTAGGTTCAGTCCAACCATTGCTTGACTTATGCACCAAATTAGATCAATTTTTCATCAATTTTGATCATTTTTTGCTTGTGATTGGATAGTAGATTGTGTTGCATCCTCATTAAGTTCTATTTAGATCTTTTACAAGTGATTTTGGAAGTATATTAGGTTGCTGAAATTCACTCTTGATCAGATCATTTGGAAGCTTTAATGTTCTTTATAGAAAGAGGGACAATTCTACTAGTATTGTCTACTTCAATCAAGCAAGTGCATTGTTTCTAGTATTCTATGATTTGATTTTGTTAGAGATCATTCTTAGATCTTTATAGGAAGTCTATTAATGATCTTTTCAGGTCCCTAAGAAGTGGGATAAGGTAGACCTTCAATCAAATCAATAGAAGTAACCTTCATTTGTGTCAAGTCCTTGATTAGGAGACTAGATGGCATCTATAAATGCATATCTTTTGGATACTAATGAAAGGCTCAACAAAACTAGCTATTCCATATGGAAAGTTAGAATGGAATCTATCATGATCATGCAAGATCTGATGGAAATTGTAAATGGTAAGGAGGGTGAACCTATTCATCCTCAAGAAAAAGCCAAATACATCAAGAGGTGCAATGTTGCACTACATTGCATAAAAATGAATGTTGCAAATGAACTCTTAAGAGAGGTAGGAGGTTGCACTTCAGCTCAAGATGCTTGGGAGACTTTGCAAAAGGTCTATGAATCCAAGAACCAAACTAGAATGTTAGCTTTGAAGAATCAAATCTATAGAAGCTATCAAAAGAAAGGAGAGAGTGCACATACTTTTGTCCTAAGAGTAAAGGAATTGAACAAAGAGCTAGCCTTTATAGGTGACCCTATCAAGGATGAAGAGCTTGTTCAACTCATATTGAATGGACTACGCTTTGAATTTGACAATTTGGTTCAGGGATATGCAATTATGGGTAAGCTACCCATACTTGAAGAACTCCAAGGCACACTCATGGCCGAGGAATCAAGAAGGAGCCAAATGCAAGAGAGGATGGATAGGCTTTCCATCCAAGGTGGAGATGACCAAGCTCTCTTCACCAAAGTCAAAGGCAAGTCCAAAGGCAAAGGATCAACATTCAAGAAGTCTACAAAGCTTGAGGATCAAGAAGGACCCCCAAAGGCATCTCCATCAACCACCAAAGTCAAGAAGGACAAATCAAAGGTGAAGTGCTACTATTGTAGCAAGATGGGGCATTATGCCTCGGAATGCTTCAAGAGGAAGCAAGATCAAAGCCAAGCCAACATGAGCAAAGAGGAGGAGGAGGAGAGTTCACATGAGGACTCTCTCATGATGTCCATATTTTCTTCAACAAGCTTCAAAGGAGAAGATCCTTGGTGGATTGACTCGGGTGCTAGTTCACACATGACTAGTAAAAGGGAGTTTTTCTCTTCTCTCTTATCTTATGATGGACCTATAAAGTCTATCTATACAGCAAATGATGAAGCTTGTAAGATTGAAGGAGTTGGTAGCATTCCCCTTTGCTTAGGATCTTCCAAAAAGATCAACATAGAAGGTGATTTGTACATTCCTACAATAACAAAGAATCTACTAAGTGTTGGCCAAATGGTAGACAATGGTTTCAATGTTGACTTTGCTTCAAATGAATGTTTCATCAAGAAGAAGGGTAAGATAGTGGCTAAGGGCACTAGACTTGGCAAACTTTATAAGCTGGATGCATTTGTGGATACTAATGTTGTCATGTTGGCCGAGAAGAGCAAGATATCTACCTTTACTTTATGGCACAAAAGACTTGGACATGTCAACTCGGGTTCCATGGAGGCTATGATCAAGGAGGAGTATGCTTTAGGCCTACCAAGGTCTATTGGGAAGGAAGACAAGGTTTGTGAAGCTTGTGCCTTATCCAAGGCACATAAGAAGGTGTTTCCTAACTCCATCACAAAGTCATCTCATCCTCTTGAACTCATACACTCGGATGTGCACATTGCTAGCACCAAATCTAATGGAGGTTCATCCATGTTTTTAACCTTCATTGATGACTACTCAAGATATTGTTGGGTGTTCTTACTTTCCTTCAAGTCTCA
This sequence comes from Diphasiastrum complanatum, assembly GCA_029204225.1. Lineage (NCBI taxonomy): Eukaryota > Viridiplantae > Streptophyta > Lycopodiopsida > Lycopodiales > Lycopodiaceae > Diphasiastrum > Diphasiastrum complanatum. Next base: position 50,436,640 of record CM055092.1, on the reverse strand, counting down.
AGTATTTGATACTTTTGTAAAGTTCAAGTTGTTTGTGGAAAAGCATCATAATCATAGCATCAAGATTCTTAGAAGTGACAATGGTGGAGAATTCATCTCCAATGAGTTCAAGGCCTTTTGCGAGGAGGAAGGGATCAAGAAAAAGACTTCTTGTCCTTACACTCCTCAACAAAATGGAGTTGCTGAAAGAAGGAATAGAACATTATGTGAATGTTCTAAGGCTTTAAGATTAGATGCTTGTTTGCCCAAATCCTTTTGGGGTGAGTCTCTTGTATGTGCAAACTACTTGATGAATAGGGTGTCTTGCAAAGCAATTGAAGGCAAAACTCCTTATGAGATGTTGTATGGAAAGAAACCCAATCTTAATCACTTGAAAGTTTTTGGGTGTATATGTTATGTGCATGTGCCATTGGAAACAAGAACCAAGGAGGATCCATCTTCCACAAGAGGGATCATGCTTGGATATGCAAGCTCAAGCAAGGGCTACAAAGTCTATCTCCCATCCTTGAACAAATTTGTTGTTTCAAGGGATGTCATCTTTGATGAACATCATATGCATATGCTTGAAGAAGGCTCAAGTGCTCCAACAATCAAGAAGAAGATGGCCGAGGAGCAAGATCTTGGTTTTGAGGAGGAGCTCACGGAGGAGCAAGCACCAAACCCACCTATCACACCAAGGAGATCTTCAAGGGCAAAAGTGGAGCCATCAAGGCTCACATATCAAGGCAAAGGACAGCAAGTTGAGGGTATCTCATCCACTTCTTATGCTTTATCTAGTTTTGAAGAACCGTCTAATGTTGAAGATGCATTGAACTCCAAAGAATGGTATAAAGCTATGTTGGATGAGTATGATGCCTTGATTGAGAATGAAACTTGGTTGCTTGTTGAGAGACCTCAAAGGAATGTAATAGGATGCAAGTGGGTCTTCAAGCTTAAGTTGAATGCAAATGGGAGTGTTAACAAACATAAAGCAAGATTAGTTGCAAAAGGTTATGCTCAAGAGAGAGGGATAGACTATGAGGAAACTTTTGCACCCGTGGCCAAGATGGTCACAATAAGACTAATCATTGCACTTGCATCACATTTTGGATGGATTCTATGTCAAATGGATGTCTCTAATGCTTTCTTGAATGGTTTTTTGGAAGAGGATATCTATATGGAGTAGCCACAAGGGTTCATCAAGCATGGAATGGAGAACAAAGTATGCCATCTCCAAAGAAGCATCTATGGCTTGAAGCAAGCCTCGAGATCTTGGAATTCAAGACTACATTGCTATCTTATTTCACTTTCTTTTGTTCAAAGTGAATATGATCCTACTCTTTACATTAAGTTTGATGATGTTGGTATTGTACTTTTACTCATTTATGTAGATGACATCATCATTAGTGGAAATAGTGTTGACGGTATTGAAAAAATCAAGATAGATCTATCCTTAGAGTTCAAGATGGTAGATCACTTGGTAGGGATGAAAGATCCACCAAAATTAGCATTAGGGATAGGTTTAGGGCTACTCATACCTGCCCAAAACCGTGATGGATTATGTATATATAGGTGATGATATCTCACCAAAATCAATCAAGCAATTTCATGATTTTTCTCTCATAATGGTGCAATTGCTCTCTATGTTTATAATTGTTTGAGTGCTTGTGATTACTAATGATTATAGGATTGAATATAGGTCTGGTGCACAGTACTCAGACTGTGGGAGGCCGTACTTTCACACGTGTGAAGCCTTCTTCAAGTATTTGGGCCATTTAGTGAGGTTCAAGCATAGATTTTTGATGGATTTTGATGGTTCAACTTGTGCTAATCTTATGAAATCATAATCTATTGTTTCCCTCATCATTCCAAGTGTTTTAAGATCCTTATTTGCTATAATTTTTACAATGACTGATGCCATTCGCGAAGAAGACGAGGGGTCCGATAAAGACTTTGATTACCACAACAAGAAATCCAAACTCCCCAAACATCTTCACAACCAGAAGATTGAGAATACAGCCCAATCTTTAGAACTTCTACATCAAATGGAAATTTGGCAGAAAGCTCAACAAAATCACATGGACAAACTAACTGCTGATTTTTAAAACGCTATGAAAAATATTTTCCAGCAAAAGAAAATGTCTGGTGTCCTATCTATTCGCAGAATCAGACTGCCAATGAGTACCCCCAACTGAAAACCCATTTTCCAATATCACTTAGACCTATGTCTCATCATTACCATCCCTTCACTCCACAACAATCCATGCCACTACTAGGAGTTTATCACCCACAACCAACTGCACCCAATCCGTTCCAACCACGCCAACAGTTTGTTGTTAATCAACCCGTTTCACAACTAGCTGTGTATTTTTTTTATCCAAATTCCATAGATCCAGCAACTTATTTTGTGGACGACACTACTCCATTAGAATACTCCTCTAAACCAGTGGTATATTATCCATATGATCCTAATGCCCCAATCTACGATCCAAACCAAGCTGTGTTTACGATGCAACAATTTCCTGTAATACGCGGATGCTTTATCTGTGTAGGTATGGCATTGAACACCATGATAAGGATTGCCCTTCACGCTTGCTCTGACACAGTTGTGTTACTTGTGGGAGATTTACTGATTTACATTTGTTATGTGAGTTTAAATATGTGTTTGTAAGTCCGTAACCTATGTCGTTTTGTGATCATTCTTTTTGTTTGCTCATCTTTTTACTTTTTCTTTTCCACCCTTTTACGTTATGTTTTTTCTTGCATGTCTGTCAGTCAAAGACTCTTTAAAGTACTCAGACATAACTTTCAACTTCTATTTCAAAACAATTATTGTATAGAGTCAGAAAGATCACACAACAACATTACCTTGTGCACCGCCATTATCACCATACTCCTTCAGATATTATCTACCGGTGTGCGGCCAACACAAACTATCTTGACAAGCGATTTTGTGCAACAAAGCACAATTCAAATGTGAGGAAAAATCTCTACTCAGAAGACACAAGCCAGAGACCACTCACACAAGCTTCCAAGTAGTATTTTTTCATGAGTGGACTCCCAAGAAACAACATACAGATTGGAAAAAAGTAGTTAAGGGACTTCACAACAAATGTTCTATTTGGAAACCAATGGAGCACATTATCTGGCTGCCAATATTATCCAACAAAAGGTCCATCTTCCCAACAAGATGGAATGTTCACAATAACCACAACCACCTTCAATAAGCAGTTGGTTTTACGTAATCAATACAAAATTCACTCTTTTTCAGCTGTATATCCATGCCCGCTACTTCAACAAGCTCAAAAGTTGCAATGATGAAGAAATCCCGAAATCATCAATGAATGAAATTATAGATACACAACCCCAAGGACAAATGTCATTTTCAACGGCATTGGTTAAGAACATGTATAAAAAGACACAAAAGATCCTTATCATCCCTTGTCCACACCGATTCCTTCCTCCATATTCCACCATATAATTAATCTTGAAGCTTCACCTCACTTTTCTCATCCATGCTTCAAGCCCTCATTCCCACCCGATTGATCATTCTGAACTTGCTCTAGTTCTCACTTGAAGCACTTCATGGAGCAGACAAGTCTACAACATCTGCAACATACAAATGATGCCAATTCAGAACTCCCATCGAGCCAAGACAAGCATATTATCAAAAGGACCTTGGAGATTTTTCCCAAAACAACAAGTGATGTTTTCGCAATTAAAAAAATTGACAAGCTATTCACTTGTTGACTATTCAAAGAGCACTACTTTATGCAAGCAAAAAAAAAAAAAAATGGCGATCGTTCAAGCATCTATTCCAAGCAATCCTTCATGGAGCTCTCAATGGTACAATTGACCTCAAAGAAGCTGCAATCAAAATTTTGCCAACATCATGTCTTCAAGAGAAAACTATGACCAACAACTCTTTGATCCATTCATTCACCTCCACCACTGCCCCCATATATGACTCACATCTTACCACTTACCCTCATCTTCATCTCGTTACCATTCATTCACACCTTTTGTTGTTTTCATACCATATTCAACAACCCAAGCTCTTGTACATCATCCATTGAATCCTCAGCGTGGACAATTGGGAATGCAACCCATCAAAGAGCCAAAGCTTCTGGAGACGCTCATACTTCTTCAAAGCTTCATCTTCTACGGAGCAGCACTTTACAAAATGTTCCACATCTACAAGCTGCACCAACTTTGACTCCTCCCACACCATAAGGAGTGGAGTTCTTTCTATTGCCATTGGCGTGGGATCGCCAATCCAATTAGGAGGGGGATAATGTTAGCAACAAAGTAAAATCAAAGTAAAATAAAACACCGTGGCATGTGTATTGTAAGTCCACTATGAGTACTTGTTAATAAACTCCTACCATGGCATGTGTATTGTAAGTCCACTATGAGTACCTGTTAATAATCTCCTACCATGGCATGTGTGTTATAAGTCCATGGGTAGAAATTTAATTAAATTCTAAACTTTTAAGTTAGAAAACTTAACTTAGAGAACTTAAATTTAGAAACTTAAGCTCAGAAAATAAAAGAATTATAGTTATATTGAGTTCTAAGTTTTGAGTCTTAGGCTTTCTAAGTTAGAAGTTGAGAAGTTTGGAATTTTTAGAATTGCAAGTTTTAGAAATTAATCCTATAAGTTAGTAGAAGCTTATGGAAGGTCCTTCTTGCTATAAAAAGAGAGGCATTTCCCTTGTAAAATAACACATTGAGATTATGCTAAATTGCTCTCTATTTGAGAAGTCATTCTATTTCTCTGTGTTCCCATTGGAGGTGTATAGCTTGAGGGAAGGTGCTCGGGCCTCCTCTTGTCTCCTTTCATTGGTTTTTCTTATTGTGGCATGTTTTTAATCACTTTATGCTTAGTTTAGCCACAATAGATCATTCTCAATCCCTTTGGGTGTTAATCTAGGATTTAGTTTAATCACCTTGCTAGTTGGGTAAGCCTTAGTAAGGTTTTGTATTTTGTCATCTTAGATAGTTTCATTTCCATTTTGAGCACTAGTTGGGTAAGCCTTAGTGCTTCCGTCATTGTTTTTTATTTTCACATTTCTGTTTGAAGTTTGGTAGGAACTTAGAAAGTGGACGATCCTCCCTATACTCACTGTATCGTAAGTAGATCTAGCCAACATACACAAACCAGATTTACTTCCAATAGGTGGTCCACTCGCAGACTCATCACGAAGAAGATCCAGTAGATCTTCCATAGGGACCAGGGTTTCCCCAACTCCCAACGAGGGTTTCAACTTACTGACGTCGAAAACAGGATGAATTTCAACGTTAGTTGGAAGGTCTAGTCTGTATGCGACCTTGTTTATCACTTGGATAACCTTAAAAAGACCGCAATACCTAGGTGCCAAATTTGCACGCTTACCGTTTTCAAGCCCCTAGAGTGATTAGGGACCCTCAAAAACATCCAGTCGTTGACCATGAATACCTTGTGCTTCCGAGATAGATCAACATAGTGCCTTGCTCTATCTTGGGCACTGCTTATGCTATTCTAAAGGATGTAATAGGTCACTAGCTTTTAGCCTCTCTACTTTATTTAACTGGCATTTAGCACATTTAAGTACATAGGCCTCTAGTTGACTTTTCATCTGAAACAACCCCGGTTCTATAACAATAAAGCATATCTAGTTAATAACTGGTAAATGAATCAAAGCATCCGCTGGAGTATTTTGACTTCCTTTACAATAACATATAGAAAAGTCAAAGATTTGTAGCAACTCAGCCCATCTAGCTTGTCTCTCTTTTAAATCTGTAGCATCACAGAAATATCGAAGAGTCTGATGATCCGTCAAAACCTCAAATCTGACTCCATACAAATAATGTCATCAAATTTTTAAGGAAAAAACAATTGCAAACAGTTCCTTCTCATAGGTACAATGCCTAGATTGAGCAAGATTGAGTTTCTTCCTTTCATAAGCAATAGGATGTCCATCCTGCATCAAAATAGCTCCAATAACATAATCACTAGCATCGGTCCTAACCACAAAAGCCTTATTAGAATCGCCAATGATCAGTATTGATGCTGAAGTAACACTTTTCTTAAGCAACTCAAAACAATTATTCATATCCTCCGTCCACTACACTAGTGGACGAGACTCTTAGCCCTCCAGCTTAGCTTCTTATAGTCTTTCAAGGCCTGGTTAAGAGAAAATGCCAATCGAGCAAATTGGGGAATATGCCGACAGAAAAATCCTACAAACCCCAAAAAAGACTTGATTTTTCGAACTGTGATAAGAATAGGCCCTTCAATAACCCTCTGGATACGATCGGCCTTGATCTCCACTCCTCGTTCAGAAATCTTATGCCTGAAGTAGAACAATTCCTTAGCAAAAAAGTCACACTTAGACTCTTTGGCAAAGAGCTTTTCCTTTCTTAGAATGTCCAGGACAATCTTAAGATGCTCTTCGAAGTCTTACTAAACACTAGAATATCATCTAAGAATACCACTACAAATCTTCCCAAATATGGCCTGAACAAATCGTTCATCATCCATTGGAAAATTGCCGATGCATTGGTTAGGCCAATGGCAACATTTGGTATATCTTCTGCCGAACATTTTATGTTCGAGTTCGCTTCTCGTTCGTTTCTTGTGCGAGTTTGTTTGTCATTCGTGTTCGTCATTTATTCTTCCACCCTCTCTCCCAACAAAATGACTCAACTTTTGCAAGTTTTCATAGTCATCTAATAGTGGTAGGAATTATTGTCTAAAAACTATGCAAAAATCATCCCATGTACAAGGTTGATTGCCTTTTGCAAGTGGTAAGTTCATGGCTTAATGTATGGAACAAATACTTTGGCATCAATTCCCTAAATATGAAAAGTTGTCCACTGTAATTGTGTTCCTTGAAGTAAGAGCCTTAGTATGGTTCTTATACAATAGTTATTGTTTGTAAGCTCAATCCAAGCCTACTTTTTGCAAGCTCAATCCAAGCTTAAGAGAAAACTACACCAAGCAATTTCCTGCCTTTGCCTCAATTCGAAGCAAAAATCAAAACAAATCTTTATGTAAACTTCAATTAATTACTTCAAGCTAATGTTTACATAAAGTTCCCATTCCAATTCCATTTCCATTTGTCATTTCAAATTCAACACAAATTTTCACATTTCTCACTTTCCTAGTTCTTCAAATCCATGAAACTAGTAACTAGAAATGGAAAACTAATGAAGTTCTATGAAAAATTCACTTTTTAGATCTGTTTTTTAGACTTACAGGTATGAAAATCAGAACTTAAAAATGACAAAAAACAGAGTTCAAAACATTTTTTATGCATAAAGTTACACTACATTTTCCTTCTTACATTGCCAATAACATTAAACTAGTAGGTAGAAAGGTATAACTAATGAAGTCCTTATGAAACTTCACTTTTTAGATCTGATTTTCATATTTATAGGTTTGAAAAATAGAACTTTAAAATGAAAACTAGAAGTTTTAACTCTTCATTTATGCAAAAAAATACTAGTTTTGATCAAAAACACAAGCTAGACATCTCTATTCACGATCACATTTGAAATAGAGAGTGTAAAGACACTAAACACCTCCTTGATGGAAGAGTATCCAATCATGATCCATGAGCTTGGATCATCCTTCCTTCTTGTTTCCAAGGGAATATGTGCAAAGCAAGCACTACCAAGTTCACTAAGATGATCAACCTTAGGCTTCATCTTGAATAAAACTTCATATGGTGCTATTCCTTCAAGAGCTCCAATACTCCTCAAAGCTTTGATCTTCAATGAGAATTTCTTCTCAACATATGCTTTGAATAATAAGGAATAATCATACACCATAATACTTGTAGAGAGAAGATATGTGCATCTTGTGTAATCCTCCTCCTTTGAAATATTGGAAATATAAGAAACATCAAGAGAGTTTGCACTCTCACTTGGATCCAATTTGTAGATGCCTTCAAATCTTGATCCATATGCAAGGATCTCACCATCCTTCTTAATCACACAATTGTCAATATTGAAATTGACATCAAAGCCACTATCAAGAAGTTGGCCAACACTTAAGATGTTCTTTGTAAGCTTTGGGACAAAAAGAACATTGTTGAGAAAGAGATCTTTAGAAGATGCAAGCTTCAAGGGAATAATCCCTACTCCTTCAATATTGCACTCATGATTACTTGCAAAGTATATGGTCTTCTTGACTCCATCATAAGGCATAATAGATGAAAAAAAGTGCTTGGAGCCACACCTATGTGAAGATGCTCCACTATCAATATACCATGAGTCATCCTTGTTGAAGGTGGAAGAGGAGAAGCTTGATGCCATAAGAGAGCCTTCTCCATCACTTGCAATATAGTCTTCTTTCTCATTGGTGATGTTGGCTTGATTGAGTTGATTCTTCTTCTTGAAGCAATTGGTGGCATAATGGCCTTTCTTGCCACAATAAAAGCACTTGATCATCTTCTTCTTGAGATTTGAATTAAAAGCATGAGAGGTATTCTCCTCCTCTCCATATTGGTCTTTAGCTTTGTCATTAGAGAAGTGATGGTGTTGCTTCTTACTCCTCTCTTTGTGCTTGGCAAATAGAACTTTGCCATCATCATGATTGAGTGATAGCTTGTCCATCCTCAAGAGTTTGTACTCCTGTCTTGATTCTTCATAAATAAGCACATTTTGAAGGGCCTCCAAACTTGGTAGCTCCTCCTTAATAGCATAGGATTGGACAAGGTTGTCATATTCATCTCTCAAGCCATTGAGAATGACTTGGACTAGCTCACTTTGATTGATTGAGTCACCAATACATGCAAGCTCCCTATGAATATCCTTGACTCTCAAAACATAATTAGATGCACTCTCATCACTCTTTTGACTACTTTGGAATATTTGATTTCTAAGAGTGAGGAGCCTAGAGGTGTTCTTAGCCTCATAGATGGACTTGAGACAATCCCAAGCTTCCTTGGATGTAGAACAATCACCAATCTCCCTCAATATCTCATTAGAGACATTCATCTTAATGTAGTGGAGAGCCATCCTAGCTCTCTTCTTGTATTTTTGTACTTCTTGAAGGACTTGAGGCTCCTCCTCAATCCCAAGTACAATGTCCATCACATCTTGGAGTATCAAGATGGACTCCATCCTCAACTTCCATATTGAATAATTGGAAGTAGACAATCTCTCACTTGGTTGCAACAAGTATGAACTCATTGAAGTCATGTAAAGTGGAGATAAATAAAAGTGATGAACAAAAAATGTTGCTTCTCTCTCACTATAGGATCCAATAATGGTGTGCTACCATCTCCTATGCAAGATCTTGCAACAAACTGTGAGATGATTCTCACTAGCTATCTCAACTTTCTTGAGTTGATTCTTCTTCTTGAAGCAATTGGTGGCATAATGGCCTTTCTTGCCACAATAAAAGCACTTGATCTTCTTCTTCTTGAGCTTGGATGATGAAGCCTTAGAGGAATCATCTTCCTCCTCATCTTTGTCTTTGGATTTGACTTTGTCCTTGCTTGAGGATTGTTGATGTTGGTTCTTGCTCCTCCCTTTGTGCTCATCCTTGGCAAAGAGAGCTTTGCAATCATTATGAGTGAGAGAGAGCTTGTCCATCCTCAAGAGCTTGTAATCTTGTCTTGATTCTTCTGAAATTAGCACACTTTGGAGAGCCCCCAAACTTGGTAGCTCCTCCTTAATGGCATAGGATTGGACAAGTTTATCAAATTCACTTCTCAAGCCATTGAGAATGACTTGAACTAGCTCATTTTGATTGATGGAATCACCAATACAAGCAAGTTCTCTATGAATATCGTTTACTCTCAAAACATAACTAGATGCATTCTCATCACTCTTTTGGCTACTTTGAAAAATTTGATTCCTAAGAGTGAGAAGCCTAGAGGTATTCCTAGCCTCATAGATAGTCTTGAGACAACCCAAGCTTCTTTGGATGTTGTACAAGTACCTATCTCCCTCGATATCTCATTAGAGACATTCATCTTAATGTAGTGGAGAGCCATCCTAGCTCTCTTTTTGTATTTTTGAACCTCTTGAAGAACTTGTGGTTCTTCTTCAAGGCCTAGAACTATGTCCATCACATCTTGAAGGATCAAGATGGACTCCATCCTCATTTTTTTTGAATAGTTTGAAGTGGACAATCTTTCACTTGGTTCCAACAAGGATGAACCCATTGAAGACATTTGAAGTGAAGAAAACTCAGATGATGAACAATAAATGTTGCAACACACTCTCAATAGGGTCCAATAATAGAGTACTATCTCCTCCTATGAAAGATCTTGCAACTATTTGTGAACTGATTCTCACTAGCTACACAAATCTCTCTAAAACAAGATCTATTTCACATCAAATGGAGTATGGGCAAAGTTAGGATCAAACACTCTTAGCATGTGTGAAGTACACTAAGAAACCAAATTTGACTCAAATACAATGATATTGCATGAAATAAAATGGCTAAGATCTCAAAACAATGCCTAGATCACATATAGATGAGATTGGTAAGCATACAACTGTGATTTTGGATCAAACAAGCAATCTCTTCACCAAACCAAATGTGTCCACCCAGGTCTAGGTGCCCGGACTAACCCTCTTCAAAATCTTATAACTTCTGATTCGCTCAACCAAATGGAATGAAATTGATTGCATAAAAAAATAGACAAAAATAGCTTTAAAACAAGCTATCAAGCAAGATAAATGGATCAAGCATGAGAGAGAACTTTCAAACTGAAAGTGGATGTTCTTCCTAGGATATGATGATCATGTGAAGGGCTATAGATGTTTTGATCCAGTGGAAAACAAAATCCATGTAAGTCGTGATGTTATCTTTGATGAATCCAAGATGTATAACGACGAGGATGCTGGGAAAGATGGTATAGTGAGGATACCACCTGATGATGATCCATTCATTGACCTTCCAAGTGATGAAAAAGATGATACATCTCAAGATACTACTACTCAACCTCAAGAGATAGGTTGGAGAGGTAGGGACAAACCTTTTGGTGCAAGAAGGATTGAAGTTGCAGGTGACAAACGCAAGGAGAAGGATGTACCGTGGGATACATTTTCACCAGGAAGCCGATCACGTGATAGGAAGCTCCCTAAGTGGTTTGAGAGATTGTTGGAGAGCCGCGATATGGATGACTTTCCAGGATCATCTAGCCAGGGAGAGCTATGAAGATCAACAATAGAGAAGACACAACCTGAAAGGTATGAAGCAAATTATTCTCTCTTATCTAGCATTATTCAAAGCAAAGAACCTTCGACTTATGGTGAATCGAAGGATGATGACATTTGAGTCAAGGCCATGGGAGAGGAGATGGAGTGAATTTCTAAGCATAGCACATGGGACTTAGTAGAACCACTAGTTGGCAAGAAACCCATTGGTTGCAAATGGGTATACAGGACTAAGTATCATGCAAATGGTAGTATAGCAAAGCACAAGGCAAGATTGGTGATCAAAGGGTATGCACAAAGTAAAGGCATCGACTATGAGGAGACCTTTGCGCCGGTATGTAAGTGGAATACTCTACGTCTACTTGTTGCTTTAGCATCACATTTTGGTTGGCCTTTGCATCAGATGGATGTGAAACCTGCTTTTCTAAATGGTGAGTTAGAAGAAGAGGTGTTCATGGATCAACCTGAAGGCTTTGTAGCGAAGGGACAGGAAAATAAAGTATGTTGCTTGAAGAAAGCGCTTTATGGTCTTAACCAGGCACCACGTGCGTGGTATAGCAGGATTGATGCCTACTTTTGTTCAAAGAGGGATGGTGAGAACGCATTCTGATCCAAATCTCGATGTCTTATGCTTTGATGGTATGGTTTCTTTGATTGCTCTTTATGTTGATGACTTGATTATTACGGGAAATAATCAAGAGATGATAGATATGATCAAGAAAGATCTCATGGAACAATTCGAGATGACAGATCTCAGCTTGATGCATTATTGCCTTGGAGTAGAGGTGTGGCAAAAAGGACACGAAGTGGGTTTAACACAAGTGAAGTATGTCAAAGAGTTGCTGCATAGGTTTAGGTTGCAGGATTGCAAACCAGTGAATACTCCTATTGAACCAGGTAAAAGGCTTTCTAAGCTTGATGAGTCACATCCATTTGATGCTATGCTATATAGGCAATTAGTAGGGAGCTTGATTTAGCTTACCATGACTAGACAAGATATATGCTATGATGTTGGCATTGTAAGTCAGTTTATGGCAGCACCTACAAAAATGCATTGGAAGACAGCTAAACGCATTTTGTGTTATGTGAAAGGCACTTCAGACTATGGCTTGATTTACCGAAAGCATGATGGTTTACCTGAGTTGTGTGGCTATGTGGATGCGGATTGGGGAGGTGACTATGATGATTGTAGATCCACCACAGGGTATGTATTCCAGTTTTGTGGTAGTTGCTTTTCCTGGTCTAGTAAGAAGCAAAGTACAATTGTTCTATGCACCACAGAAGCAGAGTATAAGGCAATGTGTAGTGCAGCACAAGAAGCTATATGGTTGAGACAAATCTTGAAAGAAGCTGGCATGAAGCAGAAAATCCCACGACATTACATAGCGACAATCAGAGTGGCATTCAACTAGCAAAGAATCCAGTGTTCCATGCGAGAACTAAACACATTGAGATTCAGTATCACTTTATATGTGAGAGGCTGCTGAGTCGTGAAATTCATGTTGTTCATTGTAGCACAGAAGAACAACTAGCTGATATTTTTTTACTAAGCCACTTGTTGGAGAAAAGTTTGATAAGTTTAGATCAAAGCTTTCTGTACTTAAAGTTTGTTGACTTTAAAGCTATGTATATGACTGTATAGAAAAAAATAGACTCTACTTTAAGGGAGAGAGTTAGAATTAAAGTAGAATCACTGTGCTACTGTACTGTGGGTCCTATCAGTTGATAAGGATCAGTTGGCCTCGCCACGAGGCAAGTCGACGGGACACGCGTCCCGCCAATGAAAACCTGGGTCATGCATGGGTTGCCTGAGTGAACAACTATATGTATAGTGTAATTTCATTTTGAGAAATATAGTTGCTATGTGAGCTTGCTGTGGAGAGTGTTTTCTGTCTGTGTTACTGTGTAGCATGATCTGTGTTCTTGTGCAAAGCAAATTCTAAGTCATTATTGTACTCTTTTACTCATGGATTTCCAAGGCTTGATGGTTCTTCATGGCAAGAAGGCAATGGAGGTTCATTCATGGTGGATTTCAACACATACACGTCACAAGAAGTGAAATATGGAGAAGACATGCAATTAGCAAGCATTCATCACTTTCATTTGTTACATGTTTCCTACTGTTTTACAGAGATTTTAAAGGTGGAAACATGGAGGAATCATTCCATTCCCATTCGATGTTATTCTTCATGTACTAGTTTCATCTTGAAATGTAAAATTGATGTAAGAAATAGTGAAACATCCAATATGGAAACTATTATCTATATCAATTATGAAGTTTATTGTTTTGTACAAGTTAGGATCATTGAGAGGAAATCTATCCTTAAGATGGAAATCATTCTTAAGTTATATTAAAGTAATCTTAAAAACAGACGGGCTTCTATCAACGATCCTGTGATAGAGTCTGGGGTCCAACTCTTGCAATTTGACATTGCAAGGGATTCAAGCCGAGAAGTTTTAGTTCTCAGCAACTTTTTTCTTCAGTCCCTTAAGAAGAAGAACGACACCTTTGCAGAGTGTCTGTTTACTGGATGCACACCACTCACCAAACACCTGCTTGTGCCATATCACTCCATGTAAGACAATTTATATGCTTGTTGCTATTAATAGCTTTATCATTGGCATTCCAAATTGGAAACATTTCTCAGAATTGTAGCTAGTGGACTATCTATTTTATTTTGTGAACTTTGCAGAGGGTATCCACATCAATGAACCCATGGTAGATCTGGATGAAAATATTCCTTTGGAGGGATCGGATAAAGGAGTGCAATGAGATGATGAATATATTTTTAATGAAGATGTGAACTCAATTGAACATAATTAAACATCTCATCAACGTGAAACTTTATTTCGTCTTAAGTTATGTAATAGAATTTGGGATTATTGTTCACCCCTTCCGCCACCTCCTTTTTTTTTCAAATCTATGTATTCCTCTTATTATCAATATTCTCATTTTTTTTTTTGTTATTTCTATATCTTTGAATTGATTAATGACTAGTTTTATTTGTATTAATCTATTATTATTTTTTAAACACTAATCTATCACAATTTAAGTTCATTGAAGTTATTTAAGCCATATATTCATGGACCTCCTTAGTATTTGCTGGTATCTATTATTTTTCCTCTTTCCATGGTTTGTCACCAACATTAAACAATTCGTGAGCTCAAAAGTTAATTGATAAAAATCAAAGAAAACCAATGTAACGTAATCTTTCTATTCTGGTTGTGACATACTCATTGGTCCCCCTTAGTATATGTTGGAATTTGTCATTGTCTACTTTTTGTGGCCTAGCAACATCAGCATCAAACAATTAGGGAGTTTAATAAAACCAATGTAACATGATCTACCTATTGAATCTTATTGTACAATCTTCAATAGATTTATCTATAAATTAGCTACAACCTAAAATATTCAATAGGTCTAAGTTTCATCAAGTTACAATCTTCAATAAACACTTAAATCTAATTACAAACTACAATCTCAAATACATTTAACCTTAAATTATCAACAACATTCTACAATCCTAAATGCATCTAACCATAGTTCATTCACAACCCATAGCATGATGTTGATAATAATACCTTACCAAACAATAATCTCTATATTTCTCTCTCTCTCTCTCTCTCTCTCTCTCTCTCTCTCTCTCTCTCTCTCTCTCTCTCTCTCAATTCTATCTAAGTCTCAATCCCCCTTTCTCATTGTCCCTCTTTCCATCTTTCTCTAATTTAAAATGTCAATCACAATTGTCACTTTCACTCTCACTCTCTCTCTCGTCTTCACTTCCTCCACTTCCTCTTTTTATTTTCTTTTAGAAACAAGAAATGACTCCAACCAACGGTAGTGTCTTGCCCATGACCAAAAAGGTTGCATGGTTGTACCACAATTTAATTGGTTGGTGTGGTAGTGCCACGTGTGGCAATGTCTCATATCCATGGGATAGCCATGCGAGACTAAATGCACACACGAACAATCTTTTGCAACTCGCGTGATTATGTGTGGCAAATGGTGGTTATTTGTTATTGTGTAAGCTAATTTCAACACGGTTGAAATGAACAACTACTACCATACACAAGTGAGGTCAATAGGCAACATGATGGATATGCCTGCCTTCAGATTTGACAAAAGAAGCTGAAGGAGGACAATTTTTTTTTTTGCAAAGAAAGCATAAGGAGGGGCCAAAAAAAGGATTCCAATTCAATAGCAAAACATTATAATAGTATCATGCAACAGTTGAAATAAATGTGACTATGAGTGTGGCAAATGGTGGTTATTTGTTATTGTGTAAGCTAATTTCAACAAGGTTGAAATGAACAACTACTACCATATACAAGTGAGGTCAATAGGCAACATGATGGATATGCCTGCCTTCAAGAAGCTGAAGGAGGACAATCCCTTTTTTTTGCAAAGAAAGCATAAGGAGGGGCCAAAAAAAGGATTCCAATTCAATAGCAAAACATTATAATAGTATCATGCAACAGTTGAAATAAATGTAACCGTAACATTGCACCGTCATGCAGTGCTCAGGAAAACTGGCAAAGTATAAGAATGGCTTTTGAGTAAAAGTCCTCAAAAAACTGAAAAGTTCTATAAAATTCAGGTTTATCTGAGGATAACTCAAAACGTGTTTCTCCAGCAGTGCTCCTTTCTCTTCGATATATGTAGCCTTTGACTATTCAAATGATGAGAAAGCATGAGAGTACATCCGTCTAGTTAGCTTTGTATATGAACTAGGTATAGCTGAGAGAGCAATCATAATATCAATACTAAGTAGCCAGCGTAGCATCAGTAGCTACTAGCTTCAATGAAGAAACAATGTTTGAGATCAAGAAAACTTGTAGATCCGAATCAGGATCCAGAACGTTATCGACGTTGTATGGAAAGACTGTGGTCAAAGCGTTCAGCGAAGCGTCCATTTGGAGGAATACACATGTTGAGAATTCCCTGTGGCTGAGAGTCGTGAAATATGAGGATCGATGTGACTGGAAAAAATCTGGGGCCGCTTTTCACCTTTACAGCATCTGATAGGAAAACTCGGGCTGTGCCTACCAGCTTAGCCTTCCAAGTCCCTTGACAGTATATCTCTATGGTTAATTGTGCCATCGCATCGTCGAAAAGCCGTTCATCGATAGAGAAAGTAAGTTTCTCATCCCAGGTGGCGTTGCTGCCTCCCTCCTCGTCGATGCGTGTGTATTGTTTATGGTTGGGATGTACGTATGCTGCTGCATAGGTCTTGATCTTTCCAACGTTGTGCTTTAAGTTTCTCAAGTTCTGTGCCGAAATTATAAAAACCTCCAACGTTCTCTGCCTTGGGCTTGGTGGCACAGCAACTCTTTTAAGGAGCTTTGTCATTTTTCCTAAAGATCTCGTGCGCACTTCTTTTGAATCTCCTGCAATTAAATGCTGATAAGGCTGTTATAGCTTCAGCTCCGAATTAGTCTGTTAAGTCTACGAAACATGCAATTTCAGCTGAGCAAATTTTTTGCTTTGGCGGATTTAGATACTTGATCAATGAAGTAACAACACATCGGCTCATATGATATTCTTATGTGTGAATTGAAGTTTTGATCGAATGTAATCACACAGATTACTGATGTTCAAGTTACTGAATATCGCATGCAGCAACAGGCTGTTATAAGAAGCAAAAAATCTTCAGGGTGGACTAAGCTTAGTGGGACGAAAGCTCACGCAAGTGCTAATTCTTCTAACCAACTTCCCCGAACCCACACCATCACCTCAGAACAGCGATGTAAAACGTGATCGAGAAACAAAATATGTGACGGTGACGCAGAGAAGAACGGGTGAGGAAGACGAGAAGCGCATTCTCACGGCTGGCTATTTGGAGTCCGAAACTAAACGCAACCTGAAGGCCAACGATTCAGAATTGAATTGGGTTATTGTTTCTTGAGACGTCTGAACTATTTTATTTTATTGTTGTTTATTGTTTCTCGCCGTAATGAAAGAATGCCAAGATTGTCAGTTAAAAGTACATACGAAGAATTTGGAAGCCACGTATTGAGTGCTGAGCTGTTCAAAACTTGTGTACTTAAAAATTGAAATGAAAACTTCAAGATTCTTTGTAGCAGGGATATTCTTCTTTGTAGCGGTGTAGGATTCAACCAAGGCTTGAGGAATTTTTTTTTCAACCTAACACAAAACCTATTAATTTTTTTTTTTTATAAGCCTTTTAGCAAGTCATGGACCAAAAAACTTTTCTTTTAACCTAACAAAGAACCTATCACTTTTTTTTTTGTAAGCTTTTTAGCAAGTCATGGGCAAAAAGGCTATTGTTTCTATGTGGAGAAGTCTCAAATAATGAATGTAACAAGCTATTGTTAGATTTGTATTAGGTTTGGAAGATTTGTAGCAAATAACATGGATCTTGCTGACTCGACAAGAGTTTGATTCTTTTTGTTTTGGCTATTATCTTCTGCTGAGGACTGTAGCTCGAAGAATATTGTTTCTGAATCCTAGATTTGTGTAGAAAATCATTCATAGCATTTGAAATGAACTATATTCCCCTTCCATCTGTGCATAGGGCTTTGATCTTTCTTCTTGTTTGGGTTTCAAATAGATGTCTGAATTGTTGAAAATACAAACATGTCTTTGATTTATTCTTGGTGAATACGACAATGGTTCGTTGGGAGAAATCGTCAATAAATGTAATGAAATACATCGATCTTTCACATGATGGGGTTTGCATTGGGCCATAGAGATCACAATGAATCAGATCTAGAATGCCTTTAGTTCTATGAGCTTGGCCTTTGAGAAATCTTGAACTTGCCTGCTTGCCAAGAATACAAGTCTCACAAGTCTATTTAGGTGATGACTTGCTGATGTCTAAGCCTTTGACAAGATGGTTGCAAAACATATAATATATAGATCTCATATGGAGATGTCCTAGGCATTGATCGTCCTTACGCCTACTATTTGCATATGCAGCAGCATACAGTCTCAAGATCCACATAGTGGATGAAAAGACCACCTTCCTACACGGCGAGTTGAATAAAGAGGTCTATATGGATCAACCACCAAGATTCATCTGCTCACGCTTTGCCAACTACGTTTGCCGAATGCAAAGAAGCATATACGGATTGAAGCAGTCTGCCAGGCAGTGGTATAAGAAGAAGGATCACACTCTCATTTCCTTAGGATTTCAACCATTGATGGTTGACTACAATGTCTATACAAAGGTCACAGATGGAGAAATCATAATCATAGCAGTCTATGTGGATGACACTTTGATCTTGTCTAGAAGCGACGAGCTAATTGCTCAGGTGAAGCATGATATTTCACAGCATTTTGAAATATCAGACCTAGGGGAAGCAAGATGCTACCTAGGATTGTAGGTTGTCAGAAATCTTGACGAAGGGAAGCTGTATCTTCACCAGTCAAGATACATCTAGAAAATCATTGATGATTTTCAAATGACAGACTGCAAGGGAGCTAATACGCCGATGGTAGATGGAACAGTTCTGACCAAGCAATACTGCCTATAGAATGCACAAGAGTAGGAAGCCATGCAGAACGTGCCCTACAAGTTAGGTTAATCGGATCACTCATGTACTTGGCTAATAATACATGCCTTGACATTGCTTATGCAATTTTCAGAATGAGCCAGTTTAATATCAATCTAGGCCCTACGCAATAGAATATAGCCAAGAGAATTCTGCAATACCTTCAATAGATGAAGAATTATGGGCCGTGTTTCTCTCATCATGAAGAATTCCAGATCAAATCCTACAACGATGCAAGCTGGGCATCCCTGAAAGATGACTGCAAGAGTGTCTCAGGAGGATGCACAATAGCAGCCAGTGCAGTTGTGATATGGATCAACATGAAGAAGACCGTAACTGCACAATCATCTTACAAAGTAGAGTATGTTGCAGCAGCCAAGATGACGAACGAGCTTACATGGCTCAAGCAGTTCCTTGACGGACTAGGAGAGAACTCCAACAAGCCGCTGCTACTATTCATGGATAACACATCCGCCATTCATCTGACGAAGAATCCAGTGTTTCATTTTCCATTTCATTCTTGAACTTGACAAATGCAACAAACACTTCATCCTTGCTTTTAAGAAGATAGACCCAAGTATACCTACTAAAGTCATCAATGAAAGTTGCATACATCTTTGCCCCACCATTGCTAGTTGTACTAGAAGAATGAATATCAAAATGCAAAGGTTGAAAAACTTCTTTAGACCTAGAAGTAGACCTAGAATAAGCAAGTCTATGAGATTTGGACAAGGCACAATGTTCACAAAAACTATTGTTTGCAACAAGACTTTTAGGGAGACCAAGAACATGCTCTTTCTTTGCCATTACCTCCAAAAATTTGAAGTTGGGATGGCCCAACCTCTTATGCCAAACTTCTTGGTTTGTCAATTGTTCCCTAGCCATACATCCTTCATGCTTAGAGATCACACATTCATCTAGTTTGAAAAGCTTCCCATGCCTCCTTCCTTGAGCAATCAAGGTTCCACATTTACTTATCAAATAGGCATCTCCAATGAATTGAACATCAAGCCCCTGGTCAACACTAACACTAAGCAAGTTCTTAGTGATTGAAGGAATGTACAATACATTTTCAAGATTAGCTTTCCTATTTGTTGAAAGAGAAATAGGAATTGTGGCTATTGATGTCACATTGACCATCATTTGCAGTATAGATGATGTTGCTCTCTCCCTCACAAGATAATAAGGATGAAAAGTATTCTTTATGTCTTGTCATGTGAGATGAGGCTCCACTATCAATCCACCAAGGATCATTTCCATCTATATTTTCAAGAAAGCTTGAAGTCTTAACAAGAGATTCAAAAATGCTATCCTCTTCTTCATCTATTGCTAGATTTTCTTGCCTCTCACCTTGCTCTACTATTTCACCATCTTTTATGCTTATGATCAATGCATGCTAGATCATCAACTAAGGATTTAACCATCAAGACATATACATGAGAACTTTCACCCTCTCTTTGCCTACTATAAAATATTTGCCTCCTTAGGGTCAATACCCTAGATGTGGACTTTGATTCAAAGAGATTCTTCAAGGCATTATATCTTGCACTTTGACACTTACCAACTTCCTTGAAAAGTTCATTGGTAACATTCATTTTAATGATATGAAGTGCCCTTTTAGCCTTCTTATCAAACCTTGTTGCTCTTGAACTGTGGGTGGTCTCTTTTCAGTTCCTACAACTATGTCCATGAGTTCATTCAACTCAAGTAAGGACTCCATCCTCACTTTCCAGGTAGAGTAGTTTGATGAACTCAACCTATCATTAGTTTCTAACATGATCCCACCATTGGAAGACATGAATATAATGATTCTTCAACTTTTAGGTTCTGTCCTAATGCATATCACTCACTTTTCTCTCAACAAATGATGGATAAGGAGATCTCAGAAGATCTAGGACCCTAAAACACTTCTATCTTGAACATGGCTGGTTTCCAAGCATAGAAAGGAATATTAAGGCACATGCAACACTTTGCACACACTAAGAATGGATTACAAAGTCAAACCAACCTAAACACACTCTTGCTTAAGCTCTAAAACTTTCTAGCAAGTGACCAAATCAAGTTATGGTGTAAAGAGTTACTTGCATTCTTAGAAAATGCACAAAGACTAGGATGCCAAGAATACCTATAATTGAACAAACTCGATTAACATATGATCAACACACTAAGATATTGATTCAACCTATAAAAACACATGTAAACCACACTTCTCAAAGTTTATAAACTCCATCAAGTGATAAATACAATCTTTAGAGGTGAATGAAAGAGGACACTTAGGGAATCACAAGACTAGCTTCACTAGCTTGTCAAATCTTGATGTTTAGATCACTTCACATGAGAATGTTTCTCAAACTGTTAAGAACCTGAAAAACACACTTGCATAGTAGCTAAAACCTTCTAGCAAATGCTCTTACATGCTCAACAAAGTACACCAAAATTTATGCAAAAGATTGTTGACAATCTGTTCACCCAAAAGGGGATCTTTCATCCAAGTGGAAACTTTGATCAACCTTTTGGAAAATTACAAAATCACTCAAAGAATATTTGTCATCCACTTAAGAATAATGTTCATCCATTTTAGGAGAGTGTTCATCCACTTAAGGAGAGTGTTCATCCACAAAGGAGGGTGTTCATCCACAAAAGTGGAGATTGTCAACAATAGATTGAACAGAACATTGTTAGTATTCAATATTCACAAGCCTCACAATCAACAAATGATTAGATGTGATGATCTGATCAAAAGTAGCTTCTTATTAGCCTCTGATCTTCAATAGACCTGAAATATGTTTTGATCCACAAGTTCAACTCAACAAACAAAGGTTAGTAAGATTTGATCAACAATGCAATGCATAATCATGCTAGAACTTGATCAAACATCCAGATATCACCATAAATAAAAACCTTACTAAAAATAGCGGCCAGCCAGCTCTGATACCATGTGAAAAAAGTGGATCTTGAATGGATCTAAGATCCCAAATGTCCTGGCTAAGATCTTTGCACAACAAGCTACAAAAGCTAGAAATGGCAAAGCATCCTAATGCTACCTTTGATGCACAAGAACTTGAACAAGCATTCTAAGAACTCAAGAAACTATTTAAAGGTACTAAGGGCGGCCAAAACTAGTAGCATACCAGCCCTACAACATTAGCCTACCACTTTTGGAAAGCACCTAAGACCATACACAAGAGCTTGAAGACAATACACACAACAATGCTCACAATGGAAGAAGAAACACTGACAATGATCTATTTATCTCAATGAAACAATACATAAGTTTCTTCAACCTATTTCTCCACGAAATTCAGCCTAATATAGGTGAGAGAGATGGCTCTCTCTCCTCTCTCTAGAACTTAGGACCCAATTTTAGGACACCAGTAGCCTAAAATAGCCAATTTTGGCATATATGTCCAAATGACATGATTTTGGAGTCATTTCGAAGGTCCTGAAGTTTGACACTTTTTTAATATGAAATATATACTAAAATGAAAGTATCTAGACCTCTTCCACACGTGAGAAAGGTTAGATCCAAAACTATGTGCCAAAACTACCAAATTTGGCCTAAAACTAGTCAAGGAAATGTTGACAATTTTCACAATATTTACAACTGAATCCAGTGCCGCAATGTCTACATTTTCAGAAGAAGGAATTGCTTGGATATCCATCCTCCTGACTTTCTCACTACAAGAGGATGGGCAATAACCAAGGCTTTTTTTCCAGTAGTATCTACTTGGATGAAATGTATCTTCATTAGAAAGAGAAACAACAATTACATACGCTTTAGTAAGATCAACATCTTGAATCACCCCAAGAAAAAATGATGTGAGTCACATTCACCGTACCTCACCAAACCACTGATTTTGTAGATTGCACTCCTTAACTCCTCTGTCAAGAACCCTCTCAATACCAAGGGATGCACAAAAATAATTTGGTCATTGAGATACATATATGCGCAATTAGATCATCAAAAAATCACAAGACATGCTTTAAAATGTAATCGACAATGTTGAGGTGGAAGCAACGTCAAAAAAAAATGCCATGCCAACCTGTAAAAGCTTATGCCAATCATGAGACTTTAGTCCACTTAGCTTGGTGTCCTTTGTGAAGGCACCCTTTAGGCATAGCATGTGTCATGTCGGAGTTCGAAATGAGGCTATTGCCTTCTTTATAATCGTCTCTTCTCTCCTTGAGAAGATCCATGGGGCCTTTGGTAGGACAATTGAAGTCCCCATCGTTTGTGGCCATAAATCGGCCATCTTTTCCACTTCTTTTAAGTCATCTCGTGTCTTTTTGATCTTTCGACCCAGTCAAGTGCTCCCAAATCGTACTCCCGACATTCTTGAATATGTGCGGTGGGTCCAAAAGATGGTTTATCAACAATTCCCTCCAATATGGGAGTTCATAAAATATTGATAACCTCTTCATGCCGGAGTCGTCCTAGATCTTGATTGGATCTCCAAATCTGAAGCCAATCACTTGCCTACAATATTAACAAACAACACTACAAGAGGACGGATGATTTCCAAGGCATTTTTTGAGTGTTTTTTTGAAAGATAGTTTTTAAAATGAGTCGCGCAGGGAGCGGAATGCTCAAGCCTCGGGTCCGGTATTTGGCCTCGGAATAAGCCTACCAAATTTGAACTTGGTTTTGAAACATTTATAGAGAGAGGGATATAGAGAGGGTTATAAATTCACTAGAGGGCCTCGAAACATAAATCGGAATACTGAAGCTAATTTGAGAGGTATACCGAGGTTGACGTTGGTATAAGCCTACTAAATTTGCACTTGTTTTTGAGACATTTATAGAGAGGGTTATAAAGAGATTCCAGGTGCCAGAGGCATTCCAGGACACTCTGCTAACTGAGGGGAATACCGAGACTGATGAAAAAAGGCCCCTCATATAAACCACGGTATAAAATAGAATGTAAATGGATCTCACTTTTGGAATTTGTTACCTATCAGTACATTGAATTCCATTTTCTATCAACTTTGGTTGCCATATGCACAAGTGAATAAAGAAATTTATGTATCACAAAAAAATGATGATCACAAGTGGTGTACTCACATGCATCGACTTCTTGTTCGATGTCAGCTAGTCAATCAATAAAGTGTAATTGCATTTGTGAGCAATATGATTAATATTACAATGAATTGAAATACATCGTATTGTCTCACTCGTTCATTTGGTGGTTCATCATTATCATTTGTCGCATCATCATGCGACAAATCCGCCAAACCAAATGAGTCTATCTCTAATTCTACCCAAATATCTCCTATAGCTTCATCAATTAATAAGCTGATCTTCAAAAGCTAATGGCGACGGTGACGATTGAGATCGTGAAAGTGTGTCGTGTGTCATTGAACCATCCGACAATGATGCATCAAGCTCAACGTCATGATCATCCTCTGAAATTGTGTCATTGAATCCGTCATCATAATTTTTTTTGTTCTGCCCGACAGGATATTTGAAAATCACGAAAATTTGGCCGGGACAGTTAAATACAATTTCCGTCCGTCAACCACTGTTACAATTCGTCACAGATGGACACTATTTATTGGGACACATAAGCATTGAAAGCATGCGAAGTCAAAAACAACATCTTGACAAAGGGCCATTTTGAGTTCTAATATCTCCTAATGTGGCAACGCCATGTCCTCCACGACATCTCTATCTTCAAAAATCCTTTTACTTCGAGGAGCGACTTGAATCACGTACCACCATCTGGGATCTGAACGATCGAGGTGAAAGACCACCTGCAATTGACCGATGTTACCATAAACATTGACTCGTAGTTCATATCCTCCTATTGATCTCTACTCCTCAATGTGGTTTAATTTGAATTAGCATTGTTGTTTGAACTGGAAATAGTCATGAATATGACAATACATATTTGTTGGTATTGACGTTGTAGCTATGAGGTAGTATACATAAAGGTTTTGGCATCTATTTCACAATACTCTATTTTCTTAAGCCCACGGGACGCAAGAGAGAGAGAGAGAGAGAGAGAGAGAGAGAGAGAGAGAGAGAGAGAGAGAGAGAGAGAGAGAGAGAGAGAGAGAGAGAGAGAGAGAGAGAGAGAGAGAGAGATGGTGATGTTTTTTTCTTACTAATTTTTAAGACTCCCATTAGTTGTCTACAGTATTTATCCCTCTTATTCCATTGCACCCATTATGTCAGATATTGAATCCCCTAATCAGAGGTCAGGCTATAGTCGTGGGTCATCCTGCCTTTCCTCTAAGAGCAAGAGTGAGCTCATTAGCTACTCTGATCAGATGCCTTCCTCACAGTAGGATAGGGTCTTACAGCTCTTGAGGGCGCGAGGCTCATAGCTCCTCTCGATTGGTTGAGTACACATCATTGACCGAGGAGATTCAGTCCACTCCTTGTGTAGACCAGTCACATGTTTTTCCTTCTCGTGAGGGTCACTTTGATAAGGGTCACACCCCCACCCATGTCACTATTGCTAGTGATTCCTCCCGACACTCTCTGGAGAGGAGGAGGAGCCGCCTCGGTGTCTCCTGTAGTGGAGGATATGGCGATGACCCTAACGTGGTCATGAGTCCTGCACATCTGCATAGCACATCTCGTCGTGGGAGTCCCTACTTCGAGATACACTAATCCAGAAGACAACACGTACGTCACATGATACTGCAACTCATGCATCTGTCACACCTCAGATTTCCGGCACGCTCACTTTCACCCCTCACATTTTCGCTCTCTCTGGATCACTGCCACTGAGTCATTTCCTCATGGCTATACGCCGTGGGGTCACGTTTCACCGTGGGGTTTTCAGCCCACTCCCACCTAGTCCCCCCCATATATTCTCCCCTCCATTGGCTATTCTCTCCTTGGTACCCCACAACATCAGTATTCTCCCGTCGGCAGGGCATCTTTTATACTTGAGGCTACCCAACTAGACACTCTCATGGCTAAGTCTCACATACCGGAGGACACCCCCGTAGACACTCCCAGGGCCACAATGGCACCAGCTGCCATCCCGCCGTCATATGCAATAGATAGGGATGGTCACATCATTGAGAATAACTATGGTAAGAGGGTCATCACGCGCATGAGAGAGCTCATGTATATCCACTTTCCTAGAAACATCTTTCATGACTGGCGCGATGTCAGCGATGACCACAAGAATCACATCATTGACCAGCTACGTAGTGAGTTCCCTGTCCCATCCCAAGACATGGAATTCGCATAGAAATGGATGAGGAGCCGCATGGGAGTTGTGATGAGCCACCACAAATAGGAAATCCGAGATGCAGTGAAAGCCGAGAGAGGAAGGCCTTCCTACGTGGAGAAAGAGGACTGGAAGCATGCGAAGAAAGAGTATTGAGATGATCCAAAACACTTCAAATAGCAGCGAGAGGCACCCAGAGTCCGCCTAGAGACCACGGGCGCTTCTCACATGGGCAGTGACAGCTTCACATCATCTCGTTTTGAGGAGATCCAGTCCCCACAACACTTCGACCGAGGTGTTCTCTCTTTTCACAAGGGTCTATCCGACGGGAGTCCTTCCCCCGCACACTCTAATGTCAATGCCTCTTACCGACATTCCGACCGGAAAAAGAGCAATCATAGGAGGAGTCACCTCAGTGGCGGCTCCTGTTGTGGCGCTGACACTGATGATGTAGTGCTTCATGTGACCTTGAGTCCAGCACATCCATCTGGCAGGCCTCATCGTATCCTCCTTACTTCAAGAAATCCTAACTCAAGAAGCAACGCGGATGGCATGTGATACTTTGACTCATGCATCTGTCACATCTGATTATCCCGACACCTCCACACTCTATCCTCATATGATGAGAAAAAGAATTATGTCATTGACCAGTTGTGTAGAGAATTTCTAGTCCCCTCTCCTTATTTGGAATTTGATCGAATATGGATGGGACGATGCATGAGAAGCGTGATGAGCACCGTGAATCAGAGATCCGAGATGCGGTGAGAGCTGGAAAATCTAGGCCATACAACGTGCACAAGGATGATTGTTAGTTTGCAAAGAAAGAATTTTGAGAAGATCTTAATCGTTTCAAGCAACAAAGAGAGGCAGCTAAGAAGCGGATGGAGACAACAGGGCCCTCACACCTGGGCAGTGGGGCCAAGATTCTTTTCATGCCCATTTCGTAAGTCTCCCCACCCATAAGTTGAACTTGTTTTGGTCATAATTTATATTTTATTTGTGAATTTGTCTAAATTAAATTACAATCCCCAATTTGTTGATTCATGCAGAAATCTGTCGTAAAGCGGTCTCCCACAAAAGAGGAGTACAAGTATGCATATTCCAACAACTTGCAATCATTACTCGAATTATTGGAGAGACAAGGAGTGAGAATTGGCTGGGATGGATATTCTGAGGTATGTATTATAGTTTCAACATATATTTTGACTTCACCACATTCATTCGGTCGGACACTCTAACACCATCACTTACAAAATTTACACATCTTTGTTACACGCAGGTATCGTAGTCCCAGTCTCATGCATCGCAGTTACATGAGTCTGATGACCATGGCCAAGACAGGGACGATTCAGCTGGATCTTATAATTAGGCGTTTTTTTCTGATATATATTTGTAATTCAAACATTTATGTATCAATATATATAATTGTTTAAGTTAAGTCCTCTACATGGCTCTTCAATTGTATGTTGCAAAAGAGTACGTCATTGAGAAATTCAAGGTGTTTTTGATCAATTCTTCTTTGCTTTTGGATCTTTGTACGTACGCTTTTATTGCAATTATTGTTCTGACCAGTTTTATCACTATACTATATTGCTGGTTTTTCTGATTACTAGAAATAGGTCTAGACTAGGTTTCTATAAGAACCACCGGTTCCTATATCAGGTTTTCAATATATACTATTTTTATAAAAAACTAACAAAAAATCATTTCGAAAATTATTATTGCATACTATGTTAAAATTCGATTACATTATTTATCAAAAGAAATGTGGAAGCCACGTAAAAAAGGTGTAAGTGCACAAAATTTGAGCATTTTTCCACTTAACAGTTACTCTTGAAAATCTCACACTCTTCAATGTCTATGATATTTTACACACTTCACAGCTAAAAAACTCTAATAAATAAACACTCTAAAAATATGACTTATATAAAAGCCGCTGAAAAAAAGTCTTGTTACACAATGTCTTAAGTTTTTAGCATTCCACCTACCAGCTAACTACCCATCAACAAAAATGATAGCCTTGAAAAAAGTCTTGTTACAATATTGTCTATCTTAACATCCTCTTACTCATCCTACTCATGAATAAATAGTCACTTGCTAAAAGCCCTTAATGAATATTAGATTATGTAGGGTGAATTCATACTCGGGTTATTCCCCTCTCCAAATGACGGCCGACTGGTTCTCAACCTCAATCCAAGGCTCAAAGGGACCTGACGGTTCTCAACCGTGGCCGGTTCTTACAAAAGAGCATACCCGCCGATTTTACACAGAAGCCGGTTCGTGAGAAATAGTGTATTCGCCGGTTAGGGTCTTTAGAACCGGGTTGAAAACCGAAAAAAAAAATCAATACTTGGCCAACATTGGTCCAAATATATGTAAATAGATCCCTTGGAAACTAACTATTTTGCAAAATCACTACTTTTAAAAAAAGTCAAATTTCAGAATTTTGGGTAGTTGGACGCCCAAAAATAGTGGTTGGATGCCAAATACGTCGATGTTTGGACACTAATGATATTCTTTAATAAATGAGTACAATTCAGCAGAAAAAAATTGTGTCGTTCACTGCACTATATATTTTTTTAAAAGGCTTGGAAATATAATGGTCGGCAATATTTGACAATTGTGTGATTTTAGAATACAACAATTTTGAGTTGATTTAAGCATTTAGTGAAGGCCTCGGAATGCACCTTGGAACAGACAACAGAATACTGAACCTAGTTTAGTCAGGGCCTCAGAACAGCCCTCGTGATTTGAAGCTAATGTAAGGTGTATACCAAGGGTCAGACATATTCTTGTAAATTTTGAAAAGACTGACCATTACCGTGACATTTTTGAAGAGGGAAGCGGAATAGGTGATGGTATCAAGAGACGTGTATGCCGCCTTTGTCCTCTCCCTTGTTTGTTGATCTCTCATCACCCTCTTTATCCTCCTCACTCTCCTTATTCTCCTCACATTTGAATGCTCCTCTCGCTCTTGCTTCTTTTGCTATTGCTCTTTGTTTTCTGCCCTTGCACTTTGCTTGTTCTTCTTGCTCTTCCTCTTTGCTTACTCCTTGCAAAATCAAATGTGGTGAGCTCAAGAAAAAAAAAGAGAAAGTGGAGGATGGAGGTTTTTTTATTGTTGGATGCAAGGTAATCTATCTCTCTATCTTTCTCACTCTCTCTTTCTCTTACATCATAGTATCCATCTCAATGTGATTGTAGTTTTTGAAGGTAATAGGTAGGTCGAAACGGCCGTCAGAATAGGTGGATATGCAGGATTTGCTATTCTAATGCCTATTTCAATGGCGTATTTTCTATTACCTTGTTGTAGATCCATGTGAGGGATGATGTACTGTAGATCCAAAAAAATTTCAAATTTTTTTGTTGTAGATCTAGACTTCCAGGGGGTCGTTCCAAGACATCGACACGAGTCTACCATACTATTCAATATTTCTAGTTTTAGATTTTCCTTCATATTTGTAGAGTTTTGATGGTGGAATGCTTTTATTAAAATCATATTATTGTTTTGCATAGTTTTACCAAAAGTTTTGATTATCAAAATTCTAAAAAATAAGACATTAGTATTACATGTCTAGAGTTTCTTAATACTTTGCCTACACAAGCCAATGCATAGATTTCTAGAAAATCATTCAGATCAATGATGAGGTTATTATTCTTAGTATTATATCAATGATATGTAAATCATAAAGGAAGTAGTGGCAATCCTATATGTTTTTCATATAGATTTTGTAGTAGCATTTTGAATCAAATCAAAACTCGCAATATAAAATATTTGTTGCATTTACCAAATGTAAAATCGACCATATTATATTCATTTAGCTACAAGTACTATTCAAGTTGTCCTACCATACAAAGCCAACAATTGATAACTTTGCAAAAAAAATGATGAGAGTGCTACTTAAAAAAATTAAAGTAGTCCATTTTGTTAACATTGGTCATTTTATAGTATTTCACAATGCTTTTTCTAAATTGAGCTTGAGTTGTTTTGTGAAGATTTATCTTGTTGCAATGGCCCATCTAATTTCAATTTTGACTAAATTGTTGAAGAATTTTTTTTTTCTATATTCTTACCCAAATAGCTTTATCTAGCCATTACTTTTGGCCATTATTATTTCTTACGAAATTTATTATGATGGCCTTGTTCCATGGATATGCTCTCTGCTACTTTAAAGCTTGAACTCTCTTGCTACTTTAAGCATGCTCTCTCCTACTTGAAAGTTTGAGCTCTCTTGCTACTATAGACACACATACTATTAAAAATAATTGTCAACCATAAATCTTTCAACCAGTAACTCCATTGAACTTATTTGAAATTGGATTTGTTTCATAAATTGGCTAGGAGTAACTTGTTGAGTTTTATTGTAAATGATCCATTGATGCTCTATAATATTAGATAACACATATCTAGATTGACATTCAAGGTTATCTCAGTTGGAATTGATGTTTCTTGGATATTTACATAACACAAAAAGGTATATGTTCTACATAAAATTTGCTAAGAAATTCTCTATATTATAAAGATACATAATTTGGCCTTTTACTTTTCAAAAAAGAAATAAAATCTTCACATTTAACGATCCATTTTTTTAAGAATAAGATATCTTAGTATAATTACAATAAGTGATGGAAATCCTACTTTTATATGTACTTGTGCCAAGAAGAAAAATTATCAATTCAATCAACCATGTGAGCAATCTCAAAATTTGTGCCCAATGATTCATTATCCATGTGGTCTAGAGGGCAATGAGTAACACCTTAGATCATCATTCCATGACAACATGCAATGTAAATGGACATAGATATGACATTCCTGACGTATAAAAATTACATTTTTTGAGCTATGTGAATATAGATTTTGTTTGATTGATGACATATAAAAGAATGTAAGACTTTATGCTACCATGTGAGTCTTGAGATTGTAGTTTTCATCATTTATTTCACTTGCATTCAGTAAAACAAAATTTTGTGCCAAGAAGGATAGCGATGACTTCATACCTTGATCAAGATATTGGGAGCTTAATTTAAGCTTAATGTCAATAGG
This sequence comes from Diphasiastrum complanatum, assembly GCA_029204225.1. Taxonomy (NCBI): domain Eukaryota; kingdom Viridiplantae; phylum Streptophyta; class Lycopodiopsida; order Lycopodiales; family Lycopodiaceae; genus Diphasiastrum; species Diphasiastrum complanatum. The sequence goes on along the minus strand of CM055092.1, from coordinate 50,405,755 downwards.
CTAGACATAGCCACAATACCACATTCTTCTGATGACTTAATATCTTTTGCACTCATATGAATAAGGTAAAGAGATGGTGCATATTGCATGAGAAAAAGAGTCTATGATGTAGATCGTTAAAGTTAATGTCACAATCTCAACACCTAGAAGTCACATCTAGCATGTAGTTTAGGGACATTGATATTTGTTCCAAAAAACTATTTAGAAAAAAAAAAATTAAACTTTCATTTGAAGCTCCTTGTTGCCACATCACCTGGAAAATGATGTATAAAAAAGTTTTTCAGCAACATATGACATATATGATACACTTCAATGAAATTAAAATTAATGTAGACATTTTTTTTCATTTTTGATAGCTAAGTATTTGAAATATTAACTCTAGTAATGAATTTTTATTAGATTTATAAATGTGCATTCTAGTCAACATTGTAAAATATACTTCAACACTATTTAAACAAACTTCCATGTAGATACATAAGGGAAATAAACTCTACAAAAAAAAAGATTATGCCTTTAATAGAGCTATATAATGTTAATCGTAATCTAGATACATGTTTTAAGATTTGTTTGAATATATATGTTGATAATATAAATCTCTAATAGATAGGTTTAAGCTAATAGTATTGTTTACAAAAAAATTAAATATTGGATTTGATCTAAGGTTTACTTCCCATTGACATCATATGAATTAAAAAATACGACAAAACAACTTGATAAAAACTTCAAATGATAAATAAAGAGAAAGTTTACCACTCATGTTTCAGACCAGTAATTGTAGAAGTGAAAATAGACTAAATTAATGTCCAGCTTCATGAAGTAGTACATGAGTACCAATAAGCTATTTAAATTAACAAAATAAATTATCTAGCTTGTTGTATGACAACACCAATTGTGTTTCACATAAACATTGTGGTATTTTCTCCTAAATCGAATATACATACGTATATATATATATATATATATATATATATATATATATATATATATATATATATATAGGTTTAAAAAAATGGACGCGCCCAACCTCGCGCCCGGAGGACGTGGATCCCCCCGGACATACATGTCTGATATATATTAGGTATATATAGAAGGAAGAAATAAACATACTCACTCTTGAATGTACACTACATAAGGAACTTAAGTTTGTCAAGCGTGATATGTTCTACTTATTTCTCTACAAAATCTCTGTCCTTTTTCACTTTGACATGCTTGAATATATTTTCAAAACAAGGTTGCAGTCCGCGTTCCGGAACGCGATCCGAGATTTTTCATTAGAGTTTCCTGGAACGCAATTTTTTTTTTTTTATAGTTGCCAATATGGGTATCATGTGAAAGGATATAAAAAAGCAATTGTTATGCAGATCTATTGCTTGGTTTCAGATGGCTGCGGGCTACATTGAGTAGAAATCTGGACATCAGTAGATGGTTTAAGAAAACTGGCTGCATTTTCATATGGTTTCAGAAATCTGGACTATGTAGTCTACCGACTGTTTCGGGTGCGAAACACCAAAAAGTGTGTTTTTACTCAGGGAGTTGGAAGGCCAAATCATGAAGAAGCCCCCGGACTCCGCCGTTGGGGGGCGTTGCCCCCCAAACCCCCCCACCAGGGGGCTACCGCCCTCCGAACCCCCTGTTTCTCGGAGGGCTACCGCCCCCCGAACCCCCTGTTTCAGCTATTCCCAAAGAAGTATACAATTCCTGCCAATCTAAGGAAGGCTCCTTCTAACTCTTTCTATCATTTTCTAACAGAAAACGAAATCAGTAGATCTGCAAACCATTGGCATCAGAACACCATTCAAAACTGATTTAGTTAGTATTAAACTCAAAAGAAAAAAAAAATTGGCCATTACTACTTTTTTCAAAAAAAAAAAATTGCGATCCGAGTCGCGGATTGCTGACGTTCCGGATCGCATGATCCAGAACATTTTTGCAGCGGATCGCGATCCGCTGCAATACAATCCCAAAATAAGTGTTTGAATTTTTTAGTAAGATTTGATTTATTTATTTCAAGTAAAAAACTTGATTAAATTAATTTTCTTTGATATGCATTGTTGGCATCTTAACACGAGTTGTTTTATGTGCATGTTTGTGTGCATGCCTACAAAAGTGCGCATAAAACCCTTGGTCACTTAACGAGACATAACATGCCATCAAATGATTGAAATTTCAATCTTTCAATTGTACGTGGAACTAGACTTGACTCTTCATTGTGTTATCGGAAGACTTAAAAAGAATTCTCTTAATTGATGGCAATCTGCCCCCAAAAAACTTCAATTTTCAACACTTTTCAGCACTTCACATGGATAATTTAGGTGCACGTATATATCTCTATAGGACTCCAAATTTGATTTTCTATGGTCATAAAGGATTTTTGAAAGTCAATAGCCAAACGAAGGATTGTAAAAAATACCTCCAAAAGAGCTGAAACTTTCTAGCACCCTTCAATACTTTTCAACACTTGACATAGGTAGCTTTAGATGCACATATCTATCTCTACATAACTCCATATTGAAAAAAAATTGAGAGACATGTTTCTATGGTCATATAATACTTTTTAAAGTAGACAAATCAAAAAAATATTGTCATAATCATGGTATTACGCACTCATATATAATATTTCTAGTTTTGGTGATTTTTATCAACACTTAAAAGGGTAACTTTGAATGTATGTATCTATCTCTATAGATCTCCAAATTCAATTTTTTTTTTATAAACATTTTTCTATAATCATACAGAATTCTTAAGTGTAGACATGCTAAAAATTGAATGTAAAATTCACAACAATGTAGTCTCATATATGAAAATATCGAAGTTTCATCAGTACCCCCACGTGTTTGACACATCATATCTTACATATAAGTTACTCAAAATGAAAGTCTCAAATTTTTTAATCAGTAAATGTATATATGAAGAACACACATGTGAAAGGATTTGATGTGATTCATTGTAGTTTATGAGATATGATGTTTTGAATAAGTGCTTGAAATGCACACTTTTGTGTGCATTTTGAAACAACTCTAGTGTTAAAGCACTTGTCATCGTAGTTTATGAGATATGATTTTTTGAATAAGTGTTTGAAATGCACACTTTTGTGTGCATTTTAAAACAACTCTAGTGTTAAAGCACTTGTCATTGTACTTTGAAAGTCTTTGTTTGAAAATGGAGAGTGAGGTCAACATTGGCCTAGTAATAGAAAAAATGGCATTTTAAGTATGTATCTTTTAGTTATTTTGCTTGGTCAGTACTTTGCTTGCATGCTCCGAGCTATGTTGTAACAATGTAGAAATAATGAATGTCATATATCTTAATTACATCTTGGACTATCTCAATCATTATCATTAATCTAGAATTTGCATTTATGTTTGAGAGTATTCCATATTCTATAGAGTACATCTAAGTATTCTAACTTTTGTATTAGGCCTATTTGGTATGTTAGTAGGATCTCCTAAATTGATAATGGACAAAACCATGTAGAGTTTTCTTCTATGATCCATTTTCTATTTTAAAAATATGAAAACATATATATGCATAGTTGATAACATTTGGTTGGTGTAGTAACATGATAACCAAAAAAAAAAAAATGGCATTTAGACCTATTTTTTTTTAAGTTTTTAGAAAATGCCAATATTTAAAATGCTTCAAAAGAATATATTTTAATACTAAGAAAATATCTTATTTTGCTAGACATTTTAATCATGCTAAAAAAAAATTATTAATAGATTAGGATAAAGAACTACAAATTAGCATATATTAAATAATAATGTTATTTAAAATAAAATCGTTAGTCACACGACTATTGGAATAAGTAAAATATTTACTTTTGCTTATTTAAATTAAAATTTTTAAATTTTTTGTGGATCTTGAAAGTTTTCTAAATAAAAATTCTTGTATTAAAGAAAATATTGCTAAACTTATTGCAGAAATTCTAATTAGTATTTTTAAATTTTTAAATATTTTTGAATCATTACTTAGATTTTAAATATTTTTGTAAATTTATTGAATATTTAAACATTAAATGATTGCAAATGAAATTAATTTTAAACAGCTAAGATTATATTATTTGTGAAAAAATTTAAATCTTTTTGAAATGACTCTCTCTCTCTCTCTCTCTCTCTCTCTCTCTCTCTCTCTCTCTCTCTCTCTCTCTCTCTCTCTCTCTCTCTCTCTCTCTCTCTCTCTCTCTCTCTCAATATTATCTCCAAAAAAATATTATAGAAACACGTCAAAAAATTGAATTTAATCTAATCAAATCAAATAACATTGAGTATTTTTTTTTAATAATATGAATTTAACAATTATATATATTCTCATAAATAAATGTATTCATTTTATTTAACATTAATAACCATGATCAAAATTAAGATTGCAACGAACTATTAGAATTTTTTTACTACAAACAAATTTAAGAATATTAAATTAATCAAAAAATTTCAAGACACAAATTTTCAAAAAAAATATGAACACAATTTTTATAAAATTAAAAGAGAATTCATTACACCCAAAAATTGTTAGTATCATTGACATCTTTCTCTTTCTCTAAAAGAGCCTCAATAGAAACACACGACACCTCTTCCAATACTTCCTCGATAATTGTTACATTATAGTCTTGAACTAAAACATCAATAAACTCTCCTGTGTCACCCACCTTTCTACTAGCAGGAGGTTGTAGTTCATTCAACAAGAGAATTATTGATTCATCATTATCTAAATTTTTATCTACCTCAACCAACTCATCCGGCAAAACTGAGAGAGATTTCATTTTCATTTTTACAAATTCAACTAGATTATTATCTAAATCTACTACAACAACATGCTTGGCTTTCTAAAAAACACATGTGCTGGTAGTGTCGCGACCACTAAATAACACATGCACATGCGCTGGTAGTGTTGCTACTGCTAAATAAATCTAAAATCCAATTAGCTGTGTGAGAAAAAATATCCAATAAATCCAACTTTTAAGCGTTGTTTCAATCTCTACCCAGAAACAAAAAATAGCATTTAATATTTATAGGGCACAATAATTTAGATTAGCTATGTTGAGCATGAGAATACACAATTTTCAACAGAGAAAAATATTAACAAATTGTTCATAATTTTATATTTAATAGATTTTTATCTACCTCAACCAACTCATCCGGCAAAACTGAGAGACATTTCATTTTCATTTTTACAAATTCAACTAGATTAATATCTAAATCTACTACAACAACATGTTTGGCTTTCTAAAAAACACATGTGCTGGTAGTGTCGCGACCACTAAATAACACATGCACATGCGCTGGTAGTGTTGCTACTGCTAAATAAATCTAAAATCCAATTAGCTGGGTGAGAAAAAATATCCAATAAATCCAACTTTTAAACGTTGTTTCAATCTCTACACAGAAACAAAAAATAGCATTTAATATTTATAGGGCACAATAATTTATATTAGCTATGTTGAGCATGAGAATACTCAATTTTCAATAGAGAAAAATATTAACAAATTGTTCATAATTTTATATTTAATAGAAAGACCATGCTAAGCATAGCATACTTCTCAACGGATGATATTAGAAACATGTTTTAAAACGACATACCAAAAATAGAACTAGATTTATCTTACTCCTTTACAAACACACTGATGGTCAGTAATAAATTTTTTTTGAATATGAAACTGTGAGTCTCCCATGTCAGGCTTCTCAACTATATGAATAAAAATCTCAGAGAGCTTCGTGTTGTTGACCTCTCTTGTAAAAAAATACATAATTTTTTTCTTTTCTTTCACAGGGGTATCCTAAGGTCTACTAGAGATTTTGGAAGAATTTTTCAACATTTCAAAATTTGTGACAAAGAGAATATGATCTACAGATGAGAAGATTAGCTAGACATATTTCAAACATTATCTTACCAAAAATATGACAAAGTTTCAAAAGATTTGTGACAAAGAGAATATGATCTACAGATGAGAAGATTAGCTAGACATATTTCAAACATTATCTTACCAAAAATATGACAAAGTTTCAAAAGATAAGCACCTTTTAATGAAAATTTCTAAAAATTACAAGAAAAAATGAGAAAAAATTTTATATTTAAATGGAAAATTATAACGGTTTCCAAGGTTTTGCAACTGTAGAGAAGCATATAATAATGGTAAAATGTATTACTCATAAACGAGGGTGGTTTCCAATTTCTTCTTTTTCCATGTTGAGACTAGCAAGAGCGGCAGATTATGGCATATGTTGTTGGATTTCACACGTGTGGATTGTCCACTACATGTAGTTGTGATCTCCTAAGGTGTGTAGATGCACCAAGATCAAGACTAGATTGAGATTCAAGATCTATCTTTGATTCTATGGCAAAAACACACTACTACATGCATTCAATCACTTCCAACTCTCACTCACACGTGTGGGAAGTGTTCCAAAAGTATTCTAAGTAAAAACAAGCTGCTCTCCTTGGGTAGAGAGAGAAAAACCATCATGAGCTCTCGGGTAGAGAGAGAAAGCTAGAAATTCAATGACACTCAAAATCCACTCAATCTCAAAATCAATTAGATCCAAAAGCAGGAGTACAATGATACTAATAGATTCATGAGCTACCACTATGCTTAACTATGATTGGATCACACTTTGCCACCTCTTAATCCTATTGGACCATTGATCCATGCACCTCTAAATTCTATTGGACTATATTCAAGCACACCTCAATTTTCTATTGGACCTCACAAGGTTCCACCTCTAAATCCTATTGGACCTCTTAAGCTTCATCAAACAAAAGCATGACACTTTTCTACACTCTAATTGGCACAAGTTTGGCTCTATTTTGGCTCAATATTGGCATTACAAGTGGAAATGGATAATTTGCCATCTATGCCAAATTTGACCCTATCAATATCCTACACCTAAATGCTTGACTATGAAATTCTGTGAGACCCCTATATCAAACATTTTGATTTACTTTACAATTCTCCACACTTGGGAACATCCTCCACACATGTGGGATTCACTTACAAACTTCTATCATAAAAAATACCAAGCTAGATTTTTGCCAATTTCTCACACTCCTCCTCAAAAATTAGCTTGGAAAGGTACTAGATCACTTGAGAAGTTTGTAAATCTTTTTGAGTGGATCCTTTGGTATGCATAAGAAGTGAAGATCAGACAAGGGATCCATCATAGCAGCACCCTCACCATATCCATGATAAGATCTCTTTGGTAGAGATCTCTTGCCAATGCCTTTGAAGAGTGCTCCACCAATATGCCACTATTATCATGGGCTTCCTCCATGCTTGATGATGATCTTTGCCTTGAAAGTTCCACTTGCATGATGGATGCAACATAAATAGAGAAATCTGAGGCTTCCAAGCCTCATAAGGATTATGGAGATCAAGATCATAAGATGTGAAACAATGATGATTATCAAGATTATGCTTTCTAGCTTGACTAGTCCACATACAATGAACTATATCCATGATGGATCTAATCTTGATATCAAAGACTATCTTGATCTTTTTTAGGCTAGTTACTCTCTCAAGGATGTAAGTGTCCACTTTGGATGCTTCACTTAATCTCAAGAGTAGTTTACAATTTGCCTCAAAACATGTGAAAACATGATTTTCAAAAAAGTGAGTACCAAGCTCAATCTTGTTCTTACTAGAACCAAGAGCATACTTTTGACAATACAATATCTTGATTTCAAAAAGTATTGGAAACACATCTAAGTCAATAATGACAAGAAACATGGCCATACCATAAGCATCATACAAAACTAGTATAGCTTTTCTTGAACTTTGAGATCCAAAAAATTCAATGAAGCAAGATAGCATTTCAAGCAAAGGAAGAGAAGCATATATGAATGTGTTGTAGTAGATACAACATGAAAGATGCCCCTCTTTGCCATGTAAGGTGAGCCATAAAGACTCGGCCATGCATCTTGAAGATCTTCTTGAAATCATATGAAGAAGAAACTCCTCCTCACACATTGGCCCCATCATAACATGAATACCTTCAAAAAGGATAACTTGTGATGCTTCTTGAGAATCTTCATGCAATATGACATCTCTATTCACGATCACATTTGAAATAGAGAGTGTAAAGACACTAAAGGCCTCCTTGATGGAAGAGTATCCAATGAGAAGGAAGACACTATTGCAAGTGATGGAGAGGGATCTCTTATGGTCTCTAGTTTCTCATCTACTCCTTTCAAGAAGGACGGCCTATGGTATATTGATAGTGGAGCCTCTTCACATATGTGTAGCTCCAACGACTCTTTCTCTTCTATTGCACCTTATGATGGAGTCAAGAAATCAATATACACTGCAAATGAATTTGATTGTCCTATTGAAGGCATAGGGAACATTCCCTTGAAGCTTGCATCCTCTAAATTTCTTTCTCTCTCTAAAGTTCTTTATGTACCTAAGCTTACTAAGAATCTTATTAGTGCTGGCCAATTGCTTGATAATGGCCTTGAAGTAAAATTCAATGTTGATACTTGCACTATCAAGAAGAATGATGAGATACTTGCATTAGGATCTAGATTTGGAGGCATCTATAAACTAGATCCAAATGAGTATGTGAATGCTTGTAATGTTGCTCTTGTGAACAAGCTCTCTATGGAGGAATTATGGCATAGGAGGTTGGGACATCCCAACTACAAATCCATGCTCTCTATGATCAAAGAAGCCAAAGCTATTGGCTTGCCAAAGTCATTCTCCAAGAAGATCAAGCCTTGTGAGGCTTGTGCTATTGCTAAATCTCAAAAAAATCCATTTACAAGATCTTCTATCAAAAGCAAGTATCCTTTGGAGTTAATCCACTTGGATGTGCATTTCTCATCAACTACAAGCAAGAGAGGAGCCACTTGTTTTGTTACTTTCATTGATGATTTCACAAGATTCACTTGAATATATCTTCTTGCTTCTAAATCTATGGTGTTTGATCATTTCCTTATTTTCAAAGCTTATGTAGAGAAGCAATTCTCATTCAAGATTAAAGCTCTTATAAGTGATGGAGGTGGTGAATATATCTCCAATAAATTTCATGATTTTTGTGAGCTTGAAGGCATCAAAAGAGAGTTCTCTTGTGCCTACTCTCCATCTCAAAATGGAGTGGCCGAGAGAAAGAATAGATCTCTATGTGCATGTGCAAAATCTATGAGAATTGAGGCATCTTTGCCCAAAGATTTTTGGGGAGAAGCCATTAATTGTGCAAATTATCTTTGCAATAGGCTCCCACATATAGCTCTTGGAGGAAAGTCACCATATGAAATCTTATATTTGAAGGAGCCTAAGGTTGATCACCTTAGAGTTTTTGGATGCATATGCTTTGCCCATATTCCCTTGGAAACAAGGAAGAAGGAAGATCCTAGTGCATGCAAAGGGATCATGGTTGGATACTCATCCACCAAGAAGGCCTATAGAGTCTTTATACTCTCTACTTCTCAAGTTATTGAAAGTAGAGATGTTGTCTTTCATGAAGATCAACACTCATCTTTTGAAGAGGCCGAGATCAAGAAGTCTATGGATGCATCACCAATTATTGATTTTGAAGACAATCATGTTGTGATGGGGTTGATATCTGAAGAAGACTCTCCTCAGATTTTCTCACCAAGAAGATCCATGAGAGATAGATCCGAGCCTAAGAGGCTCTCATATGTTGACAAAGGCAAACAAGTGGATCTTGATTCCACTAATTATGTTTTTTGTGTCTCTCATGAAGAGCCGAAGAATGTACAAGAGGCACTCAATATCAAGGAGTGGTATGATGCCATGAAGCAAGAATATGATGCGTTGATCACCAACAATACTTGGGAGCTTGTGGATCCTCCATTCAACAAGCATGTGATTGGTTGCAAGTGGGTATTTTGGATCAAGTTCAATCATGATGGCACCATCAACAAGTACAAAGCAAGAATATGTGCCAAAGGATTTGCTCAAATCCATGGCCTTGATTATGAGGGGACCTTTGCACCCGTTGCAAAGATGGTGACAATAAGAATTCTTATTTCTCTTGCTTGTTTCTTTAAGTGGAAGGTGTTCCAATTACATGTATCCAATGCTTTTTTAAATGGTTATCTTGAGGAGGAGATCTATATGGAACAACCTCAAGGATTCATCAAGGATGAGTCCAAAGTGTGCTTGCTCTTCAAAAGTCTTTATGGACTCAAGCAAGCACCGAGATCATGGTATTCAAGACTTAATTCTTTTCTTATCTCACTAGGATTTACTCTTAGTGACTGATTTGAAAAAATTCCATATGGAAAATTCTAAGAGCATAGATACTCCAATGGAGCAAATTGTAAAAGATCCTAATAAAGGTGATGAAAGACCCTTTGAGGATGTCACACTTTTTAGGAGCATTAGAGGAGTTCTCAGTATCAAAAAGACCCTTTGTAAAGATACTTTTATTTTCTTTTCTTTAGTTTCGACCGTCACCAGGCCCAATCAAAATGCACAGATTTGAAATCTACGTAACGTAGTTCAAATTAACTAAAAAATAAAAATGCAATATAGAAAACTTTGAAATTTGTGTCCGGGCAGCATGGACGTATCCATTCGTTTCTTTTTCCTGCCCGACACGTGCTAATCTGCCCGATGTCAATATCTCAAGTTAAATTTACTTTACTATGTTGGTTAGGATAATGAAATTTTCTAGCTATACTAGTTACAGTTATAGAAAAATAGTATGTACAGTTACATAAAATATGGTATACACAGTAACTGTGACTATGTTGGCATTCACATTAGATTAAATGTGATACGAAAAATTAAAATCAAGTAACATATCTGAGAGATTTTTGGCGCCCAAGCTTTGAAAATAGCAATGGCGAGGAGATCCAGATCTACAATCGATTCTGTGATTCTTTACAATGAGAAAGATGAAGCTGATAACTGGAAGCCAACAAAATATACAAAGAACTCATGGGTATTGCTGCATCCATCATCAAAGGGCAATTTTCGACAAAAGAAAAGAGCAAAAATGACTTACAAATCTTATTGGAAAGCAAAAATTTTGGAGTTTAAGACTACCCCGAGAGGTCAATCGATATCAGAAGTCTTAGTGCAACATGTATATATGCATTCAGAAATCAAAGTACATGATATCAATCCTCATTATCATTAAAAATGTAATTGTAAGTATATCAAAACATATGCACTCTATTGCAATCCTAGAGGGATCATCATGAACATCAGCAAGAATCGAAGCATCAAGAAAAACATATTTCAGATTTATCATCAACGGAAGACTCGTAAGTACTTTATGTCTATTGCCATTTCAAAATAGAACAAAATAATAGACAATGTCATCATTTACAATTGCACATTCACTAATATTTGCCATGTCACAGATGCGAAAAAGACAGGAGCTGATAACGTGCTGCAAAGATCTACCTACAACAATCACCATTTTGGGAGAACAATAGTTTCAAATAAACTTTAGTAAAAATCTGTGTATACACCCTTTCATTTAATAAATAAAAGCCCAAGTTGGGCATCTGTACATGTATTTTGTGCTCCCAAATTCATAAACTGGAGCAGCATTTGATATATCAATGTATATTTTTCTATGAAGTCTATACATGTATTTTTGTTCTATGCTATCTATATTTTTTTTTATCTTAATTTAGTACAACTACATTATCCTTTGCACCATCATCAATAACGGGAGGCTGAAGCCTTGCCCGAGCCAGTATACTCAGGATAATTTCTTATCTAAATCTGTACACCTGGATTGATGTGTACTCAAGAAGTGTAAACTGTAAAATAGAACATTCATGTATTAGTAATGGCCAATAACATCACCATAATAGAAAACTAATCATGATTCCAAAATAAGAATAAACAGAATTTATTACCTTAGAAATATCAACATCTTGTTGAAGGATGAACCACTCAAAAAACAGCTTGGCATTGTACAATGTGTACCACCCATAGCTGAATGAATCATTTTGCTGGGGCGAATACAAAATAATTCAGCACACAAGAAATCAATTATGAAACAGAATGAATTAGATTGAAAATATTTCATTAGAATACTGATTTCAAAATGCTATTAAGAAAGAAGAGTTTACCTCCAAGCTGACGATCTGCCAGTCCACGGAATGGGGAACGTCTGTAGGAATATATTTACTTAGATATGGAATGAATATATCTACATCCTTATGCGTATTTCTCGCCGAATTCATCTTGACACAAGAACATTTAATGATATTATTTATAGATCTCTTAATAGAGATCAGGTTTAAACTCCAGTGGTCACTGCAAAATAAGATTGAAAGTACTTTAGCGACAATTCTGAGAACTATTTAAATTGAAAATGTCAATGTTAATGCATAAAATAGGAAGAAGCACTTAATATATTTTACTTGGTATGATAAGGAATGACCAGATACTTTGTTGCTGGTGTGAATCCACTTGTCAGACACTGTGACAATGTGTCATTATTCTCCTTGAAGGCCTGGAGCAGAAAGTTACTCAGCACCAGCAACTCGTTTGATGAATCTCTTGCAATGTCAAATTGCAAGAGTGTCAGCCCGGACTCTATCACAGGATCACTGATAGAAGCCTGTTTGTCTTTGAGATCCAGGCAATCTAGAACTCTAAAATTAATACTAAAATCAAGTTCTTCTAGTCTAAAACAAAAAGGAGTACCAATTGTATCTATAGCATCCAATTTGTCTTTCTCAAATTTAAGATAATCATCCGAATCTATATATGTATAGAAATTGGGAGGAGGAGGAGGAGGTGGAAGTGTAGTATCTACAGCAATATTAGGAGTATCCAAAACAGAGGTAGTTATATTTATAGCATTATCAACAGCAGCATTATCTACAATGGATTCTGGGATAGGCTTCACTTTCTTAGGAGCACGCTTGGGGGCTGTCTGCTTCCTAGGACGCTTCGTAGGAAGATGAGTCCTATCTACAGGAGTTGGTCTAGGAGCAGCAGGTTGAGATACATGTAACCTACAGTACCTATCCCTCATTCTCATCAGAAGTTGAAAATCCTTGGGCATTATGGTAACCCTCTTAGTATGGATGGCAAGCAAAAAAGAATCCTCAAAAAAAAGGCTAATATAATCTTCAACAGCCTCCTGAAGGCACTGTCTATCGTACATATCCATCTTTTGCATCATTTTGATTGTTAGTTTTGGTATTATCCAGCACAATTTCCGAATTCTCCGACTTCGTAGATTTTGAGACAGATGACCTTGTTGCTAGTATTGATTTTGATGATGAGGAGGGTCTTATGACCGGTGAAGAATGCCTGAATAAGACTTTATCAAATATAGCTGAGGATGGGTGAGGCAGATCATCCGATGAAGAATTCACGGCATTTCAATCCCAGATGGGCTTCCCTCATCCATCATTAATGCATTTCACCGATGATTCCACTTCAGTACGTGGTCATTATATTGATCATCCTGATCTGGTTGCTGGTGATGATGAAAAATGTGTAAGTGTTTAATCTTCCTTGCATTTTAATGTTTTCAATCATTGAATGTATTTTTGCTAACATATTTCCTATTGCAGGATGCTCTCATAATACATGATTTTGCTGCGAGACGAGGTGGTTTCAGACAACACGCATCCTCGTTCCAGAGGGACAGTGGACTGGGCCACTATCTTCGGCATTTCTTGAAGAGTGAGATCTGTATTGCTCATTCCAAGCTGAGCCCAGTCGAGGAGAGTCTTATAATGGCAGTTAAAGCTTTATCATTTTATTTAGGAGGACATAAATTTGTTAAGACAAATAAGATCATTTTTGTCAAAAGATCTTATGTTTTGAACATTTTAGGCTTTACTGATGGGAATGTTCCTTTAAGGAACTCCCATTATTCATTGTATTCCACTTATATTGAGCTTAGTGGAAATAAGGATAATGCACATCTTATAGATGCATACGCTAGCAGAGAATTTCTTCATGACAATACTACCATAGAATCTGATACAAGATCTGATGATGAATAGTTGACACTTTGTATAATACAATCAATACATTTACATTGGGTATTGCTCCTCTCTTGTTCAATATATTTGCAAAGCAATTCATGTCATGATGATCTTCTACTCAGCAATGATGATCTTCTACTCAACAATCATCTAATTTTCTCTTCCTATATGAACTTGCATGCTTTTCTAAAAAGGTTGTATTGTGTGGACTTTGTTATATGTCGAATCTGAACTCTGCGGTAGAACCACTGAAACAATTGACAAATGTAGTTTTGTTTTTCATTGGTTCCTCCATGTTGTGTATTTCGATGAAATGCTGCTCGTGCATGCCAGTGTGACTTCTCCATCCCTTGTGATGGCCATACACTCAAGCTTCCATATGTATTTGCAAAAAATGTTGTATGATCTCTTAGTATGTGCTGCATATGTCAAAATCATAATGTTAGTCTTATGTTTAGATCTAAATATATATGAAAATTTGAAAGCATTTTAAAAATTTTATACTACCCATGTACTGAGTGATGTGATCTTCTCCCCATGCTTTTGATATTGCATTAACAAACTCGACACAAGTCCTTTGGACAGCTTTCTTATCAACATCAGAGTATTTTTCTTTTATTAAAATAACAATCATACTATCAAGCTTTTTCCATACATCAACTTTTAGTGCTTTGGTTTTGCCGTCTTTCTCGAAGTCCTGAGTGGTAGCAATAATAAAGCGTTTGAATATCCTTGCAACTTTGTCGCTTTCGCTTCTTACTTTCAGCCTTCTTCTTTACCAAATCCACATCCTTCAGTAATTGTAAGTTTTCAATACGAATAGACTGTAAGACTGATTGCATTTGCTCTAGTTCTGATTTGATATTGATTGCTATCTTCTGTAATGATTCATTATTTTTTTTAAGATGTTCATTTTCTTCTAACGTCTTTTGGAGATGACAATCTCTATTCTGAAAATAAGAGGATATCCGAATTAACTCACCTTCTAAAAAGTGAACTTTATTCATATAAAGTTGTTTTCCATGGTTTTGCAATCTTTCACAATATCCTAGTAATCCACTATGCCCATTGCATATCCATGTAACTAAATGAGTTATTGAAGAGAATGTGGGATGTGTTAAAGTGCTTGGATCTTGTGGATATAATGTTCCATCTGTCCACAAATCCATGTTTTTATTTCCTTCTTCCCTGTAACGAGAACGATCTTCAGCAGATATTTGAACTCCTTTGCCTCCTCTTCTCTGCAAAGGTGCCAAATCAACAGGGATATCCACATGTAGATGATATAATGTCATCATCAAAAAAATAATAGAGTAATCAGTTGCATCAAAGTACTATGACCAGATTCTATGAAGCAAAACAAAATACTCATCTTTGATTATATTATATACTATGTACGATCAATCCAATTTCCATGCTTGTATGCTTGATTCAAATTTGGAAATGCCGCTCATTTTTTCATTCCAATAGGTAGTTGGCGCTCATATTCCATTCTCGTGGAAGGAATGCATATGTAAACATTTTGCAATTTTTCCTGATTCGAATTTGGGGATGGCGGTCATATTCTAGATCCAGTGAAATATTGCCCTTTTTAAAACCAATGGAGAGAATATTTTTGAATTTAGTCAAGTTATACTGCGAACTGTTAACAGTTCTTAACTGTGACTATAGACACTGTGGTTAGATCATTGGGAGTTAGGGAGGCCTTGGGAGTGGTGTGGGCAAGCAAATAAACAATATTGTTTTATTTATTTTGATATTTTTGTATATCCTACATGGCATTCCTTAAAGGGCCTTTTTGATATTGAGAACTCCTCTAATGTCTTGTAGGCTCCTTGATTTGGCTTACCATTACTAGGCCCGATCTAAGTTTTTGTGTGCACAAATTGAGTCAATTTATGCAAGATCCTAAGATCCATCGTTGGAAGATGGCCAAGAGGACTCTAAGATATGTATCTTCATCTTGTGATTATGGTCTACTTTATAAAAGTAAAGATCTATCCATTGTTGGCTACTCGGATTCGGACTTTGCAAGTGACAAGATGGATCGAAAGTCTATTATTGAGCCAAAATAGAGTAAGAGGCTAAACTCATGCCAATTAGAGTGTAGACAAGTGTATTGCTTTTGTTTGATGAATTCTAAGAGGTCCAATAGGATTTAGAGGTGGAACCATGTGAGGTCCAATAGGAATTTGAGGTGTGCTTGAATATAGTCCAATAGAATTAAGAAGTGCATGGATCAATGGTCCAATAGGATTAAGAGGTGACAAAGTGTGGTCCAATCATAGTTAAGCATAGTGGTAGCTCGTGGATTTACTAGTATCATTGTACTCCTCATTTTGGATCTAATTGATTTGGTGATTGCGTGGATTTTGAGTGTCATTGGATTTCTAGCTTTCTATCTCTACCCGAGAGCTCATGATGGTTTTTCTCTCTCTACCCGTGGAGAGCAGCTTGTTTTTTCTTAGAATAATTTTTTAATACTTCCCACACGTGTGAGTGAGAGTTGGAAGTGATTGAATGCATGTAGTAGTGTGTTTTTGCCATAGGATCAAAGATAGATCTTGAATCTCAATCTAGTCTTGATCTTAGTGCATCTACACACCTAAGGAGATCACAAGTACATGTTGTGGACAATCCACACGTGTGAAATCAACAGTTTGTAGATACACAGATGGCTCTTTGTTCTGATCTATGAAATATGAGGTTGCTATTTGTCATGCAAACCAAGAAAAGAAAAAAAAAATATTTTAAAATATTGAGCTCAAAGATACAACAACAAATAATTATGATGAAGAAGATGAAACAATTGCGATGAGAAAAACCACGCAGTTGAGAATCCATGTAATGAAGAAGATGAAACAATCAATTACTTCATGAAGCTAAACGAGCATGATGACTTGATGCTTTTGCCAATTCGACTAAACAACACATAACCATGGCATGATCGAGAGTCATTTTTAGAGGACATTATGATAATATATATTTGATTTTTTTGATGTAATCTTTGACCATCTCTGTTTTCACCATCTACATCTTCCTCATCAACAAGAATAGATCTTATAGAATTTCTTTGGCTTGAATCGATTGATCAAAACAAATTTTACTAGTTCTCAGTAATTACGTATTTGCGGAATATGATTGAAATACCAATCTAATGTTGCTTCCATCAGTGCCATTGAAAATGGCTTAAGCTTATCCCCTAGATTAACTTCATCATAGATCTCACATGCTTCTGTATAGATCTAAAGAAATTTGATTAGATCAGTTGTTCCATTATACTTGGGTATTTACAATCAAGGTATTTTTCTGATTATAGGACAAGGTGGTAGAAAATCATAATCTTGGTCATCTTGATCCATCTTCTGAGATTGGAAATCTTCAGATGGTGAAAATTCTCTATAATCGATGAAATAATGACTATTAGATGTCTCATTAAAAATAAATCATAATGGTTCAGAGACTCCTAAACACATAATTGATTTGAGTTTTATCCATCAAATTGATAAGTTATGTCAAGATGTTCTTTTAGGTCCATAATTTGATCATCTAGGTCTATACTCTATAATTGGAGAAAATTTGACGATAACGACACTTCTAATGCTTAGTAAGCCTCACAATTTCTTAGTAGATGATTGGAAATATTCTAACTCACTGGTGGGCTTTGCGAAGGTTACCTATGTGAAGGCTCAATAAAAACTCTCGTGAAGGTTCTTTTTGAGAATTTGGCATAAAAAGTTACTAAAACTCTTTTGTTGATGATTTTGATCAAACTAATTTTCATAAAACTGACTAGAGATGGTAAACATTGTAATACAACTATGGTAGGCTGACAAAGGTTTATATGCAATATTAGAAGAGATTTTTAACTTGGCAAGGGCTTTGTCTACATAAAATTGGTACTTCAATAGAAGTAACCTTCATTGGTCTTATTTTGAGATAACTAACATTTGCCTGCTTCATTAATGCTAAGAAGCTATATGAGGAATATTTAGGAGGTCTGAATAAGAATTATCCCAATACAATTTGTGTTTTGTAGAAAGACTTATCACCAAGAAGATAGATATTGGGCCCATAGAGGTACTTTAATTGCACCTAATACAAGGCCAGGATCTGTCAGTCATAGATCACAAGATGAAAGGGTAACTGACAACTCTAGAGTTGTCACAAGATGAAAGGGTAACTGACAACTCTAGAGCTGTCAATTTTCTACATAACCCATCCATGATACGATCACAAGCCAGAGGCAAGGCCAAAATGGAGGATGAGTGCCCTCCAATAAATTAAATATAGATCAAGATGATTAATTTTGCAAAAATAAAGGAAGAAGTACTAGCTATGACCAAAAATAAAGTGCCAGTAGATCCTCTTACAACATCTTGGAGAAAAGTGGCCAAGAGGAAAATGGAGGATGTACTTGTCTAGCCCAAGACGTTAGACTCACCTTTGACATCAAATATGCACATAGCCAACAATGTTGAAGTAGAACTAAAAGAGGTGGAAAAACTGAAAGCCAAAAATTCATCAAAGATAGTATGAAAAAAGAAAATGTTATTCAGGTAGGGCCTTGATATAGACCTCAGTCATAGGAATGGAACCCTAGATCTAAGTCACTGCTTGAACAATTTGAGATTGGAAATAGGTTGATGGCAATTACTACAACTTTCACTCGTAGTATGCTGAAAGGTGAAGCAGATCATAAGACCAACGAATTTGGGTATGTGGAGGATAGAACCACCTGTAGCAGAAAAAATGGACATCAACATAGTAGATCGATAATGCCCCAACGTGGATGTTACCATAGATGGCCTAGTAACTAGCAAAAACGTTTGGCCTGTATAGCCATTTGTCGAGGGGGTCCCCAGTCCATCTAAATGGACTACCAAAATATTTCATAAGTAAATCAGCCTTAGAAGTGACCGTGTTATATCATGTTTGTGAAAAATACAGATCCAAAACACATTAGTGGATCAACAAGGTCTTGGACCAATTCGGTTGCACACATCTAGAGATAGCTAGAAGATGGAAATCACTAATTTATGCATGCTAGAACTTAGAAATGCACAAAGTTCTAATCATAAACACATAGATATGACTTAGTACTGCCCCTGTCCATACATCAGCAGTAAACTAGAGTATTTCACATGTGTGGATCCAAGATCTAGTACCAAGAAATCAACATTCTACACATAGAAAACCAAGATATCAAGACGAGAGAAACACAAGAGATGAATTCTCCAAAAGGAAAGAAACTGATGATTATTTCCCCACGCAGGTGCAGCTATTTATAGCTTCCAAAATGTCATTTGGCCACTTGCCTCATACTTGACCTAATTTGAAAACTTCTAAATACTTCATCAAAAACCTAGAAAATTTAGTCTAGATGCAATGTACCAATATTAGCCAATTAGAATGAATCCAAATCCAACCTCATCCACTTATCTACTTGTCAAAAATAGTAAATCCACTATTTAGGCCCTTATTGACAGATATGAAACTATCTCTAAGTTGAAATTTCAAGCATTAGAGGAGTTCTCAATATCAAAAAGACCCTTTAAGGAATGCCATGTAGGATGTAGAAAAATATCAAAATAAAAAAAACAATATTGTTTATTTGCTTGCCCCCACCACTCCCGAGGCCTCCCCAACTCCCAATGATCTAACCACAGTGTCTATAGTCACAATTAAGAACTGTAAACAGTTCACAGTATAACTTGACTAAATTCAAAAATATTCTCTCCATTGGTTACAAAAAGGGCAATATTTTCACTGAATCTAGAATATGACCGCCATTCCCAAATTTGAATCAAGAAAAATAGCAAAATGTTTGCATATGCATTCCTTCCACGAGAATGAAAATATGGGTGCCATTTCCAATTACAAACACCATCTTCACATTGGAATGGAAATATGAGCACCAACTACCTATTCGAATGAAAAAATAAGCGGCATTTCCAAATTTGAATCAAACATACAAGCATAGAGATTGGATTGATCGTACAGAGTATATAATATAATCAAAGATGAGTATTTTGTTTTGCTTCATAGAATCTGTTCATAGTACTTTGATGCATCTAATTACTCTATTGTTTTTTCTGATGACAACATTGTATCATCTACATGTGGATATCCCTATTGATTTGGCACCTTTGCAGAGAAGAAGAGGCAAAGGAATTCAAATATTTGCTGAGGATCGTTCTCGTTACAGGGCAGAAGGAAAGAAAAACTTGGATTTGTGGACAGATGAAACATTATATCCACAAGATCCAAGCACTTTGACACATCCCACATTCTCCTCAATAACTTATTTAGTTACATGGATATGCAATGGGCATAGTGGATTACTAGGATATTGTGAAAGATTGCAGAACCATGGAAAACAACTTTATATGAATAAAGTTCACTTTTAAAAAGGTGAGTTAATTCGGATGTCCTCTTATTGTCAGAATAGAGATTGTCATCTCCAAAAGACATTAGAGGAAAATGAACAACTTAAAAAAAAATAATGAATAATTATAGAAGATAACAATCAATATCAAATCAGAACTAGAGCACATGCAATCAATCTTACAATCTATACATATTGAAAACTTACAATTACTGAAGGATGTGGAATTGGCAAAGAAGAAGGCTGAAAGTAAGAAGCGAAAATGACAAAGTTGCAAGGATATTCAAACGCTTTCAAAAGGAGGTTATCGAAATAGAAGGATCCATGCATTCAAGTAAGCATATTCTAATTTTTATAAGTTTTTCAATGACATTTGGATTTAATTTCAGCTATGGTGATATTCTGTTAACTATTTGTTTTTTTTGCAGATCTGCATTAGAAGCTCCTCGGAATATTAAAGACAATGCTTCACTAGGAATGTCATTGGGCACAATATTAACAGGCAAATCCACTGAGCATGATGAACAATAGGAGTTCATATGTAAAGTGTAAAATAACAGAGCTTTTGATGGTGGACATTCAAAAAAATTTAGATAAGACTATAGTTCAGGGTGCTTGTGATTTTGATGTTGGCGTATGAGACGTGCATCGATGGTGTGATGATGGATTTCCTTTGGTATGCCTCGCAATTCATCATAGGAGCATGCAAATATTGCCTTGTACTTCTTGAATAGCTCAGTTGCTCGTTGAATGAACTTTGGATCGTTATTAGACCAATTGATATGTACTTTGGGTTGTCTTCTGTCCCTAGAATAATCTTTACCAGTTCTTCCCGGGAAACCTGAGTAGGATGCAACTGCGCAGACTCCTCCTTCAATGTTTTGGACTCTTCAATAATCTCAGAAAAACTTTGTTGATACTGATCCCTATTTGGATCCTTTGCTAACACTTGTTCGTCTTTCTGCACTAAGTCTCTTGAACTAGTCTCAACTCCTTCAGCAACAAGTATGCTCATTTTCGTACACTGACAGTATTTCACATGTGTGAGGCCACTCTTGAAGTATATTTATCATTAATTAAGTTATTCATATTTTTTAGATGCATTGTTTGATCTAGATCTAAATCTACACATTAGAATTGAGATTGATCTATCTAATTGGCATCCAACACCACTTGTGGATCGATTGTAGATCCAATTAAGGTCCAAAATTTTCAGATTTCAACACTAAGCACACACTCTTGTGCACTTTCATCACTTCTTCTCATGCTTTGTAAGATTTGGTTTCTTAGCATAAGCACTCTTGAAGTGTTATTGGATTCATATATAGTTTTTAAAGAATCCCAAGATTCCTTGGCCAATGTGCAAGAGGCTACCTCCTTCAAGAGGTCATCACAAACATTCATTTTGATGCAACGGAGTGCTAGTCTTGTCTTATTCTTGTATCTAACCAACTCTTCTCCTCCAAGAGGCTCATCCTCTTCATCTAAGACAATATCAAAGAGATCTTGGAGCACTAAGAGTGACTCCATTCTCACTTTCCAAATTGAAAAGTTAGCAGAATTTAATCTCTCACTAGATCCAAAAAGGGATCCACCAATGGTTCTCATCTTTCTAATGAATTGTACTTGATTGTACTTCTTGGCTCTCCCTAAATTCTTTGCCTCACTAGCAACTCACTTAATGTTCACAAAGCCACAAGTGGCAACATCCCCTTGATCTTGATTCAAAAAAAACTTAGGAAGAATTCTACAAAACAATGCTCAAGAAAATAGGTTTTGATTTGAACCTAGAAACTCACAAAGGTTGATTGTCTCAAATTTGGCTTCTAGCCCTCTCAATGGACTTCTAGCCATGGTTCCAACACTCCTTCACAAGAATGAAATGTAGATGAGATGAGATTATATCAAGCAACTATCAAATCAAGCGAATTTTGACTATTTTTGGAGAAAAAATGGCTGAAAACTTGTACTTTCTCCTTGATGAACGAGGAATTTTTTGAAACGGGTCAAAATCCTAAAAAAGAGTAATCATATTTCAATTTTTAAATTTTTGCCCAAAAACATGTTTTTTCATGAAAAAAATTTGGAAAAATCACAAAAAAACATTCTTACAAAATATATGCATTTTGGCTAAAAAAATCAATACACCATGTCCAAAAAAATTAAATTTTCTAATAAAACTTTAATAATTAAAAAAATTTCAAAGAGAACAAAATATTGACAAACACTTACAGTATTTTAATAGTCTAAATTGAATCTCATAAAATAACTTACATAATACATTTGAAGCCAACTATGCTAACTTCATAATTGTTGAAACATTGATAATAATTTTTATGTTATTTTTTTTTACAATTCAAATTCCAACGAATTCTCACTAACTCCTCTTAAATCAGTGCTTGAAATATTATCAAGGCTCTTCTTTTCAGCTGAAGAAGTTTCATCTTCTTCATTCTATCGACAAATTCTCATCCGAATTAGCATAATGTTGAGAGAAAATTGTTTATTGTGGTTTTGCTGCGTTGAAGCCGAGTCGAAGATTATGGTTGTGCACTTAACCCAAGTCGTTCTTGTAAAATAGATATTGTTGGCTTTCATAAATGGTTCTTCATTGTTAATTCTAAACTAAATGCAAGCACATCCACATCTTCAAGATTTATATTATCAACTCTTGGTTGGTTCTTTGTTGATGAACGCTTCCGCTTGTCTTTTGGATCTAATTGCAACATTTCTAGCTCATACCTTCCCAAGAAAGCATTTGTTGAAACGGTACACATCTAGTGCACACGTACAATCTTGGCCAAAGTGTCATTGCTATGAATGAAGCCAATCACTTTAGCAATCCAAAATGGATGACTTTCGTTATTTTGCTCAATGAGACTCCCGACTTTTAATTCATTGAGGTTACCAGACCATTTAGCCATGGCAGCATTTACAGTTCATCGACTTTTTCTTGAATCCAAATAAATTTCACGTTCTTCGTTATGAAGAAGGTTTAAAGACTCAGTCTGTTGTGGAATAACAGAAGAATCAACTGTCATTGTTGAAATTGAAGATCTGGTTGGCCACTGAAATTCTTTAGACAAGTTTGTGTCTCCCAAATCAAGCAAATATATTTTTTGCTCTTCAAAAAAATCCGTCCACCAATGTCGATCTAACTTGTCAAAAAATTGATATGTTGATTGAATGGTTGTTTCCAAAAAGCTTAATGCCACAAATGAATCGATTGGCCAATCTTCTCTTTGAGCTTTTTGCTCTTCTAAGACAGAAGTTAGAGGACACAAAGGTGCAAGCTTAACTTGAGAAGAAGGCACATATTGTAAAAAAACAGACTCCTTCAGAAGGTAACCATGCCATAGAGTTAGAGAATTGTTTTCCCTACAATGATGTGATGCCACCAACATTATTTGCAATTTTGAACTGACGTTAAAAACTAATATCATTTATTGGTGCGATGCAATGTTCTCCCGACATTTTGATGTAATCTCTAAAATCAAATGTGCAACGCAATAAAACCACATTTGGTGCAGGGGTATACGAGTTTTCGATAATATTTTGTAAGACTAGTAAAGAAAAAGCTTCAAGTTTTGCGTCTTAGCTTTTTCAAGAAGCGTCAATTTGACCATGAGTGTGACCCACCAATAAAAATCCTATTTTGATTTTTTTGAAAATTTTTAAGAGCAACTGACATTGATAAATATGCCAGCATTGTTTGATTTTTATTTTCTCTAGCAGTATTATCAAGTTGCAAGAAGACTATTACCAAATTCAAGAATCTCAAGAAGACTATTACCAAATTCAGCTATTATTTTGTGAATCATGGTAATGGTCAAGTTTGATCATTTCGAACATTTGGATAATCTGATATTTGCCTTGCACAGGTCCGATATACCGTACGTTTTTTCCGTACATATCGCTCCTCTGCGAACATTTCGGAATCCTCCCCTTCTTATCCTAGTCGTCACGCACAAGTGCGATATTCCTCAGCATACTTCTATGGATAGGAGAAAGCAGACCTCTAAGGTCTGACATAGAGAGATATAGATAGAAGTATTTGCTAGTAAGCACTGCTTATCTATTCTATTCGTAAGAGACAGAGTTTCTCTTGTGATAACGCGTTGTGCAATATGCCAAACAGCGCTCTAGAAATCACTGTTATTAAACAGATATTCTCTTTATCTCTTGTCTATGATACATAATCCTTGAATGCATTATGTCTATCAAATGTCCCTCTAAGATTAGTTGGTATTTGTTTTATTTGTTTTTTTGCACAAAGGCTCATCATAACTAAATTAGCAGTAGATCAGGAATATTTGACTACACCTTAGAAGAGGAAAGATCTTAATTAGAAGCAGTAGCTACAGTGAAGAGTTCGACTCTATCTAGGTATATCAGGAATCAATTAAAGGTAGGACAATCCAAATAGCGAGATCACAGCAAGAACATTGCTCACTGATCAAATATAGATACAAGATCATAATGTGTTTCTCTCATTACAAAGTCTCTACTCTTTAGTTCAATTAAGATTCCAACAGTGGTATTAGAGCAATTTAATCTGACAAGCCAGAGCCCATAAGGTTTCTGAGACCAGATAAATAACAGCTGAGGAACCTGAAACATTGTAAGACTACAATGGCATCCATAAGTAGCATTCAGTCAAAATCTGCACAATTCTTCAATCAGATGGATCAAATTACTTGGCGTTGAAAGTGAAGACATCACTTGTCCTGAGAGGAGAAGCACTATGGCCCTGGGTGGACGAGACCGAAGAGATGCCAGCCAATGTTGGAAAAGAACTTAGTGATTGCTCATCATTTTGTAACTGTGAGGGAGAAGGTGCAAGCCAAAGAGATCAAACTCCAACATGTGTCTTCATCGAGTTGCTTAGCTAATTTGTTCACTAAATCATTGCCTAAGGATTCATTTGTTAAGCCAAGATCTTTATTGTATCTAGATTTGAGGAGGAGTGTGAAAAAATGCCTAAAATGGCAAATCCAGCATGTTAAACCATGTAAATATGTACAATGGTGGGTCCCACACATGAGAGGCCATAGTGCCACTTCGGAATCTACACTAGAGTAGGTTAGATCATGTCTACAAGGTTGGCCAAGTTTTCTTGGTAGTGGTTCCTACATTATAGGACCAAATTCCTAGATTTATGGAGTAGGTTGATCAATCTAGCCACCCCAACATGACAAAACTCAAGGGTGAGGCTAGAATGGCAAATTAGGGCAAGAAAGCTCTATCAATTTCCTTATTACACATTGGATTTTCACCTAACTTGAGCTGGGAAAGAGGCTTTCTATGGATTACCATCTCTCCATAGTAATTATGCCTTAGATTATTTTTGAGAGCTCATTAAACTCAACCTTCTACACTTTGTACTTTGATTTTTATATCTACACAAAAACCAAGTGTTCTTAACATCATTTGTTGTCTATAGGCCATATTGTGTACTGTACCACACGTGTGTGGGGTGATCATCACTTTTGATTAATGATTTTAGATTGCTCTTGCTTGATGCATGTAAAATTGTCAATCTAGATCTCAATTTTGTGTGTCTAGTTTGCATTTGTTTTATGATCAATCAATCAATCCATGTGAGTCATTATAGACTCAAGTAAGGTCCAAAGTACTGTACTTTTACACCTAACCCTAATAATCAAGGCCATGTGACTTGTGTGAAAAATTGCCTACATTGGCAAATCTAGCCATGTAGAATATTGTACATTTTGTCAATATTGTTTGTTGGTTACTTGAATGGCCAAAGTGCCACTTGTACATACACACCTAAAGTAGGTTACCACAAGTCAAGAGGAGTGGTTGTGTCTATTTGGTAGTGATTCCTACTTTGTAGGATCTAGACCATGATTTATGATGAGATTTGTACCTACCATGCACCTACCAAGCATGACTCTTGGATCTAGACTAGGTTTTCACATTAGGGCAAGAAAGTGGAGTCTACTTCCTTATTACATGCTGGATTTTCACCTAAATTTGCAAAGGAAGTGTGTTTTACTATGTATTTCCATTCTCCATAGTGAGAAGATAGAAACTTTTTGGAGCCTCAAGGAGAAACTCGAGTTTCCTCTCATTGTATGGTGATTACTCTATTTTTTTTGAAACCCAGCTTTGACACTTTGTAAACACTGTCTACAGGCCATACTACAGCCTTATTTCCACACGTGTGGAGTTGGATTAGACTATTCGATCAATGCTTTGATTGTCTCTACTTGTTTCCTATCAAGCTGCTAAACTAGATCTTGTTTTCTGATGACTAGTTTCTGATAGATTGTTTAACAAGCATACAATCACCTTGTGGATCATTCAAAGATCCATTTATGGTCCTTAGTACTGTACTTTTCACATGGTATCAGAGCCAAGTACAAGGCCATTGATCTGTGTTTGAATCTAATCCAGTTTTAGCAGGTTTTGGTGCAAAAAGCTAGTATTGGAAGGGCGAGCTGGTATCCAGGTTTTGGTAAGGGGATTTGATCCCAAACTTTTTCAGGATCAAAATCCGTACTGTTCACACGTGTGGGCATCTCTGAACCAGCATTTAATAACCCATATTCATTGGATCATAGAAAATTCATATGGTGTCAGTTTGATGTAATTTTTGGTGCAAATCTTAGGATAAGCTACCAAGATCATTGCCATTGATTAGTTTTGAATTTGTTTCATAAAAACTAATTAATCTAGGCTGATTTCAGACCTTCTTAAAGTGGAAACCAGGTCTTGAAAGTACATCAAAGTGAATGAGAGAGATAGAGTCAATTTTTGTCCAAGAATAGCCAAGATTGGCAAGATTTGCTTGAGTGTAGTTTTCATCTCATCTTATCTTCATTCCAGCTTGTGAGGGAGTGATAGAACTGTGATTAAAAATCCATCTGTTGGATTAGAAGTCAACATTTGAGTGAAACACTGCAAGTTAGAAACCTTTGTGAGTTTCAGGTCCAAACAAATCTATATCTTGTGTGTAGAATCTTGCTAGTAAGATGGGATCAGTGGGAGCCTACCTTCTAGAAGCTAGTGAGAGGTTAAATTCTACCAATTATGCTATTTGGAAAGTGAGGATGGAGTCACTAATGGTGCTCCAGGATCTTTATGAGTTTCTAATAGATGATGAAGATGAACCTCTAGGTGCACAGGAATTAGTGAGATACAAGAAGAGATCTAGGCTTGCACTTCACTGTATTAAGATGAATGTAAGCAATGATCTTTTAAGGGAAGTATCATCATGTAAGAGTGCTAAAGAGGCTTGGGAATCTTTAAAATCTATCTATGAGTCTAGTAACACTTCGAGGGTTCTCATGCTTAGGAACCAGATTCTACAAAGCATGAAGAGGAGTGATGAGAATGCACAAGATTATGTGCTAAGAATCAAGTCTCTTAATAGGGAGTTAGCTTCCATTGGAGAGAAGATTCAAGATAGTGAGCTTGTTCAGATTGTCCTAAATGGTCTAGGGAGTGGCTTTACAAATTTGGTCCAAAGCTTTGCAATCCAAGACACTTTGCTACTATAGAAAAGCTACACAGTGTATTAGTAGCTGAAGAGTGTAGGATGTTGCATACCAATGCAAGAATGAATGCTATTTCTCTGTAGGATGGTGATGAGAAAGCTAATTTCTCATTTAAAAGCAAGAAGA
Organism: Diphasiastrum complanatum; assembly: GCA_029204225.1. Lineage (NCBI taxonomy): Eukaryota > Viridiplantae > Streptophyta > Lycopodiopsida > Lycopodiales > Lycopodiaceae > Diphasiastrum > Diphasiastrum complanatum. The sequence continues at coordinate 50,377,789 of CM055092.1, read as the reverse complement.
AGACCAATGGCAAGAAGAAGCACTTCAAGGAGACCAAGGAGGAGGATGAGGCTTCAAGCTCAAAGGGCAAGATCAAAGACAAGTCCAAGTACAAATGTTTTTTCTGTGGAAAGAAAGGACATTTTGCATCAGAATGTCTCAAGAAGAAGAAGGCACAAGAGAGCAAACAAAGCAACATTGCACATCAGGAGGAAGAGGGACATGCTTGTGATTTGGATGATAATGCTACTAATCATCTTGATGCCAAGGATCATGCTAGGATGGAAGAGGAGCTTCCAAGTGAAGAAGAACTTGAGGATCCACCTCAAGATGCAAGAACTCCAAGAACTCCAAGAAGATCTACAAGGGCAAGATCCGAGCCATTGAGGCTCACCTATGATGGTCAAGGTGATCAAAGGGAAGGCTCATCATCTTTCACACCTTACACCTTTCTTACTTCAATGTTAGATGAGCCAACATGCTATGAAGATGCTTGTAAGTCTAAAAGTTGGATGGATGCTATGCAAGTAGAGTATGATGCTCTTATTGAGAATCATACTTGGGATCTTGTGGATCTTCCTCAAGGGAAGAAACCTCTTGATTGCAAGTGGGTGTTTAGATTGAAGTATAATCAAGATGGATCAATAAGCAAGCATAAAGCTAGGCTTGTTGCCAAAGGTTTTTTACAAACCAAAGGCATTGACTATGATGAGACTTTTGCTCTTGTGGCTAAGCTTGTTACTATCAGGTTGATCATTAGTCTTGCTACAACCTTCAATTGGGAGCTATTCCAACTTGACTTCACAAATGCATTCCTCAATGGTTATTTGGAGGAAGAGATCTACATGAGGCAACCCGAGGGCTTCATCAAGGCAAAGCATGAAGGAAAGGTGTGTTTTTTGAAGAAGAGCCTTTATGGGCTCAAGCAAGCACCTAGAGCATGGTACTCTAGGCTAAACTCTTTTCTCATTTCCATCAATTTTGTAATGAGTGCCTATGATCCATCATTGTATATAAGTTTTCATGATGGCATGATCATTATTCTTGTTTTGTATGTAGATGACATTATCTTGAGTGGTAATGATCTAGATGGAATTAGAGATGTAAAAATTGCTTTAGCAAAAGAGTTTAAGATGGTAGATCTCGGCCTATTGAGCTTCATTCTTGGAATAGAGGTTATTAGAGGATGTGATTTTAGCTTCATTTGTCAATCTAAATATGTTACATCCATCCTAGATAGATTTGGAATGAAGAATTGTAAAGGCATTGAGACACCAATGGAGCAACATGTAAAAGCATCTATTGGTTGTGATGAAGCATCCTTTGAGGACATCACATTATATAGAAGGCTTATTGGCTCCTTGATCTATTTAACTATAACTAGACCTGATCTTAGTTATAGTGTTGGAAAGTTAAGCCAATTCATGCAAAGTCCTCTAGTTTCACATTGGAAGATGGCCAAAAGAGTTCTTAGATACATTTCATTCACTAAGAATTTTGGTATTTTGTATAGAGGAACTAATCTTGGCTTAAGAGCCTATAGTGACTCGGATTTTGCAGGTGACAAAGTGGATAGAAGATCAACAAGTGCCTTTGCCACCTTTCTATGTGATGGAGTAGTATCATGGCTTTCCAAAAAGCAAGATACCATCTCCCTATCTTCCACAGAATCCGAATACAAGGCCTTGACATCAACATGCAAGGAGGTCTTGTGGCTCAAAAGGCTATTGGTGGAGCTTCATGTCATGGAGGAGGAGATCCCTATCATCTATTGTGACAACCAATCAGCCCAATCACTTGCAACTAATCCTACATTCCATGCAAGGAGCAAACACATCGAAATTGCTCATCATTTCGTGAGGGAAAAAGTGCAAGCTAAAGAGATCAAGCTCCAACACGTGCCATCATCAAGTTGCTTGGCTGATTTGTTTACTAAACCTTTACCTAAAGATTCATTTGTCAAGCTTAGATCTTCAATTGGAGTTATTGATAAAAGCATTGTGATCTCCAAGGCTAGATTTGAGGAGTGTGAAAAATTGCCTACATTGGCAAATCTAGCCATGTAGAATATTGTACATTTTGTCAATATTGTTTGTTGGTTACTTGAATGGCCAAAGTGCCACTTGTACATACACACCTAAAGTAGGTTACCACGAGTCAAGAGGAGTGGTTGTGTCTATTTGGTAGTGATTCCTACTTTGTAGGATCTAGACCATGATTTATGATGAGATTTGTACCTACCATGCACCTACCAAGCATGACTCTTGGATCTAGACTAGGGTTTTCACATTAGGGCAAGAAAGTGGAGTCTACTTCCTTATTACATGCTGGATTTTCACCTAACTTTGCAAAGGAAGTGTGTTTTACTATGTATTTCCATTCTCCATAGTGAGAAGATAGAAACTTTTTGGAGCCTCAAGGAGAAACTCGAGTTTCCTCTCATTGTATGGTGATTACTCTATTTTTCCAATGAAACCCAGCTTTGGCACTTTGTAAACACTGCCTACAGGCCGTACTACAGCCTTATTTCCACACGTGTGGAGTTGGATTAGACTATTTGATCAATGCTTTGATTGTCTCTACTTGTTTCCTATCAAGCTGCTAAACTAGATCTTGTTTTCTGATGACTAGTTTCTGATAGATTGTTTAACAAGCATACAATCACCTTGTGGATCATTCAAAGATCCATTTATGGTCCTTAGTACTGTACTTTTCACAACTTGGCCTTGATTTGGGCATAATTCAAGGAAATCATAATGTGACTTAATTCAATCAAATCCTATCCTACTTATGTACACGTGGATGACACTTGCCTATCCATCAAGATGTTACATAGCAAGAATCTAGTTGCTAGATTTTAACATTTTAACACGATGTCATAAACTTGACTTCCACCACAACCACTTATCAAGGCTAGGTGTCTCTTGCTATATTAAATCAAAGAATACAAGAGATAAAGAAATAATGTGACAGAGAAACTACAAGCAAAAAGAGCAAATCCCACGAAACTTTGATGGTCATTGCAATCAGGCCAATGCATTGCAATGTAAGGTCAAACGACAATGACTATTAATAAAAATGTTTTAAAAGAGGTGAACTTCAAAAAAAAGACCATGGAATTCAACTCGTGAAATTGAACAACACTATTCACGGCGTATAATAAAGCAAACTTGATATTGGAGTTGATTCACAACTTTTATGTGGAATAATGATATATGCACACATCGTTGTAACTCTTCCTACATAATGGTGTTGATTGTTTGTTTCACCAAGATTCCAACATTGTCTTCTAATTTTCTTAATTGGATATGTCCAAGTCTTCTAGTTTTGATATTTTACATCATCTAGTTTCCATTGACGTTGTTGTCAATCTCACGTTCCATCTCTTTTCTTGCTACTAGCTTGACAAGAATTGTGAAGATGAAGATAGCAACTACTTGTAGCATAGTTCTTTGCAAAGATGATTGATTCAATTCTGTAGCTTTACCTTCTTGATATGTGTATGTTTTTATGTTCCTCCTATGTTCTATCACCTTTCAAAGTCTAATTTATTATGATGCACTTTAAGTTTAAATTTAAGGAATCACATATGCCATCAACAACTTTGAAGCACTCACTTGGGTAGGCAGTGTAAAATTATAGCCTCCACCATTGTTTCATCTTTGAGCTAAATCTGTGAAGGCTTATTAATAGAATGCAGAAGTATTTATTATATATTTCATGATTGGTTCAAAGTTGGTCTTGCTTTAAAACAATGCATCAATAATTGATTATTATGTGCCACTCTAGTTATGATTACTCCTAGAGGTTCTTACAGCAAAATGCATCTTCGTTCATTTGGGATGGTATGGTTTTCAAAGGTGGAACAGGAGAGTGTCAGCTGATCACTGCCAACATGTTAAGAGCTTGCTGTTGATGAAGGCTTGGTTGTAGACGATATACTAGCATGTAGGTGTATAAATATCCGTCAACATGATACTAACATGATTTTCACCACTTCAAACTTATGCAAGTTGATCCATTTCACATGTGAACAGCCACTCAACAACCTTTAATTAAGGACACAAGCCTTGTAGCTCCACAACGTTCTAACTTTTGAGATTTAAAGTATTTCAAACCAAGTTACTCCAATATGGAGTTTTATGTCCCAGGTTCAAGGCTTCCCTTGGAAACAAAGACGCAATATGAAGTTTTTATGTACAAATAGAGAGTATTTTGCAACCGTTCTAAAACAGATAAAACTTTGGTCCAAAGTTCAAGGCCCCCTTGGAGACCAAGATGCAATATGGAGATTTATGTACAACTAGAGAATATTTTACTCTTGAACAAATAAAACAACATGGTATTTTCCCTAGGCTTTCCAATTTTAGTTTCATTGAAAGGTGGCCCATTTTGAAATATTCTGAATACAAAAACTGGAACATATGCAGTTTTAAAGAACGTCCTTGTCCAAGATGATGTGCGCAATTTCTTATATGTTCGAGATGTATGATATTTCACATTTTTCAGTATAATCTTTCTGTTTGTCCTGAGACCAGAGCAATGGTGTTCGTTTAATAGTTTTTCAAATTTTGTATTTTCTCAATGCCTCTACTTTAATCTCAAGTAATGAGCTCTGTCTGGACAGGAATGATTGCTATCTAAGCTGAGCTTCATCTCCTCTAGCAACCAAACAGGGTTTGGTTGAGGGACCAACCGTGTTTGAAAGGTGGTATTTAGCAAGTTATTTTTGCCCCAAAACTCATTTATATGGAGAGAATTAGTTTGAGAAGAGAAGCTATTACAAAAATATATCAAAATTTTAGGGCGTTTTGGTGAATTTTAGCATCTTATAATACACTGTAATCTGAACTTGCACTGTTGATTAAGATGCATGCTTTTAAGTTTAGACTTTAGGGTGGCAAGCTCATAGGCATGTCATGAGACAAACCACGCATGCTTGGGACTTGCCATGTGGCAAGCCATGTAGGCCTACATCTTTAACATCTGTCACATGTTTTGCAAAAATATCATAAGGTTGTACATTGTCCTATGCTCTCCAATATGATATTTTTTTTACTTCAAAAAATCAGATTGACAATTGTTTTCAACATAATAGAGAAATTTGCACTATTTTTGCAAACCCTAAAATCTAAAAAAGGTTTCAAATGTCAGGTCAATTTTTCTGCGTTTTAGATTTTTCAAATTTGAAAGTTTTACAAATGTTTGGTTGCTACACTGATCACCTCTCAAAATGGAACCTCCTCACTTGCATTATGTTTTCAGCAGAGCGTCACAATGATAATCAGCAAGATGTTGCAGCTATCAGGTTACATAACCCTTCATCCACAAAAGCTGCTGATGAACTTCCCCGTATGAAACCTTTTGTTCCCTCCAAAACTTCATCTGCACAGAAATGAGAGGTTGTCCGTAACTTCCAAGCTTGTTTGAGATTTTAATTAGGGTGACCAGGTCTTCATCCTGGTTCAATATCCGAGCAGTAGTAGTAGTTTCACATGGTTTAATCATGAACTATATACAGCATGTGCAGGTCCCTATAATCATTTTGGTGCCAATAGGTGCTTTTGTAGAAACACCATGTCAGTATGACATTAACTTTCTATAATTGTGACTAGTTTTTTCAAGAAAATGAACAGATGCAAAGAAGAGCAAGGGCTTGATTTTTAGCCCTCTCTCAGGTGTAACAATTGTATGCATTACTTGCGAACTCTAATAGCATACTGCCTACTCGCGAAGTGGAAAGAACAATAGAAGACGCTCAGAAGATGCCTGTTCATAGAATCGGATCAAGGAATCAAACATAAATTTATCAGAGGAAAAAATGCAGATGGAAGCACACCGTAATATTGGTGCATTTTCCTCCAAAAGAACAATTGAAAAGGTTCTAATAGATACAAGGCCCTGTGTACCATATTGTGACAAGGTGCCTTAAAATTGACAGGATGGCCTGTTAAAACTTGAAAATTTCCTAGTTGTAATGCCATATAGCAATTATTCAGTTTATTCTCGCTGAGCCCACGATTGTCCGTCAATTCTCAGCAAATAATTGTGGAAAAAAATACTAAAAAATTAGTTAGTTCAATGTACCATTTCCTACAGAACGTAATATCATTCCAAACTCCTTGGATATAATATCATGGAATGTTTTGAATATTCATTACAAAGACCACAAAAGCTTACATGCATCTAGTGCAGCTTCCACATTGTCTTCATGGATGTCTGGTGTACATGCATAATCTTGGCGAGGACAAGAAATCTGACTTTAAAGGCAGCCATCCAGAATATCCTGCAAACAACGGAGCCCCTCCACTGAAATGCTCCGCTTAACTGGTGTGGGGATAGCTCCAAGTCGAGGGGGTGGATCTGGATGAAAACAGATCGTAACAACAGTGAGATTGTCATGTGTATCGCGCCGCAGGGCTTCCGCAACTAGTTCTTTCGAACAAATTTCAGGATCATTATGTTGTTGTAATTTCCTTCGTGCAAAATCAACAGCATTTTCGCTCGTAAATACATCCCATAAACCGTCACAGCCAATTATCAAAAATTCATCTTCTTCTGTAAGTACCATTTGCCTCATTTCTGGCTCAGCTGTCAGTAGACTGTCTGCACCATAATCTTTCAAGCCAGTCAAGTGCCAATCACCAAGCGCTCTTGCAACAGCAAGCTGACCATTCAGATAACCATCATCAACAAAACCTCCTAGAGCTTCTATCCTTTTCCTCTCTAGAATACATGCGGCCTTATGATCCCTTGACATTTCAATTGCCTTTCCACGCTTGCATAAGACTGCACGACAATCCCCTGCATTTGCTACCAGCAATTGTCTGCAAGCCAGAAAACAGCATATTAGTAAAAGAAGCCCAATGACTACAATTTAAGATAGAAAAGAACTCTAATATTCAGATTAGCACAATATGCAATAACAACTTCAAACAAACTGGCATAAATCCACTGAATGAAAGACTAGCTTCCTGAGTACTAATAAAGACACAAAATAACATTAGATCAAAGAAAGTTCTTGAAGTGAAGAATTTAAAAACTAGAACCCAACACAACAAACAAGACTAGGCTGTTAGACCCCAACTTCTCTAGTGACTTCTTGCAAAAATAAAAGCATTCAGAAACTAATTTAATAGAAAGATTATCACAATCTAGAATGCTAAAGCACTTCATGTATGTATTAGAGAAACGTCACTATGTCATATCTAATATTAGTTTGTTACGATTTCTTCTCTAGTTTCTAGATTTCGCATTTTCACCATGCCAATTTGATGTATATGAATGGAATAGATGTTAGGATGCTATGATTGCATATGACGTACTTTTGTTGTGGCGCTAACCTCATAAAACACAGAATTGTGGGGCCAAGCCTACAGAGGGAAGTCCTAAGGAGCAGTCTAGAAAAGTGCAATTCTTACAAGATGGAAGACAACTTGGATGAATTATGAGCATTGGGTGGATTATGAGCATTAACAAGCAATACTAAGAGTAAGGCTCTAGACTAGATACTGGATAGAGATGACACCAGGTCACAATCAAGAAAGAGCGAATGCACATTCAAACGACACCCCCTCAATGTTGGTGCTCCTTCCAAGCCAACGCCAAGAGATGAACCAATGCCAGAATCACCCAAGACCTCTTTAACTTGAAGAGTGCCAATATTTCACTAGCACAATGTCGACAATGCTAAACGAGGTCAACAAGGCTTCTACAACTTTCCAAGCAGCATAGTTGAGGCATGTTTAGAAATATTTTATTAAAAAATACAATGTTTCCAAATATTTCTAGAAATATTTGAAACATACAAAACGTCGTTCCATACATGCCCGTAATCTTACACTACACAACTATGGGTGAATTATTGGGAAATAGTGACAATTGACTCTCCAAAATATCATAAACCATCACTATGTTTGTGTCCATAGCATATGCTAGTGGAGTTGAAGCCAACTGTGAAGAGAAATCATGTATTGACATTACTGTGTCAATCCATAGTTGGGCACTTTTCGAAAGAAGATTACAAGAACATACAAATGATGATGAGTAAGTGCTCGTACATACACCTTAAGAAATAGTGTATTGATCAATTCAATGAGTTTATGACCTGGTCCGATAGGTCTGGGTAATCTTTTGAAATTTCATCATGATGGGGATAGATCATTGCAATTATTGATCTTCAACGAGGAATTCCTAGTAAGCACAAGTCACGAGTCATCAGCTCGCATTGACTACGTCCCTGCCCTTTGTGCACACCGCCCGTCGATCCTACCGATTGAATGGTCCGGTGAAGTTTTCGAATTGCGGCGACGCCGAGGATTCGTCACCGGTGACGTTGTCTTAGGGACCCAACTCCCTTGGGTCCCAAACCCAATTGAAACCGAATGTTGATTGGGCCCGTTGAATTGACCAGTGACTCGTGGGCCTGCATGGTCGCCACGTGTCATGTTCCTAGATGTGTGCTAGGGTTGAAGACTCTTTCCTTAGTATACAAGGAAGAGAGGTCTCTTAATCCATTCATTCTATCTACCTAGGAGAAGGTGGATGGAGAGCGCTAGGAGGTAGCATCTCATTTTGGGTGGAAGATCCATCAAATGGATGTGAAGTCCGCATTTTTGAATGGTGACTTAGAGGAAGAAGTTTACATGGTCCAACCACAGGGCGTTATGGCAAAGGGACAAGGCTACGCAAAGCACTTTATGGCCTTAAGCAAGCGCCACGCGCATGGCATGGACGCATTGACAATTACTTTCTTTCTCATGAGTCTGTAAGAACAAATTCAGATCCAAATCTTATTTTCTTATAAACGAAGATAGCATTGCCTTGATTGTACTCTATGTTGATGATATTATTATCACGGGCAATGATGAGAATCTCATTCATTCTATCAAAACCAACTTATGCAAGAAATTTGATACGACAGATTTAGATCTTATGCACTATTGCTTGGGTGTCGAAGTATGGCAAACTGGCAATGATATTAGGTTATGTCAAAACAAGTATGTGCGCGAGATATTAGAGAGATTTCGCATGACAGAATGCAAACCTTCCATCAACCCTTGCGAAGCTGGTAAGTAATTATCTCGTGTTGATGATAGTGCACATGTTGACGCTACTCTATTTCGTCAGCTAGTTGGGAGTTTGATATATCTTACGACTACACGTCCTGATATCTGCTATGTTGTAAGTCTGATTAGCCAATTCCCGTCATCACCCACTATGGAACATTGGAAAGCTGCGAAAAGGATTTTGAGGTATGTGAAAGGTACACCTAACCTTGGCCTGGTCTACAAAAGACAAAATGCTTTACCTAGGTTGCAAGGTTATGTTGACGTTGATTGGGCAGGAAATGTAGATGATAGAAAGTCAACAACAGGTTATGCCTTCAATTTTGGTAGCGGTTGGTTTTCATGGTCTAGCAAGAAGCAAGACACCATTTCTCTTTCTTTTACAGAAGCCGAATATAAAGCATTAAGTTCTGCCACTCCAGAAGCTATTTGGCTGCGTAAGTTGTTACATGAAATTGGCATGAAGCAGGTAAATCCGACTGTTATTTTCTGTGACAGCCAAAGTGGAATACAATTGGCTAAGAATCTTGTTTTTCACGCGAGAACAAAACATATTGAAGTAAAATATCACTTTGTGCGTGAAAAGCTACAATCTGAAGATATAAGTATTGCACATTGTTCTACATTGTTGCAAGTTGCTGATATATTTACAAAAGCTTTGAGTAAAGAGAAGTTTGAAACTTTTAGAGCCAAACTTGGCTTAGATCTGATTATGTAAAAAGCCTTTACTTATGTTACTGTCATAGAGGTATGTTCCATAAATAGAGTAAACTTTAAAATAAAGAGAGACGTTGATCATTGAGGGAGAGAGTTAAAATAGCAATGATCGACTTATATAGTGCTTTCTAATTTCGACAGCACCACACGTGCTTAGTTCTAAAATTATCAGACCGTCTTTCTTTTACGAGGCCTTTGAGTGCGCTTAAGCAGCTTTATCCTTGTACTTGCTGATTAGCGTGAATATACAGTTTTTGGGAGCAATTCTGTTGTCTTGTCTTATTGGACTTGACGTTGTGCTGTGGTGATTGATTCGGTCGGGTTTTTTTAAATTGTATTCTCAACTCTACCCATCCTTGTTGTGGCAACCACCTGTATTTTACCAAAACCATGTGGCAATCACATAATCAGCTTGAGTGTTAGGTGTCCCTTTGCGGATTGGTGGGTTGTATCTCCTTGCATGAATAAGTAAAGGCTTGGAAGGGCGTGGGATGGTGGATAGCCATCCTTCCTCTTGTTCATCTCATTTGTTAGAATTCTCTTAAGTTGTGGCAGCCATGGACAATACCTCAGCTTCTTGATTATCTTGTGAGTTAAAAAGTGAGTTGATCTTGAGTGAGCCTCTTCCTTCCATCCGTTGTATGTCCTTCTTGTTTCCTTTTTCTATCATGGAGCCCACCCAATCTAAAGATGCTGAACCTATGACTACCCCTACAGTTCAAAATACTGAAACTCTTATGTTAGCAATCAACAATCTTCAACAACAGATTCTTGATATGCAGGCAAAACATAATAAGGAACAACAAGAGTGGAGGGAATTGGCAAAAACCAGGCAAGCTTTGCACCATCCTCTCTTCATGCCAGATCTTTTTTCAGGAGAGAAGAAAGATAGATACCCCGATGTCGTGATTCTGTGGTTGGATCGTTGGAGTTCGCATTTCTCTATGCACGATTTGACAGACGACAATAAGATCAATATGGCCGTCATATATTTGTGAGGTAAAGCATTTACCTGGTGGTAGGCTCTTAAAGGCAAGGCCGATGTCCCCAAGTGTAAGGATCGCCTAATGAAGATCGGACTAGATCTTGTTGCAAACAACCAAAAGGATACTTGTGGAGCAGAACCACCCATCCAACAGGAACTGGGTAGTCAATACCCTAACCACTTCACCCCCATGCCATTAGTGAATGAATGCAATAGAGGAGAAGAATCCTAGCTCAAGAATCTGAAATTCCAATAGAGAGATGGGCAAGCTTCCATGGTAGGTATTCTCTTAGGATATTTCCCTTAGGATCCCCATGTAACCTATATTTAGCTATTGACCTCCTATTCTTGCTTTATAGCAGTCAGACACCATGCAGGTGCTCCTATGTCCAATTATAGGTTTGGGTCCTCATATGATTATTAATTACTTTACCGACCAAGTCCGAAATAACGAGGCGTAATCAATAATCATATACACTGGAGTGACCGGCTATCCATGTCAGGAATTATTCCGAATCCCACATACTGGACATGGACATAACACCAAGTCTTCGGAGGATTTTCGTAGGGCCTTTAAGGTGGTGGCCTTCTTATCCATCTTGAGTGACTTCGAGTTCTATCGCCAGTACGCAACAATTCAAATGGGGTTGCAAGATTTTCAGGAGGTATATATTCTCGTTTGTGCTACCAAAATAGATCCTACTTTAGTCAAGTTGCATTTTATTTTGGGATTGCCCAAGACTTTCAACTCAAAGTAAGGAGGAACCAGCCTCATACTCTCGAGGATGTTGTTCGCTATGCTAAGCTATACGATGATACTCGCGTAGTAGCTAAGCCTGAGCCTATCAACTAGAGCTTCTTCAAGGAGTCAAGGTCACCCAGGTTTCCACATTAGTCGTTTAAAGGAATGGCTTGGTGGGAAGGATAACTTGATTTTGCAGCTAGTTCAGCTGGAGGACCTAACATCCTTGGTACCTCTAAATCACAAGCCATTGTTGATGTACGTCAACGTGGACTCAGAAACAAGCAGGTAACTGAATACTTGGTTCGTTGGAAAGGAAGCTCTTGGGAAAAAGGGCGAGACCTTAGACTGAGATTCCCAGATTTCCTTCCTTAGAAGAGGAGTCTTTTAAGGGGGAGGGAATGTTACGGACCCAACTCCCTTGGGTCCCAAACCCAGTTGAAACCGAATGTTGACTGGGCTTGTTTTCTTGACCAGTGACTCGTGGACCTGCATGTTCCTGGATGTGTGCTAGGCTTGGAGACTCCTTCCTTGGAGGTTTACAAGGAGGAGAGGTCTCTTAATCCATTCATTCTATCTACCTAGGAAAAGGTGGATGGAAAGCGCTTGTCCACAACCAGGAGTGCTAGCCTGAGGTACGAGATGGCTGAAGGCCTTGGCAATGGTAGGGGACGATGTCAAGGTTGGAGGTCGAATCTTGCTTGTTACAAGTCACAGGCCAAGGCACGGAGGGTGGACCCGCATTAGGTCCTACGGCGGGGTGGATCGTGAGCATTCGGTTTCCTTGATGGCCGACACCTGGCGGTTTAGGGTTTCGAGATTGTAACACGTTGTGAGAAGTTCATTAAACCTTATCATTTAGAGAAAGGAGAACTCGTAACAAGGTTTCTGTAAGTGAACCTGTGGAAGGATCATTGACACACCAATCGAGCAGACCCGACGAACTGTGGATGTCCAATGAGGAGTTGCATTTGGAGGTGCGGCTATCTATGGTTATAAGAGTACCTAAAACTAATTAGGCTCTCACAATTATTTTGATGCTTATTTCACTAAGTCAATCCCCCCTCTTTTAATGGATAAGACTATTTCAATAGATAAACCTAAATGCCCCTAAATTGGCCACCCTTCAAGAGGTCACATTCAAAACCACCTAGGTGATTGCCAAATTTGTATAAATAAAGGTAACTAATCTATCATTTCTTACTTTATGAGTTTGATGTCTTGAGCTCTTTGCAAGGGAATTCTATTTGTGTTTGGCAATATTTTGTTAATCATTAGCTTGAGCAATCGATGACCATTGGTGTTCATTATGTTTTCCGTGTTGAATGCTTTGTGAATGATATTGCTACTTTATGTACTTTCCATTGGTGCCATATTTGTCAATGTCTTCATAACTTGGTATTAGAGCACTTCCATGCTCGCACTGGTGTCACCATCATCCTTGTTGTCCATCACTGCCCTAATTTTTGGACTTCATCGCCAACTTCCAACCTGTGTTGCCCCTTTGGTCCTTCGTCAACTTAACCTGTGATATAGCCATGAGTTATGTGTCTTCCTAAAGGGGCCCTAATGTGCTATCTAATGGCTACTTCAAATCCCTTCACCTACCCTGCTGTCCATCACCCTCCACAAGCCGTCCTTGCTGCCCATCACCCTCCATCAGCCGTTCTCTTGTTGTTCATTACTCACCATACACCATACTTCGTTGTCCATCGCCTTCCATACTCACTATTTGCCACTCATTGTCCTCCACAACTCTCTTTGGCTGTCCATTGCCCTTCACATTAGTTATTTGCTGCCCATTATCCTCCACCAATTTTTTTTAAGCTACCTATTGCTCTCTGTGATCCTACTTTGCTGTTAGTCACCCTTAGCACTTTACCTCCACCGGCCTCCACTACTCTCATTTTGCTCTCCATTGTCTTCCACAAAGCCCCTTCTTGTCCATCGACTGCCACTTCTCGTTTGCTGTTTTTTTAACTTCCTATCCTTCCCAGTTAGCATGCTGACCCACACGGGCTTCATCTATTATTAAGGACATGCTCACTCAAATGCATTATCATCATCAGCAACTAGATCATCATCTTGCTCCCTGAGACAAAATTCTAGATACATGACACCCTATCCTTGGTGAACGTTATGATATTATTTGCATCCGAGCACGATGTTTCTTTGTATCTCTCAGCTCAATGCCTTTCTAATTTTCATGATGGTACACTTTATAAGTTTCATGGTACTGATTTCACGGCTGTTTTTTCCCTTATTTCTGCCACACAATTCCTTAACAGCCTATCAAAAGCCCACCTGGGTTGCTTTGTTACATGTTCATCTTGTTGCTACCACTCCTAAGCCAGAATTTGATCTTCTCTCTATCACGCACCTTCAGTCGGGTACCCATCTTATATTAGGAGTTTTCTTCGTCGTACATGGCAGGGCCAATTGGGGGTTAAACCCGACTATTACAGGACTCACTTCTTGGAGATACATGTTGTGGGGACCCCAGTTCTACCACACTATTAAGACTCTGGATTATCTCACGGTCTGAGATTCACACTAGGTCAGCTACGAGTTCATCACACCAGCTTGAGATTGAGGTTGGACATTTCCATGGTACCCCACGAGAAGAGCGGATCTGCTAGATATGATTATTGTCTAAGGTGGAATCCGAGGAGCATCTTTTATTCAGATGTCCAGTCTACTATGAGATCACAAGGAGATACCATTGCCTCTTCCGAGATGCTCCAGTCACACTGCGGTCCCTTATATCATATGATGATCCACGATGCGTTGTACTTATGATCAGAGAGATGTTTTTACTACGACAGGACCTATGCCAGCCACCTGCTCATCCTGATACACAGCTCCAGATCACATTGTTTTTCTTCCGCAGGAGATCGCGGACGGACCTTGGCTTTGAGGACAGGCAGCGACGACAGTGACTTTTACCGCCATAGAGACTAGAAACAGTGTACTACACACATACTCATATTGTCCGCAGAGCCACTACTCAGATACGACCTCCTTGGCGACGTCAGCGCATTTATCGAGACCACACCTCCAGGCGTTATCCCAATCACATCTTTCTTTGACAGCAGCAGTATTTGAGGACATCGTGATATACCATTATCATATTGGCAGCCGGACTCTCTTGCATTAGACATACTCTATCTTTGTAGTTGTAGTACACATGCTTTTCTTTACTATTATGGAGATGGTTCATATACTCCCGCTGTACCACACACTTGATATGTACTTTTTTTTGTCTTATATCCCTATTGGCATAGAAAACACATTAATAAAATCTCTCTGTCTCTCTCTCTCTCTCTCTCTCTCTCTCTCTCTCTCTCTCATATGTTGTCCCATCTCTATGAAAGCCATTTCTCTCTTCCAATTGGGTAGTTGGTAAAATTTTCATGGGAGATCTGCCTGTGCTGTCAGTTATTCATTCATGGAAAACTTTATGAAATGTTTGACATCTAGAATACATGGTGCAAAATAGGGCGCTCACACACAGGGAAAGAAATGAGCAGAATTCCTTTGTGGAGTATAAAAATCTATTTACTCATTTAGTTCCCTTAGATATGTGCACAGATCGATGTGCCAAGTTTCTGTCCCCTCTGAAAAAGGTGAAAGGGTAGAGACGATGAAAGCTCTCAGTAAAGGACAAAGCACTTTCTCTTCCTGAACTATCTTAGCTCCCAGTACTCTAATGATGTGCATCGATTCTTTTCTCTGTAAATGGCTACATATAGGCTGCATAGTCAACAAGACTTTCAAACAATAAACCCCGTTCACACTGCACAAAATGTAGTCATTCATACACGCCACACGGAGATACAAAAGAGAATATGGCATGCCATTCATGGATTGAAGCTTAAACATGGTGGTAACTCATAATGTGTACGTGGTTTTCTCCGTATATGACTTCATATTGGCTGCATAGTCAACAGGACTTTCAAACAATGAGCCACATTCACACCTCACACCGCATAGTCGTTCCTGCATGCCACTTAGGGATGCAAAAAGAATATGGCAGGCCATCGATGGTTTGAAACTAAAACTACTGGTAATATCTGACGATGTAGAGTGGTACATATAACCATAGAATTAATGAACCGTGAACGGTTCAGTATGGTTCTCAGAACCGTACTGTGAACCGTACGGTTCAAAAAAATTTTTAGGGGGAACTGTGTGAACCGTGGCATAATTAATTAACTAATTTTTTTTTTTTTTGACAGAGAGGGGTCAAAAAAACGAGCTATGAGGGGTTTTTTTGGGGGGGGGGAAATTAGGATATTAATTAATCAATTAATTAATTAATTTTTTAGGTGAACCGTACCACGGTTCCTGCCACGGTTCCCAGAACCCACGATATAACAAACATACAAAGAACTAACATGTTGCTGATATTGCAACTAAATACTCACGAACACAAACCACAAAACATCTATTAGACTTTAGTCCAAATGATCAGTATCTTTTCAAAAGCTTGTCTACTGAACTTCTGGCAATGAGCATTAACAGAGAACATAGAACCTTGTAAGCACCACGGCTAACTGTTTCCAAGGTTCAGCAACTTTGTATTCATTACCTACCTTGCTACAGATGAGCACTTTTTGATTTTTCAAAAGTAGGAAACCCTTGAGAAGATGATATACCTCCCTGTGATGAGCACTGTCAGGGCCGTTGTGCCAGAAGAAAGTTCCTGATCAAGAAGACATGCTTCTGCAAAAGCATGGTCTGTTTGCAAATAAGCATGCCTTACCGCTTCAGTTATTGAAGAAGGAAAATCCACATCATCTAAGATGAATCTAAGAAGGTTCTCTCTCACAAAATTCGCTGCATCTTGACCGCCATGCCCATCAAAGACCTATTATTATAACCAAAGTGCAATTAGACGCACCCTAATCACAATCATGCAAAATATGCAGACAAAATAATGAGCAACAGCCATTGGCCTTTGCAGATTAAAAGGCTTGGAATTTCAGGAGCAACAACCAATTGAGGATTTTTTAGCCTCAAAACTCTAAAACCCTAAATAGCCAAATTCTATAAATGACTAGGCAAAACTATTTTTTATTCACTTCTACAACTGAGCTACCTTAGTGAATTTTAAGCCTGCATCAATACTCAGCATATAAAGATGAAACTTACCCCATAAAAAGCACCAGGACTTTCACCAACAAACCTTGGACTGAACTTTGTGCTAAGATTATCAATTCGTACATGAGCATCCTCCATATTCTGTCGAGTACCAATGTCAGTCCACCCTCCCGACCTGATCATTGGAAAAGACTCTGGTTCTTCAACTTCTTCAGAATCTAAAGGTTGCAGAGCCTGACTTTCCAATTCAACCTTTACAAGTGTAACCGAAGCAAAAGTTAGCTAATCTCAATATAAAAACCATTCAAGCACATGTCCAACTGGTACACATACAATCTTCTTATCCATCCTATAAGTCAATCCATATTTGGATGCCGAGCAAGTAGCAAACTCTGTCAAGAAATAAATCTTATTAGTTTAACAGACTGATGAGGATGTAGGATGACAAGACAGAGCACGTAAAAACTTCCAATCCATCACAAAAGTACAAAGGGAAAATGCGATAAACTAGGATTAGATAAACCTTACAACCCCAAAAACTCTTCAAATGGCACTATACTCGGGTCTTGGACAACATGAAGAGAAGCATCATGGCACAAAACATGGCATAAATTACAATAAACGTACCTCTCCAGAGATTTCAAGTTGATTGAATTCAAATACACATGGTTGCTGATCAAGATGTCCAAGATTGAGATGAAAACCAGAAACGGCAAAAATTAGTTGCCCATTCCGAAACAAAGTTTGAAACACATTCCATTTCGGAATGAACTAAATTTTCTTCTTTTCGAAACATAATTTTTTTGGAGAAGCAACTTTTTTCTAAGGAGAAAAAACTCAAAAAGTTTTGCATTCTGTTCCAAATGTACAGAGAGGAACATTCTGAACCTTTTGATTCGGAGCAGGGGGTATCTATGGTCCAAACTAAGAGCATTCGACTAGCAAGCATTCTAACGTGGCCAAGCTGGTGGTAAGTCATGGTTTGGTCAGACTTGTAAAGCACATTGACCAAGCTGGTGGTGAGTCATGGTTTGGTCGGACTCGTAAAGCACATTGACCAAGTCCCCTTATACCCCTTGCAACTCTGGTTGATGTGGCACGAAGAGCAGATAGCGAAAAGCCATTTGCAAGAAGTCAGACTTATTATCGGAACAATAGCTTTATCGGGTCAAAAGAGGTTTGACTATAAAAGAGGCAAGTCTTGATAATCTGATCCAAGGTATACGTCGTAGATGAGCAGCTTACTTCCCAGTATAGAGTCATGTTTGCATTGGAATTGTGGAACCATAAAGATCACTTACTCCAGGGAGTAATCCCTGAAATGGGGTGGGGTACTTCATGCTATGTGTAGGATCCAATTTTTTATCTAATATGGAGGTGCTACACTCTCCTGGTTCAATTTGCTTTTCCAATAGAGACTCCCACGTAGACCTTCACTGAACTTTTTGTGCTGATGGTCCTTTTAGCTTGTCACCACAAAAAGAAAGTTCGTGCAAGTTCAAGAGGTGCAATCTGTTTCTAATAATGTTGCGACCTTTTGCTTGTGTACAATGTTCCATCTTGAGTCATGGTTAAGTCAAGACTCAAAACCTAACCGTGATCTTAAATTGAATCAATCTTTTTTTCCAAACTGGCTTGTTGTAAATAGTTCAAACAAGTGGAATGTTTCAACCATTCATGTTTCATTTGCTTTTTGCTTGTTAGGACAGAAAATAAGGGAGAGCTAGGGAAGTGCAGGGAGAAAGGAGGAGAATGCAGAGGAAAGAAAGGAGGAGAGGAGAACAAGGAGAACGGAAGGAGGAACTTGCTTGCAAGGAGGAAAGATAACTTGGGAGGGGCTTGGAAGAAACGAGGACTTAGAAGAAAGGTTTGAGGAAGAGACAAGGGAGGAGGAAAGAAAGAAGAGCAAGGGAGATCTAGGAGGTGAGGGAGACCGAAAAGGGGAAGTTGGAAGAAGAAAGGAGGCAGAAGGAGGAAGTCTGACAACGCCTTACCTTGACAAGAAAGTAAAATTGCAATGAAACTAGGTTATAAGGAACTTGGTAAGGATCTTATGTGATGATGGGCACAAACAAATGGGGATCCCTATGCTTGAGAAGGAAAGGGGAGTAAAATCCAAATCTCAAGTTCAACAAAGAGTGAGATGACTTCACAAGTTCAGATTGAGACATCATGAAAAGAATACAAATCAATGGCTTGATGACAACGATGGTAAATCCTGTTTGCCTATCTCAGAAATAAAATTTCATTTGAGCTACCAAATTTATCCTTGACCAGCATTTGGTTCATCCCCAGCTCCAAAACTTAATGATTACATGAGGATGAGCTTTGAGAAATTAAAAGGAGATGGAGTTATATTGGCAAAAAGTAGTACCAGAAATAAATCCCAAAACTGGAGTCTCATGACAAATATAAATTTGTGTTATGAGTTTAGCACTGGAGTCTTCTAAATAGGTATGAATGTTCCAGCAGTCACATTGTTGGAGGGAAAAGCCCATTTGTGAAAGGTCAGACATAAGAACAGCTGGAGTCAAAGAAGCAAACACAGAAGATCTCAATTCGTAGAATGATAGAGGACCAAGAACGTCATGCCGAAATCAGCCAATCTGACAGATAGTTTATGGAAAAAAAGAGGCTCTCTGAAAACGAACAGTGCTCTCTGCCTGGTGAAAAGTACAAATTGCATGCTGTGAAAGTGAAGCACTCACTGAATTGTACACCTACAAGATAAAGTGTCAGGCTGCAGATCTGCATGTTTCTGAAATTGTCCCGCAATTGGACTCTTAAGAATCTACAATAAGTGGCAGTTTCCATTCCAAAAAATCCTCTCCAAGACAATCGCCAGCTGGTGGTGCATTATATATATCATAACAGATCGGCACTGGCACTGGCACTAGCTCAAAATTTCTCTCCTACTGATTGCTATCACGATCAGTCCAAAGTGAAGATAACATGGACAGGTTTGGCCGGCCGACCGGCCAGCAGTAGTTCCAGTGTACTAGTGTGGAACAGGCCTCAATTTATTCAGCAATGCACTCCAGTGGTGTACAGAAGGTATTGATAGGAGTTCTGAGATGCAGCAGAAGCAGGCAATGGCTTCTCAAAGGACAAACACAAGTAGAGCAAGGAAGGGAGAAGGACAGCCTAAAAGCAAAGGAAGTGAGCTACCAAAAAATACCAATAACCTCTGCAAGGGCACATCAGTGATGCCAGTGCGGTACGGCCATGATCAGGGAGATTCTTAGGAAGTTTAAATAGAAAAATAAAAGTTAAACTTTCTATGCAATTCACTAGTTCTAGTATATTCTTGAACTAGTTTGTTACATGGATGTTCTTCATCACATTAAAGCCTGGTACAGGACTGCCAAAGATTTTCAAGTCATGCAACTAACCAGTGTCAGCCATCTATCACAGATCTGGCTTCTGAATCTTTAGAGACTGTATTAACTTGTCTATTGATGAATTTTTTACAAGACGGGCCACCCAGCAAAATGCCACCTCTGAATGTGTATCCAGTGGGATGATCTGTTGAGCTGTTGTTGTCTTTGCTATGGCTTGTTATCTATAACTACTAGTCCATAATATCATAGTTGCACAGAATCGCGTTTCTGGGAGGAGACGTTTCGGAAACCGCGTTTCTGAGAAACGCGTTTCTCCTCCCAGAATCGCAAAAAAAAAAAAAAACAAAAAAAAATTGGAAAAATATCTTATGGCTGAAATTTTTTTAGGGGATCAATGGTTAAACCAACGTTTTGCCTCTCAGAAGTGCAGTAGATGGGGCACAAACAGATCTTATTTTCAATAGCTATTTGGTTGTTTTTTGCTCTAGTTTTCAATAGATGCTCATGGGGTTCGGGAGCGGTAGCCCCCCGAGAAACAGGGGGTCCGCGGGGCAGTAGCCCCCCGGTGGGGGGTTTGGGGGGCAACGCCCCCAAACGGCAGGGCCCGGAGCGAAAACACAGCGAAAACACACTTATTGGGACCTTCTGTGATCGTAACAGACAGGCTAGAGGTTAGTTTTGAATTTTTATCCCTGACAGAACAACATGGATTAATTCACCTGAACTGGACCATCCTGCACCCGAAACATTCGGCAAAATACACAGTAATTATGCTCTTAATTAGAGCTTTCACCTCATACCCATATTGCCCAAAAAAAACCAAAAAAAAAAAATTACAAAAAACGTTTCTGGGAATTTTTTTCATATTTCAGAAACTCGTTTCAGAAATGCAGTGCAACTATGGTGCATATTAAGAGGCTTTCAATTGAAGAGCATTCTATCTCATTGAAGACATAATTTTGCAAAATGAACTTTATTCTACAAATAGCCTCATGATTGTGCGAAATATTGATCTATCTTTAAACTACATATACTTGGTATTATATGAATGATACTATGTAGCTTCAAGAATAAGCTCATGCTGATCCACTTCTATTTGATTGAATAACACATGTTTCCATAGTAGTCTTACTTCACTTACTTTTTTTAGAAAGAATTCCTATCCCCAGTTCCACCTAGACTTACATAAGTCATTGTTTCCGCAGGTAAGCTATATGTTCTTTGATGCAAACTGACACTGGCAGAGAATTTCTCATTCTCAGTGGAATGACCTCAGATCCCAAGTTCATTTTTGTTGGCACATCCTCCTGATTTTTCTTGAAGTTAGTTCTTTTCTAATAATGGATAACTTTCTGGACAACGCAAGGTTGTGAAAGGCTCATTCAAGTAGCGCCATTTGCCATGTTTGATAACAAAAGAGTCTCTGTGTTCTCTGCAGGGCTCTAAACCATAAGCCTTAATACTTATCGTCTTCCGTAGCAGCTATTGTTGCAGACAAGGCCTACAGTTAATCCTCGACAAGTCTCACAGGCCCATAGTAATACCGGCATGATTTTTACTTCTTTTCCAGGACTGCAGATTTGCAATCTACAAAGAGGCACTGTGGAAAAGGTTTATGGATTGTTCACTTCGTGAAACCGACGGTGTAAACTGAAAAAGTGTCTCTTATGCCAGTTCATTTAGAAACATGAAACCCCTCAGAAAATAATTCTAAACGTGCTATGAAAGACAAAAAAGACTTCCATGGTCACTCTTTGACCTTATAGAAATATTTCAAGTGTAAATTGAGCTCACTCTCTATCTATCCCTGCGAAATGCTTAGAACTTCACGATATAAAAAAGATGCGTAAACGCTTTTGAATAAGAGATTAAGAAAATAACGAAGACATACTGCATGAGCCGTAGAAGACGTCGCAAGATGTGCCGTATTAATACACCTACGAACGAAAGCGCAAAGTGGCCGTGGTGGCCTGCTGCTGCCGCTTGCCGCCTTGTCTTTGGCGCTAGTGTCATTTTTGGAAGATGAGCCCCCGGAAGTATTAGCGGGATTCGTCATCGCCATCACGGACGATATAGTAGACTCCAAGGCCAACGGCAAAGGTTTGTAAGCATCAGTTGCATCCATCTCCAAGCCACCACTCACCCCAACTCCTCCCTCCAAAAAGCGAGAACCTCTGCCGCTTGTCACCACCGACATTTCCTCATCGATCCAAGACAGCCTCCACTCCCTTTGATCCGGAATCGCTTCCACCACCATCTCAAACCCTAACGCAATATCCCTGAAACAAAATGTACGCTGCGAACAAGAAGCCTTTAAAGGCTGAAACAACAGCAAAGCAAAGCACAGCAAAACGTTCGTATTGAATGTTCGCACTCGCTCTCTCCCTTTCTTTCTTCCTTTCTTTCTCTCGCGTCTCGATGAGGCGATGGATCGCACGCGCTCTCGTAAATTTTCGCGTTTTCTGAGCTGGAGCTCTCGCCTTTTTGCCCAGTTGGCCTAGGCCCTAGGGGATCGCACGCTGAACCAGTCGTATCTCTGGAAGATCTCGCCGACACTCCACGCGGCACATCCTAATTAGAGGAAACCCGATTCTGGCCCTCTACCACTGCCTACATGCCGCGTGGCAGGGTTGCTCTCCTCGCTGCATTTGACCGAGTCGAAGAGCAACAATATAAGAATGTATTATTCATCGTACTAAGGATGCATGCAAGGCCCCACTCTCATCCATCGATTCTAAATCCTCTAGAAACATGCAATTGCCTCACTCTCGTTCGTAGATTCTACTTCTGTTATCTTCGATACATGACGTTGGGATATTTCAAGCCTTTTGAATCATTGGATGAGAGTGGGCTCTCCTTCCGTGCATCCTCAATCACAATTGGGATTATAATACTTTGACATACATAGCTAGTGGCCGTTTTGGTTAATGGCCCATAACACTCAAGTCTTAAAGGCAGTTTGACATTCAAGATTTGAGCTAAATGCCTTCATGAGCTGACTCCCAGAGAGGCTCCTACATGTCTCAAACGTGTAGGTTGGCACATTAGAAGCACGCTCTGCTGACTCTTCACATATACGTGAAGAATGTATAGGTTTGTGCCAATTTGCTACACAACTCGGGCATGTGTTTGGCTTGACCCCACATTCAACGCTTGGCAAGTGCAATGGCAACATAAATTGCAAAGCACTCGAGACTAAAATATGGGGACGCAACACTTCCATTTTCCTCTCCTATATCAATGTGGTTTCTTGTTGGATCTTCTTCGAGCCAATTTGAAAAGTGTTGCCTACCCTACAAGTTCCATATACTATCTTTTGGTGCCCAATTGTAAATATTGTATATAGCATGCAAGTCAAAATAGTTCATGTCAATGTCATATGCATTATTAAAACGTACAGCCTTTGTCATCGTTGAGAATGTTGCCTTGTTACCACCCAAAACAAAGATTCTTATGATGTGCAGAATCTTTTCTAAAAAACCATAGTAGATATTTAGTATGGTACTAGCAAGTTCCACAATAGAAATTTGTCATTGGCTTAAGGCCCCACATGTATATCTAATCTCAAATTTGCAAGAAGAAAATGTATATAAATAAGAAAGATACCTATAAAAAAATTTCTCTCCAAGGCAAATATATCAATGTAAAAGCTCGTTACCACTGCGGTTTATGCAAGCCATGTCAAAGATCCTATCATGACAATGTGTAAATATCATACATGGATGCTTCAAGCACCCTAGACCCTACAATCCTGAAACACATCTTGATATTATTTTCACACATAAATCCACCTTTATATGTAATGTGTATATTTGCACATGAACTATATCTTACTCAATTAGCTTTCCTTTACACATGAACTATATATTATTCAACTAGCTTCCTTTTTGTAGTGGGTGATACTGGTGGCTATCGGTACTACTTAAAATAAGAATTAATTTGTTGAGTATACCAAGATTTTTAGAATTTAGAAATATTGCAAGTTTATATATCATGTAACTTGAATACCTTTGTTAGCTTTGTGGTGATACCATCAGCTTACTGTCATGATGGTTTTCAAAAAGCTCAATTGCCTCTACCAAGTGACTTTGAGGATGAAAATTGATATATTTTTTTGTTTTCAAATTTTTTTAAGTTGTAATCTTTTTTTTCGAGTGCACAGTATCACATGAATGGCAAAGCTTCTCGTGATCGTTCAAACATGCATGTATCAAATATAGCACCTGAGTGGAATTGAGCTTCAAACCCCAACATGAAAAAAAGAGTCATAATTAGCCAGATGTCAAGGAAAAGTACGTATTTCTTAGATTCACCACATCTTTGTATTCTGCTTCTGTAGAAGAAAGTGCGATAGAGGTTTGCTTACGACTGTTCCATGAGATAGGACCGTCGTTGAAGAATAATGCAAATCCAGATGTGGACTTACGATTGTCTACATCTCCTCCCCAGCTTGCATCAGAATATCCACTAAGTTGATGAAGATTGTCATTGCTAACATCTCCATAGCATATGCACTGGTTCTTGGGAGCTCGAATATATCTCATGACTCTTATGAGAGCCTTCCAATGGGTAATGTCAAGTATTAGCCATATATTGGCTGAGTGAGCTTACAGCAAAGGAAATATATGGTCTTGTGCAAACCATTGCATACATGAGAGATCCAAGTATCGATTGATAAGGATACTCTCTCATCTGCTCCTCTTCCTGCTTGGTTTGGGGACATTGGTCCTTCGACAAATGCAGGCCTAGATCCATTGGTGAGTGAGCTAATTTACAATTCATTAGATTGTATTTGTTAAGAACATTGTGAAGATACCTTTGTTGAGTGATGTAAATCAGTCGTCTCGCTCTGTCTCTGTGGATTTGAATTCCCAAACAGAAGTGAGCTTCACCTAGATCAGTCATGTCGAATTCTGAAAATAGCATCTGCTTAGAATCCTTGACCAAATTGGTATTGTTGTTGAAGAGCAACGTATTATCCAAGTATTAGGTAATGATAATGAAGGATTTCTGCACTGACTTAAAATAGACGTTGCAATCAACAGTGCTTGGTTGGAATCCTTGTTCGATGAGGAATGTATGGATCCTCTGAAACCAAGCTCTGGCAGACTATTTCAAGTTTTAAAGTGCTTTGTGGAGTTTATAGACATGATTCTTCATACCTTCCAGAACGTATCCTTCAAGTTGGATCATATAGATGTCTTCTTGTATAACTCCATTCAGATAGGCTGTTTGTACATCGAGTTGATGTACTTCGAGGTCGGCAGCTGCAGCATAAGATAGGAGCATTCGGATCGATGAATGTTTGACTACTAAACTAAAAGTCTCGTTGTAGTCGACATTGGAGACCTGAGTGAATCCTTGTGCTACCAGTCTGGCCTTCCTTCAATCAATTGTTCCGTTGGCATTGTATTTGATCTTGAAGATCCATTTGCAATCAATGATATTGCAGCCAATAAGAGCTTCGACCAGTGACCATGTCTAGTCCTTGATCAGAGAGAAATACTCTCTGTTCATTGCTTCTCTCCAGAGATCAGAGTCTGGTTGGTTGAGTGCCTCTTCGACTGTCGTCGGTTCCTGTATCAAGAGACAGACAGACTCAAGAGTACACCTTGTGGGCTGTGTGCGCACTCGGCTTGATCTTCTAGGAGGATTCGATTGATGAACTATTCCTGGGACTTGTTGCTGGTTAGCAACAATATCTCCGTCTGATTCGTTGTCACGAAGTGGGACGACAATAGACATGCCTGAGCCAGAAGCTCAGACTGTCATGTCAATGGCAGGTGATGAAGGTTCTCCTGGAGAAATATCCTTGCCTTTGATGTCGACGAACCGATCTTCGATAAAGACTGTATCCCGGCTATACAAGATTTGTTGGATATCAGGATCATACAGCTTGTATGTATTATCAGATGAAGTATATCCAATCAGGATGGTCTTGAGACCTTGGAAGTCCAATTTCTTCCTCGTGTCTTTTGGGATCTGCGCATAGGCAACGCACCCAAATACTCTTAGATTTTTCAAAGAAGGCTTTGAGCCTATCCACACCTCGTGGGGTGTCTTGCTCGAGAGGGGCTTGGTCGAACATCTATTCTGGACGTAAGCTGTAGTGTAGACAGCTTCGGCCCAAAATCTCTTGAATAGCGATGCATGCGCCAGCATACATTTGGTTGATTCAACCAGGGTACAGCAGTTCACCACTCCCTATTCACCTCAACAGAACGGGATTGCAGAAAGAAAAAGTTGAACTCTTCTCAACTCAGCCACATCCATGCTACATCAAGCACACCTACTTGCGAATTTCTGAGTAGAAGCTACTGCCACAGCCTGTTACGTGCAAAATAGATCGAGCACCAAAGCCGTCAACAACAAGACTCCTCATGAAGTTTGGCATGGGCACAAGCCTAGTGTCAACCATTCAAAAATCTTTGGTTGTATATGTTTTGTTCACATTTCTAAACAACTTAGGAAGAAGCTGGATCATAGGACAAATAAATGTATTTTCATTGGCTATCCTGATGAATATAAAGCTTATAAAGTTTATGATCCATCCACCAATGTAGTATTTGTCTCTAGGGGATGTAATATTTCAAGAACGTACATATTATGATTTCAAACAACCATCGATAAATGATGCTATGTCATTTCATCCTATTTTACGTAGCGTGGATTCTTCCAATGTTGATGTTCCTTCTACAGAACCTGCAACTACAGCTATAGAATCCGAGTAGCCGACAATACCTGTCATCAGACCAGACCAAGCTAGCTCGAACAAATCTGGAGAAATTCAAGAAGAAGCATCATCACATTATGGTCAACCAAACGTCCGTAGATCCTCATGGACTCGGACAGTTCCTGAGAGGTATGCACCTCAATCATTCTGGACTTCATCAGAAGAACCAGAGAGCCTAGCCAAAGCAATTAACTCCAAGGATGTTGTGAAGTGGCAAGAAGCTATGGAAAGCGAGTACAACTCACTTTTGACGAATCAAACCTGGACACTGGTTGACTTCCCCACTCACAAGAGAGTTATCAACAACAAGTGGATCTTCAAGAAGAAGATCAATTCTGATGGTTCCATTGCCAAATGGAAAGCACGGCTAGTGGATTCACTCAAGTTCAAGGAGTGGATTATCAATAAATTTTGAGTCTTGTCATCAAGATGCAGTCAATCAGGACTCTGATTGTATTAGCAACCGCGGAAGACCTTGAAATACACCAAATGGATGTCAAGACAACATTTCTCAACGACAATGTCGAAGAGAAACTGTACACCTTCCAACCGGAAGGATTCAAAGTCAAACGCCAAGAGCACAAAGTGTGCAAGCTACACAAAGCAATCTACGGTCTGAAACAGGCTGCAAGAGCATGGTTTGATAGAATCAACTCTTATCTCATTCAATCAGAATTTGCAAACAATTCAATTGACTGTAATGTTTATTCAAAGCATATAGGCACCAATTCAGTTTACATATCTCTTGACGTAGATGATGCATTTATTTTGTCTAGCGACACTTCTCTTCTACACACTTCTAAGAGTGATCTGTCAAAGGAATTTGACATGCCTGATTTAGGAGCTGTTCATTCTTTGCTAGGAATTCACATTACTAGAGATAGACTTCAGAAGAAGATCTATCTTAGCCAGCAGACAATCTAAAAGACATTTTAGAAAAGTTTTATATGTTTGATTGCAAACCAATTGATACTCCAATGGATCCAAGTATAGTATTCACTAAAGCTTATTGTGCTGAGACTGATAGTGAAGTACTCGACTTAGCGAACTACTCTTATCATTCACTAATCGGATCTCTAATGTATGCAATGTTGTGTACTAGACTAGATTTAGCATATACTATTAGCACATTAAATCAATTCATGTCTAATATTAGGATCTCTCATTGGAAAACATTAAAGAGAGTGATGAGATATATTCAGGGAAGTTTAGACCACATTTTATGTTATGATGGAAATGCTATCGACCCACTTGTCTTGCGAGGCTACTCCGACTCATATTGGGAAGGAATAGTCTCTACCAGAAAATCTATCTCTGGGTTCTATTTCTATCTGGCAGGGGGACCGATTTCGTAGAGCTTGTTGGTTGTTCGCATTCCTCAACTCTGGCTATGGCTCCAACTAACGAGTGCTATGGCGGACTCCCTACTAGAACACGTTATGGCTTCGACTAGGCATTTTGGCTTTTCCAACCAATGGCTATGGCTTCCAACTAATTGAGAGGTTGAAGGATGAGAAGATCTAAAGTGAGTGGGTGAGTATTTTGGGCAAGATATACTCTTCTCTCGTTTCTCTACTTAGGAACTGACTCAAATGACGGCTTAACCTATAAAATGATGGCTTAACCTAAAGTCTCCTCCTCTAAGGCTTACTCTACTAGAGAATGGAGGGCCTAGATTTACTTAACTTGTTGTGAGATGAATAATATACAATACAATGTGAAGCAACACAGTACATGAAACCACACAAGGGAGAACACTCAAAGAGAAAGATAGGCATGTATTGCAAATGAGGTTCTTCTGACAAATGGACTCTTCCACTCCTATATATACTTGGAGTTGTGGTCACTTACAAAAAGGCACTATGGGACAAATAGACCACATAGGCTTAACTTGGTACCATGGGACAAACTCCCAATGGACCAGAAACAACTGAACTAACTTAAGTTGAACTTATTCAGACTAGTTTAAGTTCCAATCTTCTAGACATGCTAAACAACTTTAAGCCATTACAACATGGCGGCAAAGGCCTTGACTGATCCAGTTCTAGGCATAAGTCTGTATCTTTTTAAGATGGCTCAAATATTTCTTAGAATACCAGCCTACATTATCCCCTCCGTCAAAAGATTGGCGGTCCCACGCCAATTGCCGTTGCCTGTTGTCTTGTCTGGTCTTCCCGCAGCTCTGCATTGATGGCGACCCAGATTTTATGAACTTCTCTGTTGTGTTCCATTCTCTCGAATCAAATTTTGCCCAAAAATGGTTGCGGCCGATAGTAATCAAGCATGTTTTGTAGAAATCCGTACATGTACCAAGATTCAACCATGTCAACGTGAAGTTCGTTGGTGATCTCCACCCGATAGTAAAGCCTTGCCACATTGATGTGATCCATGGGTATGCTTAGGGGCTTATTTATATCCAAAACTATTGGCAACAGATCTCTATCCCGGAAACAATTTAAGGTAGAAAGGAATGATATTAGGCCGCAATGTTCTACAAAGTACCTAACATGGTGGTCCGGATTTGTATGATGTCTCCGATAGAAATAGTTGCAATTGGCTACAAAATCGACAGCTCGATCATCGGTCTCAACTTCTTTAGGTAGAATTGGCCAATATATTTTATTAGGAACCCTTTCTGGTGTGAATACTTCTCTGCGCCTTATGGGATAATATGTTGGATTGACACGCATGTAAGTTGGTGCCGTGATATATCGCTCGAAAGCATGTGCATTTTCCAACATCATAGCACATCGCCACTGAGGTTGCGGCTCCAATGCTAATACTTTCTGCTTGTGAGATTTATATATCGTGAAATCGGGAAGAGTGTACCCACCTCGGTCCTCCCAGTTTAATATGTTTTATTAAACTCCTCTGACATTAACATTTGTCGGCTAGGATTCTTCGGTGTGATTATGTGTCGTACCTCTATAGTTGTGGTAAGTGTGGGTGGTGGAGGGTTTGGTATGGTTGTGAAAAGTTCACGGGGGAGGGTTGGATATTTTTAGAGTAGATAAGTAGTGGATGGTAAGTAAGGTGAGTGTCGAGGTGGTGAGGTGATTGTTCATGTACGGGGGAGAGGGGTGTGTCATTGAGTGAGGGTGATGAGGTTTGATAGGTGGTGTCAGGTTGAGTGGCTGTGGGGTTAGGCTCTTCAGCTGAGATGCCTCGTTCGTGGTTCGTGATAGTATCCCCTTGTGTGCTTTGAGGTTCCACCATTGCCAAGTGATACCCTGGATTATCTCGTTGTTGTCCTATGTAGCGCGAAGGTCCAGGATCATCAGTTCCTACATCCTGTTGTCTATGGTGCTTGGCGTGTGTTTCTTCATGCTTTGTGTGTAATGTTGATAGCTGCTGGCATAATGTTTTAGTTGTCCTTCTAGCTCCTCAATCCGTGTGTTGAGCGCAGTTTGATTTGCTAGAGTGGCCTGCTGCAATTGTTGTGCTTGCATCTGATTCGCCATCAGTATCTGAGTTAACTTCTAATAGGAAGCGAGAGGTATTATGATGTCTTCCAGGATTGGTGGTGCTTGGAACTGGTTGAAATCAATCCGTTGAATATTGCCCATCATAGTGGTCCGTAAATTCCTTTGGCTTTATTGTTCACCTGCTAACTGTGTTTCTAGGATCTTGATGAGGTCATCCCTACATTGTAAGCATGCTTGAACGTCCTTGTTATTTCGGTGTAGCTCTTTGAGGTCAGCCATGAGTTTTCTGTCTTTGTTTTTTAATTGAGCGACCTCTTGTTCTAACTCCGCGGAATAAATCTGCCATTCTTGTACCTTGTTTGCCAACTGCACGTTTTCCCCTTGCGAGAAGTTGCACCAAGTCTGATACTCATTGATTGAAGAGTAGAGGTAATGCATGGCATCACTTTGAGCGTTGATGGCCCATCGCTTTTTTTTCCGGAAGGTACTGCCACTCCCCAATAGGAGGATATTGTTGAGAGGTAGGTGCTTAGGATGGTGGGAGATTTTGTTATACGTTTTGATACAATGTGGTGTCATGATGAACGGATTGAGCAGACGGAGGGTGTGATGTTTGAGTGATGGTGATAGGGATTGGAGATGCGTCAGCATTTGTGATCGGAGAAGTGGAAAGTATTGTGGAAGTGGTGGCGGTAGCGATAGTGGTGGGTGTAGGAAATGGTGTGGTGGTAGTAGGTGGCATGTTTAACAGTGAAAGTGAGAATTCTTCAATGTTGGGATGCGTCAAAGACATTTGGAAAATGCATCGGAGATTGCTTAGAGGTGGTTGTGACTGGTGCAGTGGAGAGTGGGAGTTTGTTTGTGGAGACAATAGGGGGTGTAGTGGTGAGGGTGAGTATGATGGGTA
The DNA here is from genome assembly GCA_029204225.1 of Diphasiastrum complanatum. Classification (NCBI taxonomy): domain Eukaryota; kingdom Viridiplantae; phylum Streptophyta; class Lycopodiopsida; order Lycopodiales; family Lycopodiaceae; genus Diphasiastrum; species Diphasiastrum complanatum. The sequence goes on along the minus strand of CM055092.1, from coordinate 50,346,789 downwards.
GTGTGACAGTGATGGTTGATGTAATGGGAGTTGATGAGATGGTGGTTGGTGGGTCACTTACCACGAACGACACAAGTGGGACACCAGGTTCAGCCTCTGGCTCCTTTGCCTCAGAATGTCTCGTCGAAGGATTTGATGTTGCAGTCAATTCTTCTACAATGGCTTCCATGATTTTCACTATTGAGGTGTCTTTAGGCATTGGATAAGGTGATTGTGCTGTGTCTCCCATTTTGTTGATATTTCCATGCCCTTGGCTAGTGGATTTGCACAAGTGTTGTTAACTGCTACTGGATGAGTTTTTACCTGGTGCCCTCTGAATGTTCTTTTGTGTGTTGGCTATGGGCATGCTCTTTTAACCACTGTGACTCTAACTCTACTTCCGTGCCTCGTGTGAGTGACACTGGTGTGTTTCTGCTAGTGATGTGGCACCGTTTGGGTGCTGGCTTGCTTGTTGCCTTTGCCTCTCCCCTTTTATCCTCTTAGGGTGCTGAGCTCGTGTTGCGGTGATCTGTGGCACGTTTGGATATTTCTCTTGCACTCGAGCGAGAATGCTAGGGAAGTCACCCAAGTAATGTTTGCTTACGAGCATATGCAGGAGATATCCGCACTTTGTGAGAGGTTTCTTGCTTTGAGCGCTGCACATAATTTGATACTTATCTATATAGATAATATGCTGTCTGATAGCTTATGCGAGTGGTTTCTTTTTTTTTTTTTTTTTTTTTTTTAGAGAAAGATAAATTCCTTGCAATCGATTGCAAGAATAGGTGATGCTAGCTCCAACCTGGAAGATAATTACTGTTTTGGGACATGATTGTTACTGGTCATGGATGCTGTTACCTGAAACCTGTACAATAGTGATAGAAGTGAGGTAGATTTGCGAGAATTCAAACCTAAACTATCCTAAGTATTGATTGTTAAACATGCAGACAATTCAACGAAAAAGGGTGTAAAAAATGAATTAATAAAAATGAACATTATCACAAAATGACAGAAATTACAGACCTGCATGCACACACACAACACACAATCAATCAGTTATGTCTAAGGAATAGTAGGGCTCATGATATCGCCGTAATCTACTACCGTTCACTACCGTGTCCAACGAGATGCCTTCGAGGGTTTTAAGTTTAGTGTAGCTTGAAGCAAAGATCTGAGCAATGATATAGGGACCTTGGCCAGTAAACTTAAGTTTGCCCTTATGTACTTTCGTTTGATAGAGAAGGACTTTATCTCTTTCTTTAAATTCCTTCAACTTAATATGGCGGTCATGCCAATCTTGTTGACGTCTTTTGTGCACTTGTTGACGTCTTTTGTGCACTTGTTGTGCGTGCACACTAATGACTCTTGTTTCGCAAAGCTTATGGAGGTGGAATAGCCTATGGGCAAGGATCTGACGTTCATCTAGTTTCAAATCGTAGGCTACCCGTAAAGATGGGATCTAGAATTCTACAGGCATCACGGCCTCTTGTCCATACGTGAGTTGGAATGGTGTCGTGTCAGTGGCCTTTTTGGGTGTTGTTTGATATGCCCATAAAGCGACATGTAACTTGAACTCCCAATCCGACCGACTGGCTTCCACCGTCTTCGTGAGGATTTTGCATAGAGCCTTATTCGTGGACTCAGCCTGCCTGTTACATCTTGGGTAATATGGGGCACTTTTGTGATGAACAACTAGGAAGATCGACAACAAGCGTTCAATTACTATGTTCAAAAAGTGTGTACCCCTATCGCTGACGATTTCGAGTGGACAACCAAATCGTACAATGATCTGCTCATAAAGGAACCGAACAATGGTTTTGGCATCGGCTTTCTTTACCGCTCGAGCCTCTGCCCACTTCATGCAATAATCTGTCGCCACGATAATATATCTTGCATGTGTGAATCGCGCGTTGGGACTGATTGGTCCTACATAATCAATACCCCATTTGAAAAATGCTTGTTCAAATAAGATGGGGGTTAAAGACATATAATCTGAAAATTGTGGCCTTCTAGCTCTTTGTCACACATCACAAGCCTTTACAGAGTTATGAGTGTCCTTAAATAGCGAAGGCCACCAATACCCAGCTAGTAAGATCTTCCTAGTTGTGTTTTCTGAGCAAAGTGTCCACCACCAACTCCTTCGTGTAGCAAGGATACGATGGGAATAATCTCGCCCTCAGTCAAACGTCATCTAATCACACCGTCTACACCCTTTCTATAAAGTTGCCCCACTATAAGTGTATAGGGTGCCACCTTGTAGATAAGTGTGCATTGGGTAGGTTTCGACAACGTCAGATCTAGCACCCCCGTGGTTAAAAACCCTGTGATGTCTTTGGCCCACATGGGGGTACAGTCAACTTGAAAAAGTATTGCATCGGGTAGGTCATCATTGATGTCCTCCGTTGGTTTCTCATCACTCGGTGTTATGGATAGATGATCAGCGACAAAATGTTGCGATCCTTTGTGTACAACAATACGAAATTCAAATTCTTGTAGTAATAGCAATCAACGTGTGATTGTACTTGTTGTGCAAGTTTTGTTCACAAGGTAAAGTAACGCTTGATGATCTGTGAAAAATACAAAGGGCTCATGATATAATTTACTTTGGTCCAGTTTGGTTGCAGCAATGCTAGCCTTAGGCTCTATCTCTCATACCTTCTTAAGGAGTAGCCGTGGGGGAATGGCGTCCACGAAGCGCAGAATAGCTACACCTATAATATCGGCCATGTCGGAGTCAGTATCAAACTCTTGAGAGTGTAAAACACTCTCATCGTCGATATACAAGGAAGGTAGCCAAGCCACGTGAAGCAAGTCCTCATTGTGGGGCTGAATGTTAACATAACCGTTGAAGATAGGAGTATCCAAATCAGTTGGCTCAACGGTAGATTCATCGCTATCAATGTGATGTGTATTGAGCTCGCAATGTTCTGCATTGACACAATCAATTGTTGCCGAGCTGTGGCTCCAGTTGATGATATCGGTAGCCTTGGTATAGTGGCCCTTCTCTTCGATGTCATGGTGATTTTCAAAAATAGACTTTGTGGTAGAGGATCCATATTCGGTGATTCGTACGGGTTTGATCTTATCAGCAGAGTCGATTGTGACTGACGTTTTACGATTACCAAATGTAACGCGCTCTCTATTCCAATCGTGCACTACGCGTGCGTTAGAGAGCCATGGCCTTCCTAGGAGTCGTAGGAATAGGCGTTGCTAGGGATATCGAGCACTACCAAATCTAACGTGAAGCTCAAACCTCCTAGTTTCAGCCTTATGTCTGGTATTAAGCCTAATGGTCTTACCGCACTTTGATCTGCCATTCAAAGTTGACAGTTCGGTCATTCCATGAAAGCTTGAAGACTCCACTCCTTCATCAGAGATGTTGACTTCCGATCTGCCATCTAATACTGCCAAGACAACGCGAGAATGTCCGTAAGTTATAGGAATGCGTATATTTCCCTTGTTGCTTGCAGGATTAGTCAGATGCAAGGGCACCTCAGGGAGGTCTGGTGATGGGATGTTATCTTCAATTAAGCATAACTATTTTTGCCATTTTCCGATGTACTTCCAGAGTACTCCAAATGGGAGGGTAATGTTTGCTTGAAGCAAATCTCCCCATATCTCGGCTCCTTCTACGGTTGGGTTATCTGGGGTTTGATCACTAGATGTGACTATAGCCTCCTCCTTATTATCAGCTTTGTGGATGAGCTTTTGATATTTGTCTCTCAAATGGATCTCCTCGTTGGGGTCAGGATAGACGATTGGTGTGGTTCTATCACTGGACGGAGCAGGTGAGAGCTTATTGGTTCGTTTTGTTGCAGCTTCGCTAGTCTGCCGGTGTTGGGCTCGAGTCATGACTCTGATTGGGATTGTCTCTACTTGGATAGAGTTAACAGGAGCTGCCGAACTGGGTCGCTTTGTTGATATGGTGCTCTATGCCACAATTTTCACAAAGAGGTGGATATTGTGATTTATTAGGGCAATGAATGCTAGGATGTCGTCTCGCACACACAAAACAACCACGTAAAACTGGCATCAATTGCGCAGCATATGCTATAGGTTGTGTATGATACTGAGGTTGATTGGGGTCCTATCCAGACTATGCTATTTCATAAGAGTAACTCGCCTCTGTTTGATACACATTGGCATTGGGATCCTCGGCATAGTAGGTGACAGGATCGACATAGATAGTATCAACCATATGAGATTAGACATGTGGCGCAGGCTGATTAAATGGTTGTCTGGGTTGATGAGGAACTGGGCCTGTTGGCCTTGGTTGGTATTGTCCTGGCCTCGACGCAAGTGGAGTTGGATTGTAATTTGGTGCATATTGCTGAGGTCCAGATGGCCTATAAGGGCGATACATAGGTCATGCCGCCTGTGGGAAATAGGTTCTTACGTGTGGGCACTCATTGGTGGTGTGGTTTTGAAAACAAATAGGACACCACACATTCTCACGGATTGAAAAGTTTTTTCAGCGACATCCTTCAATACCTTTTGGAATTCTGAGGTTAGCTTCTCCATATGAGCTTGTTGTGCTTTTTGCCAACCCTCAAGGTAGTGAAGGATATCAATCTCACTAGATGAGGACGATCCTTCCACGCGGGAAGTCTCCTGCTTAACTAGCCCCTTTTCTCTCTTGTCGCGAAAGTCATGGTCTTCGTCAGACCCTTTATCTTCTTCACGAATGGCGTCATCCATCGTGTCTTTCAATCGCTCGTACGAGTTTGTGGGTTTCAATTCTCTCCTAATGGCCTTGGGTAAACCAACTAAAAAAAGTTTGATGGCCATTTTCTCAGTTACGTGATCATCGACACACTCTAGGGACTCTGCGTCAGTTTGGAGGGTTTGAACCGTTTGATCAGTGTTGTGGTGATGGTCTCCCAAGATGTGTTGTCTGGGCCTTCAAGGTTTAAAAACCACTCTTTTGCGTCACCTTGTAAAATCATGGGGAATAAACGTACCTTTTTGGTGTCAGATTCGTCCCCATAGAATTTAAAAGCATCGTTGAAATCTTGGAGAAATCGTGTCGGATCTGATTCGCCATCGTATTTAGGTGGGTCAATCCGAGGAAGTCTTTTCTCTAACTTGGGTGGTGGCTGGGATGGTCTCGCCATGTTGATCTGAACTGATTATCACAAGACCAGACAAATGGTTAGCCGAAGTGATGTAATAATAGGTTAGATCGGTCGCGTATGATGTATACCAAATAATGGTTTAGTGGATGATGCTAGGTTTTCGATTGGTATCGCCTTCAGTGGAACTAATTGGAGTTTTGGTTTTTTTTTTTTTTTTTAAAATATATATGTATACCTCCTCTAGTACTCTTGTAGCTGACGAGAATCAGGGAATGACTCGCACAGACAGGGTGAAAACGATCTCGCATACAGGAACTTACTCGCACACAACGAAAAATGACTCGTGGACGAAAACGTACTACACGTAGAGGCGTGGAAAGTGCAAAAAATGACTCATGGATGGGTAACTTACCACTTGCATATGACTCGTACAGAATGAATCGTGCAAACCTGTATCCGTGGAGCTAGAACCCGTGGGAATGACTCGCATAGGAAGTACTCACACAGAAGATGACTTGCACAAGAAAATGACTCGTACATGACTCGGAAGGGTAACTTACTATTCGGTGACCTACTCATGTTTTCATCTCTGTTGAAAGGACCCTCTACAATGAGAATGTGATAGTTTTATGCTCGCACACGATACGGGGTGAAAATGACTCGCAAACGTACTCACATAGGACTCGCATATGTGACTCGCACAGAAGATAATTCACACAACCGTGGACTCGTGGAGCTAGAAACCGTGGGGTATTATTTGCATAGAAGATGACTCGCACACAGGAATATGACTCGTACATGACTCGGAAGGTGACAAACGAACTGTAAACGACTATGAACACTAATGAAAAACGTGTAGTAAAAATCAATCGGAAACCCACTGAAAATGACTGAAAAAATGGCTAGAAACGGCTGAAATACTGATGACAACCACCTCTAAAATCTGAAAACAGTAGGAAAACCTTGAAAAACTGTTGGAGTTGGAGAACAGCCGGAAAAATCGCTTGAAAGATCTGAAAAATATTTAAAAACGACTGAAATATTGATGAAACACACCTCTAAAATGTCAAAATCAGTAAGAAAACTTCTGACAAATCTCTGAAGTCAAAAAACAACCGGACAATGTCTATGAATATCGTTTAATCGCACAAGGCTGAGGGCAGATGCCGCTACCATGTTAAACGTAACATCTAATAGCAGGTTCAGGAGCAAAATTTTATAGTTGTGAAAGTTCTAGTGCAACCAAACATTTAGAAAGAGCCGCTCCCTTGTTGAAAACGCAGCGTGGTGCTCCCCTGCAAAAAACACATCTGAAAATGATCTGAAAGGAACGTCTTCCTCTTCCAAATAGTGCGCTGCTCTGGACAGCTCCTGAAAATGATCTGAAAGGGAGCTGAAAACAATGTGACAATAGCGGCTGGGGAGGCAGATGGATGGTTATTACGAGCAGATAGGCCACCTTGTTCACTCCTTCACCCTTCTGAAAAACGTGTGGGCTGTAGGCAAAACACACCAACTAAAAATGCGCATCCTTTTTTATATTTCAGCATTCATCCATAAAGCGCTGATGGGCTTTGATCTGCCTTTTCACTGGGACATGCGAAGGTAGAAAACGGATTGAAAATGGGCTGACAACACAAAACGAGCTGATGAATGAACTGGGATAGAACTCATGCACACCAAGAACCATCGGAGCACCTTCATGAGCTGATGAAGGTAGAAAACGGATTGAAAATGGGTTGACAACAGGCAAAACGAGCTGATGAACGAACTGGGATAGAACTCACTGCACACCAAGAACCATCGGAGCACCTTCACAAGCTGATGCACCCCCTTCACTCCTCAAAAACGCGACTGATTGCATGCGCCAAGACGTCCTATAGGGGTTGGTGATGGTGTGGCTGGAAGGATGCTCAAAAAAATGACCGTGGATCACGAGAACCCTCTACAGATGCATGCTTCCTACAGATGAAAGCTCGTCACATCTGATGCGCCAGAAACTGATGGACAGATATGCCCCCTACACTGAAAAAACAGACAAGAATGTGCTCTCCTCTCCTTCAAAAATGTGCTATGCTAAGCTGGAGGCAAACGTAATTATGGTGTTCTGGAAAAAATAGCAGATGGCGGGCCGCTCCTAATCATCAGATGCATGCCTCTCTTAAGAAAATTGAGTGTCCTTCAACCCTCTATGAACATAAACCCTTAAACTCTCTCTATATGCATAAACCCGATATGCATATAGACCCGATATGAGACGTTTTGAAAGAAAAACAAGCAAGAAATGATGCTAAACAGAAAGCAAAAAACAAAAGCAGTAAGCAACACAAAGACAACAACAAGCAAGAAAAGGAAAGCAACAAATAAAAAACACCAAGCAAGAAATAGCCTGAGAAACAAGAAGAGTAGTAGAGAAAGCGAAAAATAGAGCGGCAACGACACCAATGTTGGTTGTTCGCATTCCTCAACTCTGGCTATGGCTCCAACTAACAAGTGCTATGGCGAACTCCCTACTAGAACACATTATGGCTCCGACTAGGCATTGTGGCTTTTCCAACCAATGGCTATGACTTCCAACTAACCGAGAGGTTGAAGGATGAGAAGATCTAAAGTGAGTGGGTGAGTATTTCGGGCAAGATCCACTCTTCTCTCGTTTCTCTACTTAGGAACTGACTTAAATGATGGCTTAACCTAATTAAATGATGGCTTAACCTAAAATCTCCTCCTTTAAGGCTTATCTTACTAGAGAATGGAGGGCCTAGATTAACTTAACTTGTTGCTAGATGAATAATATACAATACAATGTGAAGTAACACAGTACATGAAACCACACAAGGGAGAACACTCAGAGAGAAAGATAGGCATGTATTGCAAATGAGGTTCTTCTGACAAAATGGACTCTTCCACTCCTATATATACTTGGAGTGGTGGTCACTTACAAAAAGGCACTATGGGACAAATAGACCACATAGGCTTAACTTGGTACCATAGGACAAACTCCCAATGGACCATAAATAACTGAACTACTTAAGTTGAACTTATTTAGACTAGTTTAAGTTCCAATCTTCTAGACTTAGGCTAAACAACTTTAAGCCGTTACAACATGGCGCAAAGGCCTAAACTTGACTAATCCAGTTCTAGGCATAAGTCTGTATCTTTTCAAGATGGCTCAAATATTCCTTAGAGTATCGGCCTACAGAACACAAGGAAGCAGAAATCAGTTGCGCTTTCTTTGATAGAGGCAGAGTACATCACAACATGTCAAACTTCAAAAGAAACTGTATGGATCAGGTTATTACTTCAATCTAGATCAATTCTAGACACAAAATCCTAACAAGAACAATCATTAATTGAAGGTAAGTGTACTTTCTGGTTTCACACGTGTGAAAGACTGTCTGAGTATGGACTCCAACCTGAAAATCAAGTACACATTGATAGAACCTCAAAACAATCAAAACAAATGTAGACAAATGGAGAGAATCACTCAAAATTGCTTCCAAAACCAAGATGGGTGTCTCACACTGATTATGGCCAAATGTCGCTCTATATATACAATAAGTGGGAGCTCGTGGTACTGATCATCCGTTTGATCCCACATGTGTGAAGTTGCTTTGTCATATGATGATTCATCATGCAAAACTGACACTTGGACAAAACCTTTTATTTTGAGCACTTTTGGTCCATTTTCCTTCTATATGGAGATCTACTTGAAAATCTTCTAGAAGTCAAAATTTGTCTACTATAGCTTATTCCACACATGTGAGCTGTCCTCTACACATGGGATGTGACACCTAACCAAAGGATGTGGCTCATGCAAGCAATAGATTGATGCCATGTGTCATCTGTCTAGAAAACTAGTTTTTGGCCTTTTTAGCCACTAGAACTTGAATTAAATCATATGTACAACCTATATGATTATGGTACATGACAAGTACACTATTTTCACACGTGGGAACAGGCCCCACACATGTGTGTTTATCTATATACAATATTTTTGGCCTCTACCAAGCTTATTTTTGCATTTTTCACACTCCTCAAAAATCTAGCTTGGTAAATCTAGCTTGATGGAAAACATGATGATCTTGAACTTGACTCCATAGGCTGAATTAGTCTTTGCTGGTTCAAAAGGTGTGAAGATCAGCCAATGAGCTTGATGTTGATCTGAAATCACCATATCCATGATAGTGCTTTTTTGATGTTGACATCTTTGATGAACTTGAGAGCTTTGCACCATCCTAGCATTTTCAAAATTGATTCCTTCCAATTTTCATGTAGATGCTTGACCTTGAGGCTTGCTCCTTCTTCATGTGCATGCTCCTTCATGAGAAAATAAAGATTTCTTCTTGATTTATTAGGATCACAAAGATCTAACATCATGTTACCACGATCTAGAGAATTAGACTCATCCAAATTGGCAAGACTATGCATGCTATAATAACAAAGTGTTTGCATCATATCTTCATGCTTGTTTACCATGATAATCTCAGATACAATGAGGCTAAATACTTCATTATGGAGATAAATGTCTTTAGAAGATGATTCAATTACTCTCATAAAGAGTTTACAGTTTGCCTTAATACAAATTTTCAAACTATGAGTAAACAAATCACTTTTGCTCTTGCATGACTCAAGAGCATACATTTGATGAAATAACCATTTGCTTTCTAATTGATTTAAAATAAATTTCAACCTTTTAAGAACATCATCTATGTTCTCAAGAGAGACTTCATACTCAACTAGTACGACTTTACTCCAATTTTGAGATGCAATGATCTCACTAAAGAAAATTGATTTATCAAATGACATAAGAGAAGTAAGTATGAGATGTATACCACATGAGGTATGCTCCTCTTTCCCTTGAAATGTGAGCCACATGGACTCAACCATGTTTCTTGAGATTCTTTTTGGAATCACAACTTGAGAAAGTCTCTCCTCCTCAATCGTTGACATACTTGAATCTTGAGAAGGACTCTCCTCCTCAATCCTTGGCACACTTGAACCTTGAGATGACTCCTTAAGAACCTCTTCATGATGCTCCTTTTTGATGGAAATCCGAGACCTCCATGTCTCATAATGATCACAACAATCATGACCATTCAATATGCACTTCCTATGATTATCAAGATTACTTATGCTAGAAACATAAGTCCAAAAATCACCACAACTTGGCATGATTTTTCCAATATTGAAATCAAAAGGTATTTCCATCTCAATAAGGCTAACTACTTGCTTATGGATATAAGTGTCCACTTTAATGGTTCACTTATTCTCATAAGAAGTTTACAACTTGCCTTTAGGATTGAAAACATACAATTTTCATCTTTATGAATGAACACATCATTCATGATCTTATTGAAACCAAAAGATCCTACATTATGAAGATATTTCCATTTCCTTGACTTCATAACTAATGTAAGCTTACAAGGAAAACATATTTTGCTATCTTTTAAGGCATCACACTCAACTAGTATTGCCTTAATCCACCTTTGAGATACAAAAATCTCTTCAAAGAAAAATGGTTCTTCATAAGTTGACATGAGAGCATAAATCAAACTATTTTCATTTTGTGATTGCTCCTTATTCTTGATTGATTTCTCTTGGATAATAACAATAAGTTTGAACTTGTCCAAAGCTCCAAGCAAAATACTTTCCAAGGACATGAAATAGATCCAAGTTACTTTCATGAAAGTGACATTTATCTTTGCATCTTGAACCCAACAATGCACTTCCAAATGAAAAATTTCAAAATATTCATCATGTGTTGTGATGGACTCTTGAAGACAAATCTTGCAAGTCCTTGTGAGACTCCAAGTCTCATTCACCTTTCCACAAAGGAAACACCTTTCCTTGGACTTGTTTTTCTTGTATTTGCATTTTGAACTTGAAGCTCCATCCTTCACCTCGGCCCCCTTTCTTTGGTTCTCCTTGGATGGATTGGTCTTCGTTTTGTAGCATCTTGAGAAAATATATCCTCCCTTGCCACAAAGGTTGCACTTAGTATCCTTTCTTTCCTTCAATAGGATGCCACCTATTGATGCCATGTGAATAAAAACCTGTGATATGATTCTACAAATGTAATTTGTGACTTTCAAGAGACTAGATTTGAACATCTTCAATAATCTAGAATGATCTACAAAAGGTCTAGCTCACAAACCTAAGAATCAATCTTCACACTAATGACTAGTCACTTGGAAACTTTGCTTTGATCACTAAGACAAAAACACACAATCTTTGAATCAAATCACAAAAGAAATCAGATCCAATCTCCTATTGGACTCATCAAATACCAATGACTCTTTTTTTTGAAAATTAAAATGGATATGAAAAGATTTGACACCTAGATTTTTCTTTTCACTTGACTAGTTCTCTCAACACTTGAGATTCTTGAACAAAATATGGGTTTTGTTTTAAACACATGAAAATCAAACTTAATCACTTCTTTTGGACTCACTCTTGACCCAAATAATCTCACTCTTGATAGAATGAATTTGATTTGATTTGACAACAAACTATACCATCAATTTTTCACAAAGCTTAAAAAATTTAGACAACTAGAGATTCACAAAGATCTCAACCATGCATGAATACTCAAATATGGACTCCTCATTCTAGACATCCAATGGGATCACAAATTGACCCTCACACTCTCACAAAGACAGTTGAATAGAACTAATTTGAGTTTCATACATTCTATGTCAATTTTTGCTCAACAAATTGAATTCAATCACTCCTTTTGGATTCCACCAATTACTCTACCTTTTAAGACTTGGAATGAAATTCAAAATCAAAAGTTGTGATTTTTCTCACTAAGATATTGTGCTTCAAAGAGCTAATCCCACTTAGAAAGATTTGATCACCTAGGAGAAGACAAATTCTTCACCAATTACAACACATAATGAGCTTCTAGATCTTGACCTCTACAAAGGAAGGAACTCTTAGAAAATTGGATCTCTCTCTACACATTTGTCATAGACACCTTAATGACTCTTTTCAAACCTTACAATCACTCAAACAAATTGAGTAGGGTTGAACAATGTGACTTGGATCTCAATCTCTTTTCTAGAACTCTCAATTTAAGCCAATCTATGTCAAATTCTACAAAAGATTTGCATAGATGCTCTATATGCACTACAAAGTCTCAAAGGTTTCACTTGGAGGACAGATCCAAAGATGTTTTCTAGCAAATTGATGTTTCTAAACTTGACCCTATCACTCTTGAACAAATCTAGAGTGATGGTACAATGGATTTCAATCTCTCACCTTGCATATCACTCCTTAATCTATGATTTTTAGCAAAATCTCTCTCAACTTCAACATGCACTCAAAAAATCAGAGATAATCAATTAATGCATGTAATCAAGCTTCAAATTTAATTTCTTGGCTGATCTAACCCAAAAACTTATCAAGGGATTAGATATTCTATAAGAAATGCTTGACTTTGCCAAAAATCACTCAAATTGGGTATGTGAGTCAAATTCTACAAATTTTTAAAATTTCTCAGTCAAAACCAGAGCTGTACAGCCTCACATGTGTGAAAAGGGTTCCTACAGCCCACAACAAGATCTGGTCCAAAAAATTTGAGGATAGCTATCAAATCCAACTCGCTACACAAAATTTGACTAGTTTCCAAAAAACTGCTAATTTTGGCTTTGGTTTGGATTAACCCTATCAATATCAACAAAAACTCTTGTACTTGGCTCTGATACCATGTGAAAAAAAGTACAAAAAGGACCAAGAGTGGATCCTAATCTGATCCTCAAGAGGGATTGGTTGTCAGATTACTTGATCTATCAATCTACTTTTGATTAAGATCAATCTAGATCAATTCTAGACACAAAATCCTAACAAGAACAATCATTAATTGAAGATAAGTGTACTTTCTGGTTTCACACGTGTGAAAGACTATCTGAGTACGGACTCCAACCTGAAAATCAAGTACACATTGATAGAACCTCAAAACAATCAAAACGAATGTAGACAAATGGAGAGAATCACTCAAAATTGCTTCCAAAACCAAGATGGGTGTCTCACACTGATTATGGCCAAATGTGGCTCTATATACAATAAGTGGGAGCTCATGGTACTATCATCCGTTTGATCCCACATGTGTGAAGTTGCTTTGTCATATGATGATTCATCATGCAAAACTGACACTTGGACAAAACCTCTATTTTGAGCACTTTTGGTCCATTTTTCTTCTATATGGAGATCTACTTGAAAATCTTCTAGAAGTCAAAATTTGTCTACTTCAGCTTATTCCACACATGTGAGCTGTCCTCTACACATGGGATGTGACACCTAATCAAAGGATGTGGCTCATGCAAGCAATAGATTGATGTCATGTGTCATATGTCTAGAAAACTAGTTTTTGGCCTTTTTAGCCACTAGAACTTGAATTAAATCATATGTACAACCTATATGATTATGGTACATGACAAGTACACTATTTTCACACGTGGGAACAGGATCCACACATGTGTGTTGATCTATATACAAGATTTTTGGCCTCTACCAGGCTTATTTTTGCATTTTGCACATTACATTACACAGTTTAATGCTACCACCATTCTGTGTGACAACTTGAGCTATATTTCACTGTCACTGAATCCCAGATTTCATGGCAAATCCAAGCACATAGAAATCCAGTATCATTTCATTCAGGAGAAAGTTTTCTCAAGGCAAGTAATCTTTCAATACTGCTCCACAACAGAAATGGTCGCAAACATCTTCACCAAAGCGCTTCCCAGGATCAAGCACCAGAAGTTCTTCAACATGATGAACCTGAAGAAGATACCAAGGCACCAACTGTGACCTTAAGGGGAGCAGTTGGAAATTAAGCCCACAGTTTTCTCCTTGGTGAATTACCAATTCTATTTCATGATTCTTCCTGCATGTTTATTGATCATTGATCTAGGGTCCGGTGAAACCAACTTTGGTTCTACGTCTGCTCATCTGATACCTACAAGAATCACAAACTTGGACAACCAATTTATTTGAAGAACGTCTACAATGGGCTTCTGACTGATCTCCAACAAAGGGTAACCAATTATGTCATAATTTCAAGTTCAGATGTTAAGTTCAATTACTTGAAGTCATTGAAGACTTGGCCATCTTCAAGAACTTCCAAGAACTAGCATTTAGAACAAGTCTGTAGAAATACACTCAGTGTCACAACAATCTACAAAAATACACTAAGTGTCGCAACAATCTGCAAAAATGAACTATGTTTTCATCAGCTTCGGCATTTTGGCATTTTTTAGAAATGTGACACTTTCATAGTTCAAAAGTTTAAGTTCAAAAGTATAACTGTTTTTAACACCAACTTTTTTGCAAAATCTCGAAGAGAGAGAAAATGCCGAAGGTCATCTATTTTCATAAGTTAAACTATTTCAAGGGCACCTTCGCCTTTTCAAGGGTACCTTCGTCTTTTCAAGGACACCTTCGTCTTTTTAAGGGCACCTTCGTCTTTTTCGCAAAATCCCGAAGAGAGAGAAAATGCCGAAGGTCGTCTATTTTGAACGAGGAACGTTCCTAGTCACTTCCCAACGAAGTGAGAGAAAACCACTTCACTTAGAATGTGAAGTGAGAGAATTTGCGACGTTTTCGTCAGCGTCAACGATGTTAAATTATTGACCGTATGCACTATGTACAGTCGTCACAAAAGCCATGTACTTCCAAGTAGAACGACTTTTTTAATTAGATGACAAACATTCAATGTAATTAATACACGGATGAAATCTATAAGTAGATTGTCCAAGCACAGATTAGTGGTTGCTCCGTCCATGAGACACATTGTTTGAACATCCCAATTGCTCCGTCATTTTTTGTTGTAATTGCTATTTTGTATTGTGCTTCAGTGTAATATAACAGCAGCTTGTTTTTATCTGTGTATAATATAGATGAATGCTTGTTGTGATTGAATGCACTTTCATTGTTGTTTGATCGCACTTGTTTACTCACTCTAATCTAAACACAGATGTCTACGACTCCTCAATTTTTGATCAGACAATGGCCGTCTTTGACGCATGAGAAACTCACGATATCACACAACTCTTCCATTTACTTCAGAACTATACTTCATGATTGAATTTGATTTCAGTAGTACCATGTACAAACCATCTCTAATCTCTTCGGTGGACTATACTCTTATTTTAGAGTATCAATCAATTTTTAAGATCCTGTTGGGCAATTAGAACTCTTAAGGCTGTGGTTACATTTAGCATAAGCTGTCTTTTAGATCGATTTTGCATTTAGCAGCTGATTAGAACGAGAGAGTTGTTCCGCAATATTCCTGCTCTCTTCTTCGTTCACGTTCTTCTATCTCCCTTGCCCCATAATTTTGTTCATGATCAATTAGTAACTAAATAATGTTTAAAAAGCCAAAAACTCAGTTTTAAAAATTGCTGTTTCTTAATCTATTAAGGAAGCATTTTGGTTGAGAAATTTACAATCAGACATTAATCTGCATCAGTACAGTCCTATAATTTTATTCTGTGATAATCAGAGTGGTATTGCCTTATCGGCCAATCCTAGATTTCACGAGCAAGCACATTGAAATCAAGTATCACTACATCAGGGGCAAGGTTCTCAACAAGGAGGTGAGCTTAACGTACTGCAGAACGCAGGACATGGTTGCAGATATTTTCACGAAAGCATTAAGTGTTAATGCACATGCCAAATTTTGTGCATTGCTTAGTCTGAAGATCAAGGCATTCACGGATCCAGATTAAGAGAGGGGGGGGAAGGTGTTGGATTTATCTCCTCTACTCTCCTAAAATATCATTTTAATCTACCTCCATTCATGCTGTATTTTTACTCATGTTGTCACACAGTCTGCATATTTACACGTAAAATAAGATAGACGAATAAAATATGACTGTCTGCATAAATACAAGTAGATTCTCACAGAAAAAGAAAAGAAACGCGACACTGTGTTTTCACATGAGTTTCGTGACAGGCGCTTCACAAACGTTCATTTCAGCAAAAGTTGATGTCACGGCCTTCTCACGCTCATCTCATGCAACTGTGCTAACTGATCTGACAACGACAGCAGCCACCCATGATCTCCTACAGACAACACATCCACCTTGTACTTTCTTCATCTGCACACCTATAAAGAGATGTATATATACTGAATACCATTTGTGTATTTAATAATGGGAGAGAAACCAAGCGTGTGTGTAATATAGAGCAAGTACCAGAAGTTTGTGAGATAGACAAAGTAGATGCCCTAGCGCATTGATTCTTTATTGTCAGTAACAAATTCATTCCTGATTTATAGATTGCTTAAGCTTTGTAGAGCACGCGATTTTGTCCGCTATTGTCTTGTGCTTTACTGCATTGTTGACATGTACATTTCGCTGTACTTAATATGATAACAACTCTTATTGCGTTCAGATTAGTGTCATTTTGCTATGTTTATTTTTCATTCTGTCTGACTTTCTTGTTGCTCAATCTGGTAATCTGTTTAAAGTGAGTAATTAGCTATTGATGACTAATATTTTGTCTTGCATTTCGCGAATCATTCGCGACTGATTATCAGCCGAGCGTGGTCTAGCTCTTTTGCGACTAATAATTTGTCTAGCTGTTCACGACAAATTATTCTTCTGGTGTTTCATTAATGTTTGGCTACGTAATCAGAGCGACTATGATTTCTATCACTAATGTTCTGTTCATTTTCTGATAGACATAGTCATGCTTAGGGAAGAAGTAATATAGCTCATTTTGCTACGCACGAACACATTCTGTTCAAGTTTGTTTCTTGTTCGTGTTTCGAGTTTTCTTCTTCTTCGTGTTCGTCTTTCTTTCGAAATATTTTTGTCTCTCATCCTCACACATATCTCCCATCCTTCTTCCCAGCAACATTAACCATTTTAAGAATCTTTTGCAACAGATGGCCGTTGTCGGATCAGTCATAGACGATCAAGATGCAATTATGACATTGCTTTCAAGCTTGTCCTCCACATATGAAAACTGTGTGATGATCATATCGACACACTCAGATTTAACTCTTAACACAGTTATCACTATGTTGCTGCAAGAAGACAATAGAAGAAGTCAAGTCACTTTGTCTACTTCCTTCTCTCAGGCTCTAATTCTCAACAAAGGCTCAAAGCGACTGCAACGAATCAAAAATAGACTCAAGGTCAAGAACAATCATTGAATCCATAGTCGAAGAAGAAGATGTTTTGCAGGTATTACAAGCATAATAACCATGAGATCAAAGATTACCGAATTCTCCAAGCAAAGAACGCAGCCAAGCAACCTGATCAACAAGCAAACACAGTTTCATCATCTCCCCAGGTCGAAGTGGACGAAGGCGCATTCATGGTCAAAGATCAAAGTGCATTTTTGGATGATTTATGGTTTCTTGATTCTGGAGCAACTCAACATATGACCAATCAATGTGAGATCTTCAACTCCTACACTCCTTACAACATGAAGAAATTTGTTCATCTTGGTAACAATAATACTCACACTATTGAAGGTGAAGGTACTGTAAGATTGCGATTCCAGCATGATCAATTCAAATTAGTATCAAAGGACTTATATGTTCCTAAACTCTCTACAAATATTTTATCAGTGAGTAAAATTACAGATTTAGGTCATAAGGTAGAATTCGAATATGATCAATGCAAAATTATTGATAGGAGTGATAAGATCCTTGCACTCGGCAAGAGGCATGGTTACCTATATAGATTGGCATACTGTTATTCTAAGTCTAGTTAAGCCTTGAAAACCTCTATTATAGTCAATAAAGCATTACTATGGCATTATCGCTTAGGACACAAGAATCATGCGTCTATTTTGAACATGACCAGAAAATCCATGGTTCTTGATCTTGACTATCCTTCTGGTAAGGTCGATCTCCCTATCTGTCATAGCTGCATCTTTGGAAAACAAACTAGGATTCCTTTTAGATCAAACCATATGCATGCAGCAAAAGGTTTGTTAGATGTTTTTCATACAGATATATGTGGACCTATGAAAACTCCTTCATTGCTGAATGAAAAGTACTTCATTACCTTTATTGACGAATTCTCCAAAAGAACAATTGTTTATTTTATTAAAACAAAATCAGAGACTTCCATCAAATTTAGACAATTCAAAGAGCATGTTGAGAATCAAACTGACAAACGATTCAAATAACTAAGGTTTTTCTCTTTAGGCCCTCCAAAATAATTAATAAGGATATTAGGCCAATAAGGGTCCAATGTAGACTAAATAATACTTAACAAGGGCTAACTATCCCTCAAGATAGTTATGCTTAGTTAGGTAAGAGCATTGTCTATAACTAGGCAAGAGACATCAACTTTAGGATCTTTTGGCTCATTTGCAAGTGAGAGCTTCTAGCTTCCTCCTTGTGAGTGTGAGCTATGGGGATTTCCATTGCTAGGTCTCATGTGCCTTATATAAATGAATCCATGCTCATTTTCAATTGCTTTGTACTCTTCCTTTCATTCCTAATGTGATTCTATGGAGATCCTTGTGTTTCTAGCTTTCTTTGGATATGCTATCTTGGATGCTTTGCATTTCTCTTGCTATTAGCTTTACTTCCATTATAATGGTTATTAGCTTGGATTTGGCACATAACATTCTTGGTATCAAAGCCTTATATCATGATTCATGATGATCCTATGTGAATTCCATTAGATTTGATGAGTTTATTGTTTTTGTAGTTTTCTTTTTGCTAATTTCTAACTTTGAAAATTTCAGGTCTATTTAGATCAATTGTTAGCATTCAATCATTTTTAATTTCTAATTTTATTCCATAGACTTCTAGACCTTTTTTTAAACTTTCATTTGCACCAATTTGCAAGCAATTTTTGTATGCAAAAGTTATTGCAATTTTCTCAAAAGCTGTCAAAATAGGTGATTACAATTTTCTTTTTAATCTTTTTTTGAATTTTCCAGATTTGATTTGAATTTTTATTTCAAGTTTCTTTACATAGGATTTTAGAGCATTGTCAAAGCTTTGATCTGATCCATATAGTAGCTCATTTGGATTAGTATTCAAAAAGTTATGACAACTTTTATTTCCTAGTTCTAGTTTTGCTAGTTTTTCTTTTCAAAAATTTTAGGTCTATTTTGTTGTTAATTTCACCTATCAAATCACCTTCAATCATTGATCTGATTTTATGGGCTAATAGTTTTTGCTTCTCAGAGGTACTGAGTTTTTGTGATTTGGACCAATATTGAAAAATTTATGATCAAATTAGTGGAGGTGGGTCAAACTTGTCAGAATTCTGAAAATTTTCTTTTGATTTTTTCCAAGTGAGAGAGAAGCACTTCATATTTTCAACTTTGAAGTTTTGTTTCTTTGCAAAATTTTTTTGCACACTTTAGAATGAGGTTTTAGTGCATTTTTCAAAAAAATATTATTATTATTATTTGCCACATGTTTGAGGGCATTATTCGTGCTTACTATTTATAGTGATTGTTTTTTAATCGTCATTTTTTGCCCATTTTTCACATTTGTTATTTTTGAAAACTTTCTAATTTTAAAAAGTGTATTACTCTCACTTTTTAATTCTGAAAATATTCCTCGCCTTTTCCTCGCGTGTCATATTTCTCTACCTATTTTTTTTTTCTCTCTCTCTCCCCCCCCTCCCTCCGGCGACCTACACCTACGCCTACCTACCTCTCTCTCTCTCTCTCTCTCTCTCTCTCTCTCTCTCTCTCTCTCTCTCTACGTCTCTGTTTTTTTTTCCTTCCCTCTCTTCATGTCCACGTCCTTCTTGCAGAGTATTCTGGAAAATATTTTGTAGGAATATTCCAAGGAATATACCTCCCTATAATCTTCTCTCCTCTATATCCGGAAAAAAAATTTCCAACTTTAAAAAAAATTACAGTTCCTATAAAAATTCACGAGCACCCAAATGCACCATACAAACAACCGCTAAAAAATTTTGTTGTAAATTTTATAATTTCTTACTATTCTTGCTTATTTTTCTCAAGCACTAAAATGTTTCATGGAATTCAGAAGGGTATACACTTCAATTTGTAAATTTTTTTAGAAAAGGACCCCATTTTAAGTTGTTTTAATTCAATTTTGTTTCTCATTCTTTGATTCTACATAACCGTTTTTGTGTGATCTCAGAATTCAGTGCTACAAAAATAAAAAGTGCTCAGTTCGTCAAGCTGAATACGATCATTAGTATTTCTGTTATTATTACATATTTTTTTTTATTGTACTTCTAAGGCAATTTATTTTTAATTTTCTTATCATTTTTAAAGCTCTATAATTTTTCCGTTTGGGTTCGAAATTCAGTGCTATAAAAAGCGAAGTGCTCAATTTCACATGACCTACAAGTTTTTACCATTTTCAATTTCACTCATCATAAAACTCTGAGTTGTAAGTGGGTGAAGAAAACTATCAAGAGCCTATTTCCTTGCAAAAGTGAATTTCACAATTTTTTTTTTCTGTTGTGCATAAACTCCATTGCGTATAAAATTCAGTTCCATGTATCCATAACCCATAGGTCCTTCTATTCATAAGATGGATGTTGATTCTGATTTTGAGTATGTATATGATAGTGACTCTGAATACGAGGATCAATCTAACTATGATTTTGAAGATTAGTTTTATGAACACAACGATGGTGAATCCAGTCAGTGCGAACAAGATGTGTCATGTGAAGGATTTCAGATCATTTATGATCCAATCCATGTCCCAAATCTTTGGTTACAAAAGAAGAAAATCCTACTAATCTCACCAATGTAGAAAAATCAGCATCTACACACAAAATGAGATTCAAACTCTAATGAAACTTTATCAAACATGAATCAAATGATAAAGTACTGTTGTTGTCTATACAAAACCAACAAGCTACTGTATTTTACATGTGTGAATCCAAAAATAACAACTATAGATCATTCTACACATAGAATTGCAAGCAATCACAAGTATAGTGCACCAATGGATAGTAGAACCCTAGAGAACCATGTATAAGCATGAAATGAGATAGAGAAGAGAGAAGATGTGTCTCTCCACGAGTTTCCTCCTTTTATAATAGATCCTAACCCTATTTGGCCGCTTGGCTTTCTCACCAAAATGCTAACTCTACTATTTTTGGGCCTAGATTTAAAGTACCCAACATTCAAATTTGAATATACTCAAACTCGTCTTCTAACTTTCCCAAACTTTCAAAAAGTATTTATTCAAATGGATTTTAGACTAATGAACTTTGAAAATTCAACTCTAAGTCTAAAACCTTTGTTGGCCTCAATATGTCAAATATGGAAATATAACAAACATGATCAAACTAGTTGAGTTGAATCCTTCACAGTCCCTCTTCAACTAGTTTTAGCATGGACTTTGATAACACTCCAAGTGATGTCCTATGCTTCATGAACGAGTCCTTTCCCAATGACTTGGTGAAGATATTAGCTACACATTCCCTTGAGGACACATGACCATGATCTGTACAAGGCCAGACATAGCTTTTGTAGTTAGCTCTCTCAGTCAGTTTATTACTAATCCTGGTATAACACATTGGAAGGCTCTTATCAGAGTCATGAGATATCTTCGAGCTAGTATGGACTTTTGCATTTGTTATGGAATAGTCGGCAACGACAAACTCAATTTCCTCAATGGTTACATAGATGCGAGTTGGGCAAGAGATGTAGACACTCGTAAATCTACTTCCGAATTTACATTCTTCCTCAACAGTGGTCCAATTTCCTGGAATAGTCACAAGCAATTTTTGATAGCTCTATCTTCCACTGAATCAGAGTATATCGCAGCCTCAGGCTACAAAGGAAGCAATTTGGTTGAGGAACTTACTCTCAGATATTGGTCTGAATCAATATGCTCTGACGACATTATTTTGTGATAATCAAAGTGCCATCGCTTTATCAGCCAACCCTAGATTTCATTCCAGGAGTAAGCACATTGAACTGAAGTATCATTTCATCAGAAGCAAATTTCTCAATGAAGAGGTCAGATTGCAGAACGCAAGATATGACAATAGATGTTTTTACTAAAGCATTAAGTTTGAAGCTACACAAAAGATTTTGTGTAGAACTAAGTTTGAAGGTCAAGGCATTCAAGGATTCATAAAAAAAGGGGGAGTGTTGGATTATTCTCCTTCTTACCAATCGTCTAATCGATTTTTATCTTCCTCCATTGTTTATCCAGTTCAGCAAATTTTCTTGTGTATTTACAAAGTCTGCAGAATTACAAGTGTTTTTCACTGTCTGCAGAATTACATGGAGTTTAACAACTGTGTTTTCGACTAATAGAAATCTTGTGCAAAAATGCAGTATTGTCTTTTTTTGCATTTTTCACCTGTCAGAAATCTCGTGTAAAAATGCAGTGTTGTCTTTTTCGCATTTTTTGCCTGACAGAAATCTCGTGTGAAAATGTAGTGTCACCTTTTTCGCATTTTTCCAAAGAGCCTCAAATGTTAAGGAAATGACTCTGACAAAGTGTGGGGCAATCCTAAATGAGGTTTAAGGGCAGCTTTGGCTTTTTCGACATTTTTCAAAAAACCCGACAGTGTCGCCTGTGGCTATTTTAGTTCATTTTTGTAGAGCAACAGTTTTGGTTCATTTATGTAGACAGAACGTTTACGGCCAATTCACTGCTTATCAGCAATCAATGACAAGGACCAAATGGATGCCAGCGCATCACCAGCCAACTGGCGATCACAATTGACGACCTAATTTTTTAAATATAAATAGCTGTTTATTTTCATATAGTTTCCATCAATCGACAAGCAATCAAAAATTAAAATTATCAGAAGCATTTGAATAGTTAGCTCGCTCTCTCTCTCTCTCTCAAGCCTGCGAGCTTGTACACTCTTGAACATTCTAACTCACTTCTTAGAGTTGTTTTAGAGATTGCTATTGCGCTACTACTCATCAGCATTGCACATTAATTCAAACTTTCATATTAGCCGCTCAGAGATAACATAGAGTACGCGGCTTCGATCCATTCGCGACTAATTATTTGTCTGATAATTTTCGATGCTTAATTATTTGGCTGCGTAATCATTGTAGTACTAACAATTTCAAAGTTAGTTACTATAACTTCAAACATCACTATTGTCTTGTTTGAAATTGATAGGCGTAGTCATGTATTGGATAGATAAAGATAGTTTATTCCACCATGCACGAAAAGTTTTATTTATAGACACACGAATTATTTTCATTCATTCTCTTTTCGAGTTAGACCTATCTTTTGCACATACCACTTTCCGACAATATTCGGCCTCAAGGAGCCGATATCTGAAACAATATCATATTGCTTCTTTGTCTGCAGCCTAAAGTCCACAACAACATCGGATAATTTTGAGCTTAATGGAACTTCCTCCTCCTCTTCAAAAGATACCTTCTTCTGAAGGGGGTTAGCCTCAAGTTCTTCTTCAATTAAATTTTTTGCTTCCTCTGTAACATCCATCTTAAATAGCTTGGCAGCGTTTCTATCATAATCAGAGTCATCCTTCAAATCTTTTTGAGTAATAGACTTGTTTTTTAACTACTTTGTCGGATGCTTCCGCTTATTCTTTTGAGTCTTAGCTAAACTCTCTTTCATTGGTTTGGGTGATTTTGAAGTGCTTCGAGTGGAAACTTTACAAACATCCTCCAAATCACTCAGTGATCAGTAGAGTGCCTTTGTTGGAGCATTCAATTCTCTATACGACTGCATATTCCTGCTTCTTCCTTATCTCTGGTTCTGTACCTGGAGACTGGACATATTTGTACAGCACCTTCGGCTTTTGAGGCTTTGGGAAGTCTACAGCTTGATGTCCTTCTCCCGAACAATTCGAACATAGCGGGACATAGCCGATTGGTCGGTGAGGCTCCGGGAAATTGGGAGAATAATGGCCTTGGGCACCACAATTATAACAGTTGCCCACCAGCTTCTTCGGTGGTAAATTGACTAGTGCATAAATAGTCTTCTGATCTGAGCTCATTGTCTGAACAGGAACAAAGCGCTTTGGTCCAAATTTTGGTTTGGGCTACAATGCTGGCGTAGATGATCCTTGAACATAACGGCAATGCTCCTCTTGATCTGTTTCATAAACATACAAAACATCTCCGTCTACACTCTCAACATACGAAATTTGTTTAACTTTACATTCATGGTTAGAGTGACCAAGACCTCTACATATGGTACACTAGATATTGTTGAAATGGAAAAATAATCCATCTTGACTTTAGGCTTGCTACAAATATTGTACCATTCAAGTATGTTGTTCATAAATGCAAAATGCCAAGTTTGGCCTAGATAGAACTCGAGCTACACGGATATGTCATATCTAGAATGGTGAGTACAACTTGCATATAGTTTGTAGACATAGAATTAGCAAAATTATGCTTGTAGAAACTTGTGGCAATTCACATGCATTGTAAGTGATCCATAGTGACATGCAAGGCATGCACAAAGTGTAATGGACACATGCATGATGATTTGTACATTTCTAGTTAGAACTAGCACACTTGGAAAAAAGTTGGTAGAGTTTCATGCATGAGAAGTGACAAATGTCACATAGACTCTAGTTTTCACTTTAGATGTCATTAAATGATGGATGGATGTGGTTCTACCTCGAGCTACCTCAAACTCCATAAATATGTGTAGCTCTCCTCATATTTTGTGATGAAGAACCAAAGCTTTGTAGCTATCTCATGCCATTTTGGATCCACCCAATTTTTGCTTGTTATCTCTCTATCTTTCTCTCTCTAACTCGTGTTGAGGCTAATGCTAATACACTAATATCTTGTACTCATATTTTGATGCTTAGCATGCTAGATTGTGGTTAAGCCATATCTTCTGAACTAGATCTTGTTAATCAATCTAGAATCAGGTTAGTGTGCTAATCACAAAGCTTAATTAGATCCATCATACTTGTGGACATTCCCCACACGTGTGAATTCTGGAAATTTTGTCATGGTATCAGAGCCAAATTGAACTTTGCATGTTAACATCTCAGATTGTACAAGAAATTGAGAGCTAAATCAAGCAAAAAAGCAGCACTTTTTCTCACCTTTCTTTGGAGTGTATTTGGATCAAATCGGATTGGAACTGAATTTTCAGACCTGAAAAGTGGTAGTACAGAATTTTGGAATTCCGCACGTGTGAAAATCAGATATTTTCAGTCCCTTCTATCTCCTTGCTTGTAGATCCAAAGATAGTGGTGTTATAGCTTGTTGGAAAGTTATGATGTGTACTTTTCATAGAAATTAAAACCAAATCAATCTGATGTGTCTATCAAGAGTTATAAGCTCTTAAAGAGAATAGGGATAGGTCCAAAATCCGAGTGATAGTATTTTGTAGAAATCACTAACTGCACTACAATACAATCAAGTAGGAAACCATAAAATAAATCTCGCAAGTCCACAAAAAATAGAAGATTTAAGTTTCATTTATTACGAGCTGATAATTGATCTTAAGCAATTAGAATGCATACTCTGATACAAATGGAACAGAGATAAAGTTAAGTGCTGAAATAAATTTAAATCAAAATACATCGCCAACATAAGAAAAAATTTGTAATTGAAACAACAACAACAACAAGGTTTTTTTTTTAACAGATCCAGATTAAAATCAGGATGGAAAAGCTGCATTCACATGACCAAAATCTCGGCACCTGCAGATCGAAGTCTCGGACGACAAGTGTGTAACGACTAGTTAGAAATATAAAATTAAGTGCAAAAGAGCATCACTTTGCAATCTGTAGTGCTGAATGGTTGCAGCTCATGCATGGCTTGGCTCAGAGAAGCCTGACGTGCAATGGTTTTGCCAAGCCATACGCGTTGTGAAACGCTTTTCAAGATGGCTTGAAGAGGGATTCTGATACGATGTATCAGAATCCCTCTTAGAAATAATTAAGTTAATTTAACTTAACCATTTTTAACAGGCATGCTTGCTGATAATACAACTTTCACATGGAGAATTAGATTTGCAAATAGAAGGAAGATCTTGCACTATGTTCTGACTTGACATTTGCTGAATATTCTTAAAGTGTAAATGGCCTAGTCTGAAATGCCACAACAAATGATTTGATTCAGAAGTAGAAATAAGAGCTTGACTACTAGTAGAATAACAACGACTTAATTTGTTAAGGTAGTGAAATCTTCTATCATAAACTAGGACTTTCCTAGACTTGTCAAGAATAGTGCAGCCCTCTGTATCGAGTTCGACCCTACGTCTAGAATCAATGATTCTACTTATAGATAGCAAATTTTTGGTAAGGTTCGGATTGTATAAAACATTGGACAACAACTTAACAAAACCTCTCTAAAATTCGACCCCGACTGTTCCTTCACCTTCAATGGAGTGAGTTGAGATGTCTCCAAGTTGCACAACTCTAGAATGGGTGAAAGTCTTATAGTTTTGGAACTAGTCCCGATGATGGGTCATGTGCTGAGTTGCTCCAGAGTCCAGGTACCAGGAATCAATATCCTGAAAATTTTCAACCCTAGTCATAAAGACAGTTTCATCTTCCTCTTCAGGCTGGATCGAGTGACTAGTTGAGGCAACATTTGCTTATTTTGGAACTACTTCTTCTTTTCATTGTTGTACTTGAGTGTTCTGTAGTCCTTAATGAGATGACCAATCAGTATTTGCAGAAGAGTTTCTGCATAGGTTGGGATGATAAAGAATTCGACTTTGGGCCAAAATTCGACCCTGAGCCAAAATTCAACCTTGAGCCAAAATTCGACCCAGAGCCAAACTTCGATACTAACTGCATGTTGCTCCTTTTTTTTGAATCTCTCTTTGACAAGATTGACATTGCTTCAGAAAAAGGTTTGGGTAAAAAAAATTCGATTCTAAATTTTTCGATCCTTTGCTGGAAATTTGAGCCTTCATAATTTTTGTATTTTTCCAAGAATAAGTATATTCAGGGTTTTTCAGAATCCTCATTACCAAATGACTTGAGCCTGAGCATTGAAATCCAACAATTTTGCATCTTATTTAAGCTCTTTTGATAGTATGTTTAATTAAACTCACTAAATAAGGTTTGGATTTCTTTTTTTGTTACAATGCCTCATTCCATCAAGCAGTCCATTAAATTATCTTCTTTGTCTACTAATACCCATATTCTCCATGGATGGTTTACCAAGTTCTCAAAATGATAGCCGTGTTTCAAATAGAAGGCTTGATTGATGTGTCCAATGAAAATAATCTTTCAGTTGAGGGTCTTTTAGATTTTTCCTCTTATGAGGAATGCCTCAAAAATATTGAGGATTGGACTTGGCCAGAACACTTGCCTCCTACCCTGTATCTGTAGTTGGACAATACAGCTAGAGAGAATAAAAACCAAATGGTTTTAGGATACTTAAGTATGCTTGTAGCCAAAAAAATATTTCGAAAGTTCAAACTCAATTTTCTACTTGTTGGTCATACTCATGATCATATAGATCAAATGTTTAGTACCTTTATTTTGTTGTTTTTGTATATTTGAATATAATTAAAAAATAGACATATTCTCCAAATAAAAACTAAAAAAACTTATATGTATAGGTAATTGCAATGGAAATAGACATATTATATAAATAACAATAAAAAAACTAGTACAAAGTAAAAAATTATGTAGGTTTTTGGGAGATTTTGAACATACTTTGTTTGTTGACCTTCTTGGTATAAAAAAAAATATTTCTGTAGGTTTATAATTTTTCACATGTTTGTATTTTAAAAATATATGAAAAACATGTCATTTTTAAAATTGTATGCATAAAAAACATGGTTTTTGTGAAAGGACATCTTTTGTCAATTTTAAAAGGTTCCTTAAGGACAACCTTGCAATGTTTCTCATTCAACTCACAATGGTGTTTATGGCTATGGAATCGACTGCATCGATCCAATGACTTCGAACCTATGATCAAGTAGGACGGACTTCGATTTGTCATAGTCGGAGTCAGAGTCAACCTGAATCTAATAGATGTAGTTGCATACACCGAGGATTCTTCTCCCTAAACCTGTCGCCCCCACCGAATTACGGTAAGTGATAGATCTATGTGCAATCACAAATTTGTTGGAGAAAATATTGGTCTGACGACTCGGACTGGTCGAGCAATTGGATCAAAATGATCCTACTACTGCACAAAGGTAGTGGTCGACTAATTCCTTCAGTGCGCGCACTACAACAACAATAGGCGAACACAAAAGTAGAATAGAGCTTAATTGTGTTGTTGTTTGTGGGAGCAGAAGAGCAGACAATCAAACAAAGTAGTAAGAAAATTAAATAGGAAGACAAAGCAGTTTAAACATACAATTTTGACAAGAACTTTGAATGCAATAAAAGATAGTGATTGATTCATATTTATGCATAGAAATACAAGTCAGATTGATGTTATAAGAGTGGACGTGAGAAGGCTTTGACTATTCGGAGTCGAGCGATTCGATGTTGCTACAGATAAGTCAATATGTCGGACAAGTCGAGTTTTCCCGATATGTCGGTTGAGTTGACAAGTCGGACCTCCTGATAAGTCGGACAAGTCGACTAGTCGAGAGAGTCGATAAGTCGGGCTTCCCCGATATGTCAGCCAAGTCAGACTGCCATTCTCTTGTCTACCTTAAATAATAGAGTATTTCTTCAGACTATGCGACAATGCACGTAAAATTGCAACAATATAAATGGAACTAGATTAACATGGGACTAGGAGAGCAGAGGAGATAAATCCAACACTCTTTTTTAATTTGGATCTATGAACGTAATTCTATTTTGACCAAAAACATCAATACACTGTTCAAAAAAATTAAAATTTTTAATAAAATCTAAAAAATTGAAAATGTTCATCGTCAACAAAGTTGTCGACAAAGCGTAGCTATGTTCAACATCTAAGCATAGAAATGTTGCACATAGGAATGTTTTGTCGACAAGAGTAACTAAGGCCCATTCTAAGACCTATGTTGAGCATAGGTCTCTTTGGGCCTTCGTTGCTCTTGTCGAGAAAGTTGTTGAGAAAACGTAGCTATGTTCAACATTTCCATGCTAAGCATTGCTATGTTCAACATTTCCGTATTTAGGCACAAAAATGTTGAACATAGTTACGTTTTATCATTTTATATGATTGATAGCACTGCTCGATTTTCTTGCTCTAATCATTGCATCTTTGATATCAAGGTAATTTGTGTGTGGCTAGGGAATCTACTTAGTCGATCCAACGACTTCGAAGCTGAGATAAGTAGGACAAACTTCGAAGACTTCGAAGTCGGTCTGATTACTAATCGATAGACTTAGTTTCATACACTGAGGATTCTCGTTGCTGCATTTTTTTTTGCAACAGGAATTGAAGGTTGATCCACCTGTCGAATCCCAGCAGTTACAGCTCTTCCTAATTTGAATATTTTGGATCTTTGTGGAGCTTTCTCCCACATTTCTCTGCTAGTCAAGGCACACACCATTCTGTCACTAGCACATAATTCTTAAATTGACATGGCTTGGATTCAACATTTTGTACTGACACAGAATGTACAACACCTCTCCCATTTGGAAGTTGAGAATCAGCCACTCTTCAGTCTTTGCATGCTGGAAGGCATGCCATGGTTTCTGGTTCTGACAACTTTTGTTCTACACCTCATTTTTCTCTAACATTTGTCTGTAGTCTGTATCTTTCCTCTTGCATCAACTAATATCCACCTTTCATCTGACATGATCATTTTATGTTGAGAACAATCCAAGCAAAGGCAGCATCAACCCCACTCTTGTGTTTTTTAAAAAGATACCATCTCTCTCTTTCTGAGTTCTGCATCTCTCTTTCATTTTCATAACTTCAAATGAAGTAAATATCTCTGCAAATAGAAGATCATCTCGCTCTTGGAGCTTGTTAAGAAGACAAGCACCCTCTCTCTAATTGAGACAGAACATTACTTTTAAACATATTCCTCTAAGTAAATTGCGCCCAATCAATGCATTGGAATATTTTACCTGTAGGTGAGAGAAGAACGCGGATGGATCAGATCGTTGCTTTCTAATCACCATATTTTCAAGGGCAGCGACAGACTCAAACGCAATTTCCTACCTCAAACATAGTCTAACCAGGATCTTCAAGAGCCCATGGCTTTGATACCATATTAAAACCACAGATCAGAGTAGCGGAATAGAGAAAGAGAGATCATCGCACATAGAGAAGAGAGAGAGTTTACTAAACTAGAAACTGTATTATTGAATAATGAACGTCAATGAGACATTGTCTCTACATACTACGTGAGAGACATGAGAGAGACGGCGTTATGAGAGAACGTGATGTTTCAAAACCCACGACTCTTCATATTAACTAGTTATATCTACGTAGGTGTGAACACACACATTATTATTTTTAACAAGAACAAAAGCCAAACCAACGCAACTTTTGATTTTGAAAAACAACAAAAGGAACAGCTGATTGTCAGAATATCAAGAAACAGAATCCCTCGAAGAACAGTCCATCACGTCCGTGTGACACAGAAACCGTGGCATTCAGTAACAACCGCCACCCTGAGAATGACAAGTCACTTGAAGATGGAAGACGAAACCCGGAATCGGAAATCCAAACAAATATGCTCTCCATATTAAAGCACCCCCAAATCCCAAAAGTAAAATATTTTAACAAAAAGTCAAAAAAGAATGAAAAAACAATAGATAGTCAAAAACCTAAAAAAATAGGCAATTTATTTTTAAATGCCTGATGTCATACCCACAAAAACCAAGGAATAAAAAACAAACCACATTACCTATGTCATTTGAATTAAAACCAAAACACAACCAAGTCAATGTACGAAACTAATCTAAGTCCTCCTTGCAAGCAAGGCAGGGCCAAAAAAAATTAAAAAAGCTAAGAAAATTTCAAAAAAAAAAAGCCTTAAAAATAATTTTTTTTTAAACTAAAAAAAATAATTTTCTCATAAAATAACTAATAAAAAACTAAAAAGTTAGATACAAAATTTAAAATCTAAAAATTTAAAATTTATAAATTATTAAAAAATCAAAAAAAATATCTAAAATTAAAATATCATAAAATCAAAATTTTAAGAAATCCTAAAACTTAAAAATTTGAAATCAAAATATCATAAAATTTTTACAAAATTACAATAAAATTTTTTAAAAAAAAATTAAAAACTAATTTTTTTAAAAATAAAATATTAGATTTTAAAAATTAAATAATTAAATTAAAAAATTTAAGAAAATAGAAAATTACATATTAAACTAAAAATTAAAAATATATAACTAAAAATTTTAAAATAAGAGCAATTTGATAATTCAAAAATAATGTAGAGTGTGTTACAAATAAATTTGTTGTAGATTGAGTTCAAGAAAAAATAAACAAACTATAAAAGTTCAACTTAGAAGTCTTGTTGCACTTCTAGCTTCAAAATACAGCTAGGCGGTGACTCCAACAGATGCAAATGTAGTTACTCAAGATCAGGTGGTGGCTCCAAATGATACAACTGTAGTTACTCAATATCAGGTTGTGGCTCCAACATATATACATGTTAAAAGATCTACTAGTCTTGATCCAAATAATCTAACATATATAAATGTTAGAAGACCTACTAGTCTTGATCCAAATAATCTAATTGAAAATTTTTGATTGTACTATAAAAATATTTATCAAAATTATATATGTGGACATTTTACTTCTTTCAAAACAATTGTATTTATTTTAAAACTGATTCTCTCTTGAAAATCATTTTTTCTTGAAAATGATTTCTAAATACTTTTGTGTTATTTAAGTTTAATGATAATTCATATTAGTTTAATAAATATGTTTTTTTTTTAAATTTTGAATTTGTAACATTTTTTAAATATTAAAATATTAATATTAAATTGTGTGTAAGCTTTTAAAATTATATCAAAATATTTCAAATTGCACTTTTAAAATTAAAAAAAAATTAAAGCTTTTAAAATTTTTAAATTCAACTAATTTAACAAATACTATTCATAACAACAAATTGGACACAGTTAATGTTTGTATTTTTTGGCGATTTGAATGTAAAATTTTTAAAATATTTTGTGTCACTCAGTCCAAATTTAAAATATTTGCAAAATGTAACATCCTACAAATAATTCATTGATTTTTAAATTTAAGATTCAAAAAATGTAAGGACCGAAAAAAAAGAGTCCTTCCCTATATTTCGTTTCAAAAGAGTATTCATAGCAAATGCACTAGTCCGTAGTAACTCGAATATATTTCATGACTCTTATGAGAGCCTTCCAATGGGTGATGTTAGAATTAGCCATGAATTAGCTTAGTGAGCTGACTGCAAAAGCGATATCAAGTCTTGTGTACACCATTGCATACATGAGAGATCCAAGTATCGATTGATATGGAGATTCTCTCATCTGCTTCTATTTTTACTAGGTCTGAGGACATTGGTCCTTCGACAATTGTAGGCCTAGATCCATCAAGGAGTGAGCTAATTTACAATTGATTAGATTATATTTGATAAAAGTATTGTGAAAATACCTTTGATGAGTGATGTAAATCAACTATCTGGTTTTATCTTTGTAGATTTGAATACCTAGACAATAATGAGCTTCGTCCAAATCGGTCATGTCAAATTCAGAAGCAACATCTGTTTAGCATCCTTCAATTGATTGGTATTGTTGATGATCAAATTATATCTGATAAGAGTCTGTGATCGTAACAATTACTGGAACCATCTGTGATCGTAACAAACACGCTAGAGGTTAGTTTTAAATTTTTACCCTTAACAGAACCCAACTTGGATTAATGCACCTGAATTGGACCATCTTGCACCCGAAACAGTCAGCAAAATACACAGTCATTATGTTCTTAATTAGAGCTTTCATCTGATACCCATACTGCCTCAAAAAAAACCAAATTGAAAAAAAAAAAAACGTTTCTTATTTTTTTTTAAAATTTTTAAAAATGCGTTTCTGAACCGCATTTTTGAACGCGATTCTGAAACGCGTTTCAGAAACGCTCGACATCTATGCTATGTACATTACCGTTTGTAGTTCATTGAAAATAGCATAACTTTTTAACCGTGTCTTCGATTGAGATGAAAATTATACTGTTGAAAACCGCTCACGAGAGCTTTTCAATGGTACCTTACATGACCTACTTCTGAGCTACCATTCAAAAGTTATGGCCAGTCAAAGTTTTTTTTAAAAAAAAAAGAGTCAAATATTGCTCTTGTGCGCAGATAGAATACCCTCTCACGTACTTCCGAGCTACCGTTCAAAAGTTATGGCCGTGAGAGGGTGCTCTATCCGTGCACAAGAGCGATAATTGACTCTCTCTCTTTTTTAAACTTTGACCGGCCATAACTTTTGAACGGTAGCTCGGAAGTAGGTCATGTAGATGCCGTTGGAAAACTCTCATCAAGCACTTTTCAAGGAAATAATTTTTGTCTCAATCGGAGCTACGTTTAAAAAGTTATGCTATTTTTAATGATAATTGCATATTATACTATGAATAACATGTCTTGCTTGCGGGCTATCCCCGACACCGA
Source organism: Diphasiastrum complanatum (assembly GCA_029204225.1). NCBI lineage: Eukaryota > Viridiplantae > Streptophyta > Lycopodiopsida > Lycopodiales > Lycopodiaceae > Diphasiastrum > Diphasiastrum complanatum. The sequence continues at coordinate 50,313,327 of CM055092.1, read as the reverse complement.
ATTATAGCATTATTAAAAAAAAACAAATCAATTTTAATGAGCTACATTATGTAGATTTCAAATTTGAGTGTTTTGATTGGTCCATCTGTAAGCAAAATTTGAGAATGAATCTTCCCCATTTTAGAGATACTGGATTTAAGAATATTTCTCAAATTGGATTCGTAAGCAAAAATGTGAGCTATCCAAATTCAAAACCATCAGGTAGTCAAAGATAAAAAAGCATACCAAAATGATATCAATAACCATATTCATCCACCAAAAACTTCGGATTACGGTCTGGAACTGGATTCTAGATATTCAAACTTCTATTGAATTTCCTGAAAATTCAGTTGTCATTCTTGGAACCATTATAATTTGTTATCCAATTGAGCTCTCGAGGATACAATCACTAATGAATTGAGTTAATTTCTCAACTAAGAAATACTCACCCAAGAATTTCGTATATCCTATGCACACAATTTTCTTGATGAATCCAAATGACTCATAATTCATGTGTCTTACAAGCAATATACACAAAACAAACAGTTCATGGTGAATTCTCTTCACACTATCCATTTTACCAATTACCTTCCACAAGAGTAAACTAACTATTCAAGTTAATTGCCAATAATTTAGAAATCTCAAATGTCTAGGTCAGATCTTAATTGTATCGTACAACACCACATTTAGATCCTTATCCAAATCACTTTTATGTTAACCAATAAATCCTTCACAGAAAGATCCGTTAACTTTGCAATTATATGTTCCAACAATACTTGATCATATGTCTATGTTCACCGACTAGGTTAAGTGCACCAAATAACCCTAGTAACCAGGAAAACATAATAGATCCATACAAGATTAATCATGCACATATGACAATAATCTCACTATGACCTAGTACATAAAACTATATGTCCTTATGTGGCAAATTCCTCCAAAATTCGCATATGTTACTGTCATATCTCATTAAGAATCTTGTAACTCAACTACACAAGAATTCTATTTCTCATGAGTAAAAAACATATTTGGGAAATCTTTGAGACTGGGAACACATTCTCTCTCATGAGTTCTCCAACCCACTTACATCTTAGCATCAAAATTTCACTCAATCAATCCCTCCTTGATCCTAGTACACCAACTAAGATTAAAAACAAACATTCCATGATCAAACTTATTTCTATCCTTTGATCTAATTCAATACTACTTATAATGATTTCCATTTTCAATCCATCTCTAGGTCCAGATTATTCCATAAAATCCCTAGAGAATTTCTATCAAATAAAATTTGTGCAGCAACTGATACAATATGGACCAGAAATGGGAAATCCATCTCTAGGTCCAGATTTTATATGGTCCAGATTGTTCCATATAAAATCTGGACCTAGAGATGGATTTCCAGTTTCTTGTTAAATTCGCGAGAGAGATGACAAATAAAAATATCAGAATTGTGAAAAGTCAATAATATGTGCATTCCATATAGGATTCATTCTATTATACACATGACTTCTCTTCTAGATATTCTCAATACAAGCGACAATAACTATCATCTATTTGAGATCTATCTATGCATAAGAGACAACTCGAGACTAAGAACTTGAAATACCAACCTGGAAGATTCCAAATTCCAAGCCTTATCCAAGTAGTAATTCATGTGATTCTAAACAGTCCTTTAGAAAAGAAATATTTTTCATACTGGAAGGATCATATGAATTTTATCTGATGTGATGTTCACATTTGAGAAATTTAAAAGAAATAAGGGTTCTTTAAAAGAAAGTGATAAATAGGTTTAAGAGTTCTCTGATTTTGTAAACTATGAGATACCATTAATGGGTTTGAACTAAATCTCAAAGTTTTCTAAAATAAATAACCAATGGAAGACGTTTTCCATATCATGAATAGGTACTCAAATTTACCATTGCCAATCAGATCTTTACAGTCCTAGAATTCCCTTTTCAAAATTACTGATGTCCCATACCACCAGCTCTTTCTTCCAGATAATCCTTAACCGCCATATCTGATAATCGAGAATTCACTAATTCGTCTATATTTTCTATACCAGGTATAGGCCCATATCATTATAACCAAATACTGGAGAATCGATAAATTTTATTTTCCAATGGATAATAATTCATTTACAAAAGGATGATCAAACCATAAGGCTCCACACATGGATTATCGTCACATCTAAATATTTCTGGTTAGTAAAAGCTTATTCAAAGATCATTATCTCTAAAGCATGCTTTTTACAGTACTAACAAAATGTGATGCACATGTTAACTCCTTCCTTATTCATCATATTAAAATTTACGGTCATTCTCATGGTCATACACGATATCAAACGTGAATTGATCAATTAAATGAAATCCATTAATCAATTTTACTATGGAATTACTCGATAACTGGTATTACGCAACTTTTACAAAGGGATTATCAAGAAATCCAAATTACATAACACAAACTCATTTACTAACTCAGGTGTCCATTTTTCTTCCTCCTTAGATTTTTCGATCCCCCGAAAATTCCATCAACGAAGGTACAAGAAGTTCCCTTAGACACATAGTAAATGTTAGGCCATCTTTCCTTTTCTCAATACTGATTGTAGTATTATTTCGTTAAAGTGGATCAATTTTTATACAACTAATGGATGTATATAAATGGAAAATCCAAAAAAAATCAGATTTCGATATTTCTCTTACTATATTCAACAAAATTTCATGTGTCGAATAAAGAATTACTTCCATTTATTACGAATACTTATTCCATTAGTCGAACTAAGTTTCACTTTAACAAATACCTTACTAAAAGCTTTCTGTGTGCAAATCTTAAAGATGGAATAATTTAGAATGCAATATCAAGACTATCGGTTGAAAAGGAAAATATATATATGGATTTGAAAATCCATGAACACAATTTAACTCCTTTTACTAGGAGTAATCTTACTCCAGAGTTAGAATTGTTAAACACGGTACCTGGAAATCAAATTTCCACCACTGGGTACATGCCTGGAAAAACCTTGGAAAAACAAAATTTTTTGTCATCAATCCTAAATCCATGAACTCAGTTCATAGAGTGTCAGTTAGGATTCATTGTCGGACAAAAAATATTCTTCCAATCATTCCATGGTACTAAATTGGAGAATCGACAATTTCATTCTCATCGTCAAGTTAGGTAACTTACATGAAAATCACCTAATTTCGAGACGACTCCCAAGGTATTTAATTCTATTCACTGGGAGTAACCATACTCCACAATTAAACCGTTAAGAAGCACGATTATCACCTTTGCAAAGTTTTACAAATAAACCAATACCATTGTAGATAGCCATGTATTCAACAAAATGCACTTAGAACCTACTTTTCAAGAAAAAAGAATAGCTATAACATCTTTGCAACCCCCCAAGGTGTACACGCAACACTCAATGAAACACATGATAAACATGCCAATCAAGAGAAGGGTTAGGCCTCCCAAGTATCCAAGTCATCCCAGGAAAACAAGAAAAAAACTTACATGCATATCTAAATAAGGCCCCCTCACAAAGCCCTAATTAGGGTTTCACATGTAACACTCTCTCACAGCCGCAACAGGATCCACATCGCGTCTGTCACAGCCTTCAGGCATGGATGAGATTCTAGCTGCTCGCTGCCCCAGACCAGATGCTTCTGCCTTCACGCTGCCTTAGGGAAGCATTCCTTTGGCTTACCAATCCTCTCCAATGACTTAATCAGAGCTGGAGTGAGTTGGGTTCACGCTCTCATGAAAATTTTTGAGGAATCTTTTTATTCTGTTGGGAATCTATCTTCCAAAGGATGCTTCAAAACCAATTCAAGCGCATGCGAGCTTCCAACCACTCTTGAAGAATCGAATGGAAGAGGAATACGATCCACAGCTTTAAGGAGGCACAAGAACTCATTTCATAATACGGGCAACACATGAAGGCTTGCAAGAGGACGCAGGAAAGTTAGTTTCACTCCTGCCTTCCAACTGTCTAACGACTTATGACAGTCCACCAGAGGATTCATGAGTTCAAAAAACAACCTGTCTGTTACAGAATCATCCATCTATAACCCAAAGACAGAGACACGAGTTTAAGAAGGATAACAAGCAGCTTTCTCGGGCCTTCCCATCAATGTTTTTAAACATGCAGGTTTAACAAGAGGATTTAGAACATAAAAGCACTAATCCTCACATGCATTCACTGGAATCATGCTCTTAGTTGTTAACAGTCCATACAAACTGGATAAATTGATTTGCCATCAATGTACCTATTAACCACAACTAGATAACATGATTCAGAACATTATGGGATATACATGCATCTTAAATATTAACCAAACCGAAACAAGCCAAGAAACAAGCAACTGGATCCATCATAGAAGATCCCTTCTACATCACTTGAAAGCTTTCTCGAGAAACTGGAAATTACTAATGAATTCACACAATTCTCAACATCATTAAATCAAAATCAAATTTGTAGAAGAGCACTCTACCATAATTTTGAAAAGCATGCTTCAAACAAGAACTAGTGAAACATAATTGAACTTCTCTCGAAAAACCAGCACTCCATCCAGGATTTATGCATCCAAGCGCTTTCAACTTCCAATTCGACGTAGAGCTTGTCTCCATTCCATCCAAGACCGCATCTTATTCGAGCTCTGATACTAATGTAAAGACCACTAGGGAAAACCCCTAAGGTGAGGATAGAAGAACACGACGGGAGACACATAGGAGCAAAACCTCCCAACCAAACCTAGAACCTGGATCTAGCCCCCGAGCCATGCCATGTGAAAGCAAGAGAGAAAGAGAGCAACTGGTAACCTAAACCCAACTTGTCGACGGGAGAATTCCTACCTCAATATATAGGGAGTAGATTCATGTGCTTGAACCCATGCAATCCCCAGGTCAACTATAAACAAGGTCACACCTCTTCATGCAGTCCTCCTGCCTATATTCGTCACATGTACATGCACTACTCCATATGTCTCAATTAGAGTGTGAGGGTATTCTCAAGGTCATTAGTCACAAACTGGCCTCGACATGGAATTAAATCTCGGTGTGGCCGATAATCTCGAACACCGGAGGGCCGGTCTACCATATTAGGACTATTCCATGTCCTTAAAGGAAAATGGCCATGACAACATCAATCTGACTTGTATTTCTATACATTAATATGAATCAATAACTGTCTTTTATTGTGTTCAGAGTGCTTGTCAGAATTGTATGTTTAGCTATTCCGTTTACTGTTTGACTTTCTTACTGCTTTGTCTGATTGTTTGCTCTTCTGCTTCCGCAAACAACCGCACACTTAAGCTCTACTCTCGTGTTCGCCTACTGTTGTTGTAGTGCACGCACCGAGGATTCATCTTCCACCGAATCTCCATGGTATTAGAGCAATTATGATTCCTTCAACTGATACCTACAGTGTATCAAAAGCGATTTTATAGCAGAGGTATTTTTATAGCCTGATAAGCTTCCCACAGAATCTGATTATATCAGCCAACAGAATAATTGTTTTTTTATTCTATAAATATCATTAGATTTTCATTCTTAGGTCATTGATAGTTATTAGTGTCACTTAGACTAACTTCCACATGGATTCCCATGGAAAAGCTAGTCTCATCATGGACAAGCTTGATGGATCCAATTACCATTTTTGAAAATTTAAGATGAAAACTATGCTAATGGCTAAAGAGTTGTATGATGTTGTCACGGTTGCAAAGGCAAGACTTGAAGCAAACAATGCTGCAATCTCCCGATGGAAGGTGAAGGATAGAAAGGCTTTCACACTGATCATCCTCAACATATTAGACACACAAATTGGCCATGTGTCTAAAGCTCAGACCTCCAAGGAAGTCTAGGACATCTTGAGCACATTGTATGATGTGCGGGACATAGTTTCCAAGCTATGCCTCAGAAGGTGATTCTTCTCTCTCAAGATGACAAATGGTCATTCATTACAGAATCACATCAACCAGTTTAAGAACCTACTGTAGCAAATGGCCACTGTCAGATCAGTCACAGACAATCAAGACGCAGTAATGACACTGCTTGCCAAGTTCATACAACAGTTGGATGATGATCATCACGACAAACCCATAACTGACTCTTTCAAGTGTTATTACAATGTTGCTGCAGGAAGACACTAGAAGGAATGAACCCTCCAGTTTCTCAACTGTCGACTCTCACGCCTTATACACCAACATAAGCTCGACTAAGCAAAATAAGAAAGACCCAAAACAATCAAAGCAAAATTAGAAACCAACATAGTGTCAAGAGCAATTGAACCTGCCAACAAAGAAGAAGTTGTTGTTAGAAAATTTGGGCAGGGAGATAGAAACCAGTTATTTTAAGTGCCTACATGAAGCTGAGCCTAAGTTAATGGCCTCATGGTAGGTGCTAATAGGTACCTAGTGGTTCTTGAAATCAGGGGTTTGTTGCTATCATTGTGGATGGTTGCACCAACTTCAGTAGGTGTTGATTTGTAGGAAGGTCACTCATGATTTACAGCAAGGGGACTCTTGGAATCAAGGTGAAAGTTGACTCCATGCAGTCAGCCTTCATACTTCAACACTCCTCCATCAACCTAAATCCTTGATCATCGTAGGTTCATCCAAAGCGAGCTCCTCCATGAAGTTAATCTCTTCCATAAGGTCTTGTGCTTCTACCATTTCTACTATCTATAGTGCCTATCTAGGGAGGACATCGACGAGGCCAATCTCTTTCATGGAAATTTTTATATGCCAAGCAAGGGATATACAATTTCTATGATCAAAGACTCGGCTCTCAAGAATTTCTACAAGTATTGCAACCAAGTCCTCTTTGCAACGGATGCGGATGCAACAATTGCAGTCACCAACATCGGTTACCTGCTCTTGGCCATCAAGGGGGAGCAGATTAACTTTGCTGCCATCACTTATAAGGACTTCCACAGGTCGATGAAGCATGGCAAGTTTGCAGCATACGCAACCCATATATCCCATCTGTGCCTGCATTACAGTATCATGATGTCAGGGGATCCAGCGCTACTGGAAAAAAGGAAGATCGCACTTGCACCTCCACAACAAGTGGATCTTAATAGCATCAATATTGTTGAGGTCACAGGACATTCAGGGACAAGTCAAGCCGTGCAGGACTCTTTGCCTACTGCTTCTGATGCTACTGTAGACACCGACATGGCAGATGCAGAAAATGCTGATGACGACAACTAGGTCTTTTCTAACTTTAGAATTGAGCAGGCCTAGGATGAAGCCATTCATGCCTCTAATGTCGAGATGGATACCACCACCACCACTGTGACTGCCGACACTGAAGTTACACCTAAACAAGTAGAAGCATAGCAGAAGGACCAGCCTCCGGAACAGATACACCTGACTGGTTGAAGAATATGAACCCTGAGGTAAAGTAGATGATCTTATATCTACGAAACACTAATGCTATTCAAAGGGGGTATGAGTTGAATATAGCCAAAATGTAGGGGCTGAATGATAATATGAAGAAAAAGATCCAAACTCTTGGCTCAGTTCAACACTATGGAGAAGAGTAACAAGAAGTTTGAGGTCACTTTGAGAATGTCAAACGATTATTCTTTGTTTCTTCAATCTGAATTGGACAAGAGCAAAGATGAGCTATCTACTACATAGAAGCAAATTGCTTTATTTGATTTAGAGCACATTGCTCTCAATAATAAGATAGACTTCTACCAAAAGAAGACAGACGATCAGTAGCAGCAGCTAGACTCTGAAAAGCTGGCAAGAACAGCAAGTGCCGAAAACTCACTATAGTGTTGTTTTGATGCGGGCACGATCAAAGCTGATGCAGCCAAATAGAAGTAGGTGCAATCAACGCTGCATGATACCTTCGAAAGTGAGCTCCTTCAACTTCTATACGAGGAAAAGAATAGATTTGAAGAGGATCTCATTGATTTGAAAGAATAATCAGAAGCTGGGTATTCTGGTGTGAATTCACATGAGGAACACACTCAAGCCTTGAAGAATATCGAAACTTAATGGTTGAGGTTCTAATTTATCGCAAGGGAAAGCAGACAGATTCAAGTAACCTTGATAGTTCCAAAGTAGCTGCTCAGGTGTGGAAGTCCATAAGGAGTTTCGCAATGTGGTAGCTGAGAATGACAAACTGAAGAGAGAACTCGAGTTGCTGCAGACCCAGATCAAAGATGCCATTTATGCGAAGGAGCTTGAAGTAGAGGCCGATCCTGCTGACACCCACAAGGCCAAATGAACCCGTGTGACCAAGTCCAAGAAGACGGATAAGGTACTTGTGCAAGAATTCCAAATTTTTGTTGATAAAGTTTGTGTTTGGCTACCGCTGCAATTTAACTGTGAGTTGCAATGACATGTGGACTATTCCCTTTTGCTAGGTCTAATGGGTTATACATGGGCTGAATGGGAAGCCCCCTGGAAAAAATCAGACTTCTTAGATCTATGAATAGGCTTAGCATGGAACAAAAAAGATGCCTTTGTTGGGCAATTTTGTAGGGAAAATATATTGTAATTCCTTTTGGTAGTGTAGAATTATATTTATGTTGTACCTTATTATATGCATTAGACTATTTAAAATAGAAGGAAATGGATTTCTTCGAGTATTATCAAGGTCAAATTTATTATTGGAGAAGACGTTATCAATCGACCTGTATCGGCCAAGGAAGAATCAGATTTTGCAAGGTTCGATAGAGAGAACCTATTGCAAGGTATTGACGTCTCTTATCCAGAGTTGTGGGAGCTATATGCCGACTGGGAAGCTGGTTATCATTGTCACTATGAGAATGTTGCCTGCTGTATCAAAGAAAGAAGATCTCATAAAGACCATGACTTATTCAATGACACACTTTGGCACTCTTATCGGCCATGTCCTTACAACAATGCAGAGTCTTTATTTAGATGGCTGCTTCATCTGGATAAATGCTGAGCTGCTGAAAAATATTATACCAAGGAAGGACATGTACGAAGATTTCATTGTTGTAGCATATGTTTATAACAGAACCTTCTTAAGAACATGTTTTGCTGATCTTGACAATCATGTTGTTGATCAATTCCATGATGCCAAGAGAAAAAAAGTTGAAAGACAAATTCACCTTGATGAAAAACTATCTCTGAGATTACAAAATGCTCCAGAGTGATGTATACACATTGTATATATATTCAAGTAAAGACTTTTTATCTTTTATGATTGTTCGAGATCCATTATGGAATGTGTTGAAGAAATATCTTTTCTTTGATGTGTTACTGATTTCAATTGTTTGAGAGGGGCGCTTCACATTTGACGGGGGGGGGGGTGGGGGGGTGGATATACATTAAAAGTCCCACAAAAGGCCTAAAGTCCTTTTAGTAACTTGTAACTAATCAAATAACTATGTGATCATCGAGTTGGACTTACGAGAGTTGAAGTTTTAGGTGATGGACTAGCATGCATTAGTGAAAGCATTAAGGATGTGGAGCTTGTTCAAGTTGTTTTTAATGGCTTGTTGGATGATCATGCTAATTTGGTGCAAAGTTTTGCTATTCACAAGACATTGCCAAGTATGGAGGACTTGCAAGAGGTCTTGGTGTCTGAAGAGTTTAGACTCCAAGCATATGACATATGACATTTCACATATTACATTTCGTGAGGAGTATTATTCATCATTGATGGCATTTGAAGTTGACAAGAAGGTGATCTACATGGCCAATGATGGTGAGTGTGCAATCAAAGGAATTGGCACAATTTCTATTTCCCTCTTTACTAATAGGAATGTGAATTTGAAGGATGTTTTGTTGATTCTATTATCACTAAGAACCTCAAGTGGAGTTTGATGGTGATGCTTGTTTGATCAAGAAGGAAGATGAATTGATTGCAAAAGGGAAGAGGCAAGGTAATTGTTCAAACTTGATGCTTGTGTTGTTTCTAACCAATTTGGATGTATGGCAAAGGAGCAACTATTAATGCAAGAGGTATGGCAAAAGAGATTGGGGCATCTCAACTACAAGTCATTGGAGGTGATGGCAAGGAGGCAAGTTGGTTTTGGTCTTCCCAGATGTTTTAACAAGCTTGAATCATGTTTATGAACAATGTGCTTTATCAAAGTCACATAGGTTAACTTACAAGAGATCTATATCAAGGTTAAGTCAGCCTTTCCAACTTGTGCATTCGATATTCATGGTGTTACTACAATTAGCAATGTAGGTGCTAAGATGTATGTGGCTTTTATTCATAATATTAGTAAATTTTATTGGGTGTATCTACTAAAGAGCAAAGATGAAGTGTTTGATGTCTTTGTCAAGTTCAAGATTGCAAGGGAGGTCTGATTTTCTACAATTATAAAGTGCTTGAGGAGTGACAATGGTGGTGAGTACATTTCTACCAAGTTCAAAGCATTTTGTGATGGTTAGGTGCAAATCTTCCTAAATCCTTTTGCAATCAAGGTTTGTTGTGTGCTAATTTTCTATGCAATAGATGGATGAGTGTGGTATTGGATGAAAAAACCCCTTTTCAGGTCTTGTTTGGTAGGGCGAGTGTCAAGTTTTACAAAACTTTTGGATGCATTTGCTATATCAACATTACTCTTGATGAGAGCATCAAAGTGAAGCCAAGTGGCAAAGATACTTTGGATCTATTTTTGTAGGCTATTGAACAGTCAAGTAAGGTCAATGGAGCATCAAGGAAGTGTTGTTCAAGTTTACTTTACTTGTTCTATCTCATGTTTGAGCAATTTCATGTGAATGTGTGAAAATTGTCAAGATGTCGTGAAAATAGTCACATTGTTTTGCATCACTTTGATATTTTAGTTGTACTAGCATTCTTGGCTGGTTTTTCTGATGGAGATGAAGCTAAGGGAGGCTCATTATGTCACTCATTCATGTTCAAGTCATCAAGTGTTGATGATATCTTGTGGCAAGATGGAGATGAGGCTCGTTCATTGATTTTCATGGATGATAGATATAAAGAAAGGACAAAGATGGAGGACACATGCAAGCATTGGTTGATTACTCACATTTATTGTTTTTTTTGTTGTTATTTTTCTGAGAGTTCAAAGTTGGAAGCATGGAGGAATCATTTAATTTACATTCTATTTGATTCTTCATTTGTCTAGTTATATCTTGACATATAAAATTGATGTAAGAAATAGTGAAGCATCCAATATGGGCACTATTATCTATATAAATTATGAAAGCTATTATAAAACCATAGAAAGGAGGTCTATACTTAGTATGGAGATCATTCTTAAGATGGATCAAAGTTGTATGGTTAAAACTATGCAAAGAGCAAGCATATTAAAGTGGCTTATCATTTTGTGAGAGAACAAGTCATGGCAAAGGAAATGGAGCTACAACATGTCTCATTAAGGGAGTGTGTGGCTGATATCTTCCAAAGCATTGGGAAAGGACTTGTTTCACTACTACAAAAAGCGCACATTCCGACATGTGGTTGCGACGGATTTCAGAAAATTTCATAAAATGTCGGAATCCGACATGTTGATATCCGACATCCATGTCAAACCCCCGTAAAGAATATAACTTAAAATGAGATGTCAGAATTTGATACTTACAAACTATGATGGATTCCGACATCTAACGTAGGTGTCGTGTGGCAAATTTTCACTGAGACTAACATTCCGTAAACTTTGAACACAATCCAACTACCCGGGTTCCGAAATCCAATAGCGTTCTGGAACGCATGACCCTTACATTCTGGAATGCAGCTTTCTGGAACCCGGATCCGTTTCGAAATGCAAGAACATGATTGGAACACAGCATTCCAGAAGGGGGCACAACAAATCTATTTGATTGAGGAAACTCACTATTCAAAAGCGCAAGTATCTTATTCTTGTCATCTTGGTTTTGTTGCTCCCAAGGAGTGAATAAGTTATGGCCAAAATATTTGAGAGCAAGGTCGTGCATCCTATTGATGACAACCTTGCCTTTGGTATCCTTGATGATGGAGCCATCATCTTCTAAATTATAAAACAAATTGGATGATTCCTCTGATGGGACATCCATCGAAGGATTACCTCTACTGAAATCGCGCTCCTCTTCGGAAAGACAAAGAGGTTTCAATCTTTGTCTTTCATCGAGAGATAGCGAACCATAAAAGTCCGCAATCAAATTGGAACCAGATCCTCCTCTTGCACTAGAAGAAGATCTTGGTCTTCTCCTAGAACCAGTACCACTAGAAGACATTGTGTGTGTAAAGAGGGAGAAAAGAGAAAGATAAAAGCTTAACAAATGTAAATAAGAAAAAAAAAGAGCTTGAGAAAAAGAGAAATCTTGAGAAAGAGAGAGCTTAAGGAAAGTAAAACTTCAAATTGTGTGTGTCTGTGTGTGTGTGTGTGAGAGAGAGAGAGAGAGAGAGAGAGAGATATGAAAGCTTAACAAATGGAAAGAGCTTGACAAAGAAAGAGCTTAAAAATGTGTGTTTGTGTGTGCGTGAGAGAGAGAGAGAGAGAGAGAGAGAGAGAGAGAGAGAGAGAGAGAGAGAGAGAGAGAGAGCGCTTAATCACTAACACAATGAAAGCAATAACACTATGCAAAAAACTAGTGAAGAAATGCATTAAAAAACGCTCTATTTCAAGCATTTTTTGGATTCAAGTTCACGTGGCACTGCCACGACAATTTTTGCCAAATTTATTTTTTAATGTCGTCGTACTCTGATGGCCTGCAAGGTTACAAAATGCAAATTTTTTTGTGCCCACGGCTTGCAAGGTGTCAAAATGTAATTGTGTGCAAAAAAAAATCATTACTTTAGTTATTAAAAAAAAGGGTGAGAATTCATTTACAAAATATAAAAAGTTAAATATCTTGTCTCATTCTTTTAAGGACAAGTGAAAGTGAGACAAGACATTTAATGTTTTAATTTTAGAAGACAATTTTTAAAATAATAAGACATTAAATTTAAGTATATTACAAGATTATCTTAGAACTTATAAAAGAATAAAGAATAGTATGACATGTTTTAAGTTTTTTTAATTTTTTTGATGTTAGTGACATGTAAGAAAATTGTCGAGGACCAGCGCACCCACCCGAGCCCCCGCGCCCACCTAAGTCCATGGCTCGAAGTGGTCGCGACTATCTTTAAGAAAAATAGCATGACTTCAAAAACTTTCAAAAGCAAAAACTTCAAAAACTCCAAAAACTTTCAAAATCTTCAAGCACCAACCTCTAAGCATCAAAAGCATCAAATGATCTTCAAGATCAAAGCTCCAAACAATACAACTAGTGAGAAAATTCTTCTAGAAAGTTAGAAACTACCACATCTATGTTTTAAAAAAATAGTCCGACAGACTTGCAACTCTTCCTGTAGCTAAACAACTATTGCATGCCTAATCTATAACATTCCCAATTCGTTTTGAGGTACACGCACAAATCCACAAGAAAGAGTTCTGGGACAGAGTTTTTGGTCCCAGAACGTCCACAATCCAGAACGGATTCCTCCCAGATCGTGTTCCGCTGTGTAATAGATCCTAACATCATAGTAGGGCAAACACTAACTGATCCACCCAACCTTGCGTACTCCCTGATATGGATCAAGCCCCTCCTAGCCTAGTGTGAGGCCAAGTAGCATGCATACTGCCAAGTGTCAACCACATGGCATTAACGTGGTCGACTGCACTTCGACGACCCAACGTAGGGCCCTATCCTACTGACAGGGTCGCTAGGCTGTGTTAGGCCCGCCATGGCTATGGAACGTGCCGAGGCACACTACTCACATTGTCTAAAGCCTCCAGAACTTTTTCATTGAGTTTGCTTACAGTAGTAGAAAATATTTTCTACTATATGTTATAGTTTATTTATGCTTATGTATGATTTTCAACCTAGATCTCTAGTGAATGTGGAGGCAAAGTCTATTAAATCTAGAAAGTTGTAGATTTTCCACATGATATGTAAGAATTGTTACAATTGGCTTGTGATATTATGCGTAGTGCTCTCAGAATAGTGCTAAGCACTATGCCGATTTAAAGATATCTCCCAAAGATTTTTAAAGTTGATGATTGGGTATATCTTAGAATTTCAAAAGATTCTAGGATTATGCAAACTGAAAAGCATTATAATTTGTCTACTAGATATTGTAGATCACTTCAGACTATTAGGAGAATTATTTCTTTAGCTTACGAATTTGATTTGATGACAAGTCGACTGCTCATTCAGTGTTTCATGTATGCTGACATAAACTAAGTTTACATGAAGGTGATATAGTTGGATCTAATGAGGATCTTACCCACTTGGAAGATTTATCACTTAGTGTATCTTTGGAACTTGAAAGAGTACTTAAGATCATAGGTAAACAATTGAAAAATCATTCTATTTTTGAGTGCTTGATTAGGTGGAAGGGTCAGATTGAGGATGATGATTCGTGGAAAAGACTTGAAAGCATAAAGTAGATCTGGGCCTAGTTTTTACTTTTGACGACAAAGGTAGTTCAAGGGGGGAAGAATGTTATGTCCATGTACCAAAAACCTCATCAAGATTACACAAAATAAAATTGTTGTCTACACGTGTGGGCAATATATCTACTGACCCTCACCAAGTTTGAATCCCAAATCTTCAACCTAAAACTTGATTTGAACTCACCCTCTCAAGACTAGATTTCTAGCAACAATGGATAGTCTTTTCATCAGTGATTATCCTCTTGTACTTGGCTCTAATACCATGCTGAAAATATAGTACAAAGGACCATAAATGAGCTTACTTAAACTCCAAGAGAGGACATCTCATGTTAGCACTTTTAATTCCTAGAAAACATAAAGTAAAAAATATGGATGTCTACCTTGCACCTTTAGTTGAAAAATTGGAGCTATTATGGAAGGGTGTCCAAGCATATACATCTCATGTCCAATACAAAACAAAAACTTTTTGTTGCACGCAATTCTAATGTGGACAATGCATGACAATCCAGGATTGGGTGATTGTTCAGGTGATTAGAATATGAGATCATCTATATTTTCTATATATTTAACTTTTCTATATTAGCTATTTATGTTTAATTTTTTGATTTTCAAGTAACACGAATTGCATTTGATATCTTCAGGTTTTACAACTTTCGGATATCATGCGTGTCTCGTTTGTGGACCGAATATTGATGCTCGACACTCACGTCATCTAAGCAAAGTTGTATATGGAAATCATCGCAAATACTTGCATGAGGATCATTCGTTTCGGCATACACAAAGAAGAGGATTTGGAGGAAAGACATAAACAATGATGCCTTCAAAGAGAATGTCCATGGCAGATTGGCACAGGCTCTAGATTGAATCTGAGACCAAGCCAATCAATGGTATGAAAAGTCTATCTATCTTTCATTGTCTACCATATTGGAATAAACTTTTGATCAATCACTTGCTTGACCCAATGCATATATTCAAAAATGTGGGTGAATCAATATGGAAACACTTGGTGGGCGAAAAAGATAGTATTAATGCAAGACAAAGAGCCCCTAGATAATGTTTGATGGTAATTGTATGTTTGAATTTGCTTATAATAATGGTTCAATTGTGTAATATAATGTTTTTTTTAAAATGCTTGTGCATGTGACAAAAACATTCAAAAAAAAGAGAGCAAGCGTTTAAAGAGCGAGCAATTGCACGTTTGCACTTAAGCTTCAAGTGAGTTTACTGGTGACTTTGTGTTATTTCAATTTGTTTTATTATTAGAATACGTTATCTAACATAGTAAGAAATTAAATGTAATTCATAATTTTCATTTTGTTCAAAGCAATATCGTATTTTATTGCATACACTAGCAATTAATTAATATGCAAAGGTGAAATGTAGATAATTAAAATCCCTAATCCTAGGAAGGTGTGTAGCCCTTACTTTTCTCCCGTTAAAGGCGAGGTTCTAATCTTTCCAACTTGCATGGAAAAACCTACACACCGCAGGGAGGGAATATGTGGTGACATTCTGAAATAGGACATAACCGCAAGGTTCGTGTATTATAACTATCACATTCAACTCTATCTATAAAAATATACATAAAAAATATTGCGATGAATATAAAAAAAAGAATGATAGATAATCATAGATCATTCTCATCATTTACATCATTTTCGTCATCACACAAGTCTTGACACTCATCTGAATTTGGGTCTAGGTATAATCATAAATTTATGATTGTGTCTCTTTCATGATGTGAGTTACCCTCATATTCAATGTCCTCTTCTTCCAATTCTATCTCATCCAAATGTGGGGGCCTCAAATTACCCCCAGTTTGGTCATGTACGATCATAGGAATCTCATCATTTTCAGTCGTACTTTCTTCTCCCATCATTTCGACATCATTTTGAATTTGGATGAGTGGTTCAGGTTCTTCCAAAACGTCGCCAAATTGGGTGGTGGTTCGTCGTGTGTATCCAATTCAACAATATCTTTTCCTTCAAACACGCGTCGTTTTCTTGCATTAAGTTGGATCACATACTACCATCTTGGGTCTATTCGATCTAAATGGAATGTAATCTGCCAAAGAATTAAAAAAAATTAAGTTAGTATTATAAGATTGATACATAAATAATTGGATTGCGAATATTACTGACATTGAAATTTTAGAGTCTCACTTGTTCGCAATGTCGTGGCAATACTAAAGTGTCATGAGAGTCCATCGATATACATTTTGGTGAGTCGATTTGAAAAAACTTTGAGTTATCATTTCTAATCGTGGCATTGCTTCCACGATAGATGACCTTAAACCATTTTACGTCAAAAATAAAGTATTTGCCATTAGTCTCGTAATCGACTTCATAAATATGTTGCAATGTGCCGACATAGTCTAGGTCACCCGAAATGATATTAGGGTCTCTCACACTAGAACGACTCTCTTGTTGAAAGTTGGCCATTATAACACAATCATATGTACGTCGCTTGTTGTCAACTCTCTCAACACGGTAATGGTGTCCATATGCCCACATGGCAGTGTATGATGTATATTAAAACACAAAAAAAAAAAACAAATGTGTGTAATTAGAAATACTATTCATATATTGAGTAGTACAAAAACAAAACTTTACATAAACAATATTACACTAACGTTCCATCCACATCCGCAAACAAATTCCCATTCTAATTCGGTCACTTCTTCTCCATTTTCGGATGCTTTTAGCATCGTAAAGGCTCCAAAGGTTTGTTGTTCTCCAACGCCCTTCTTCTTCTTCGATTGATATTTCTTCTTCGTTTCAATGTTATGTTTATTTCCTTTTCGGCTTCTTCATACCTTGAAATCCATTTTCTTATTTGTCCACAATTATATTATATGAATGTGTCAAATTTTTCTTTTAATTGAGATAAAAGTCTTTTTTGTACACCATTTCCTTGTGGTACTTCACTCTTAACACGTCCATCTTCTTCTTTACAAACATAAGCTTAGTTAAATATACTCAAACGTTAAACTCTAAAACAGATTAGATTCATTATATAGATACCTGAACATTCGCTTAAACCGGGGTAGCCATGCATCGTCCACATTAAAATTCCACGAACAACGAAGTTTTGTTGTTGTAAAGGTCTCGAGATGTCATAAGCATGAATACCATTCCAAAGAATGCACAATTTGTCGATCAAAGGTGCAAGATACACATCCATGATCTTGGCCTTGTACTTTCCTAGAATCAATAAAGCCAATAACAAGTGTCCCGTTTTAATACTCAACCATGGAGGTGTGTTGTAATTAACGAGCACAACTGGCCATGTGGACCAAGTTGACGCTTGAATGCTAAAATGATTTACGCCATCCATAGCAAGGCCAAATCTCAAATTACGAGGTTCGTTTTTAAACTCAGGCCATTGGTCTTCAATATGTTTCCATGCAGGTGAATCACTTGGTACACGCATCACATCATCCGTAGATCGATTTTTGACATGCCAATCCATTAGTTGTGCCAAAGATTTACATCAAAATAAATTTTGCAATCATGGGATAATTGGAAAATGTCGTAACACTTTTCGTGGCACTTTATCTGTGAGAAATTGGCAAAAATCTAGCTTGGTATTTTTTATGATAGAAGTTTGTAAGTAAATCTCACATGTGTGGAGGATGTTCCCACATGTGGAGATTTGTAAAGTAAATAAAAGGGTTTGATATAGGGGTCTCATAAAATTTCATAGTCAAGCATTTAGGTGTAGAATGTTGATAGGGTCAAATTTGGCATAGATGGCAAATTATCCATTTCCACTTGTAATGCCACTATTGAGCCAAAAAAAAAGTAGGAGGCCAAACTCGTGCCAATTAGAGTGTAGACAACTATAATGCTTTTGTTTGATGAAGTTTAAGAGGTCCAATAAGATTTAGAGGTGTAACCATGAGTGGTCTAATAGATTTTGAGGTTTGCTTGAAAATGGTCCAATAGAATTTAGAGGTGCATGGATCAATGGTCCAATAGGATTAAGAGGTGGAAAAGTGTGGTCCAATCATAGTTAGGCATAGTGGTAGCTCATGGATCTACTAGTATGATTGTACTCCTCATTTGGATCTAATTGATTTTGAGATTGAGTAGATTTTGTGAGTAATTGGTTTTCTAGCTTTCTGTCTACCTAAGAGCTCATGATGATTTTCTCTCTCTACCTGAGGAGAGCAGCTTGTTTTTCCTTAGATTATTTATGGAACACTTCCCACTTGTGTGAGTGAGAGTTGGAAGTGATTGAATGCATGTAGTAGTGTGTTTTTGCCATAGAATCAAAGGTAGATCTTGAATCTCAATCTAGTCTTGATCTTGGTGCATCTACACACCTTAGGAGATCACAAGTACATGTTTTGGACAGTCCACACGTGTAAAATCAACATGGTATCAGAGCCTACCTAAAGCTACCATGCATTTTGATCCATTTGAGTGAAAACTATTCATCAATCTTGAGCTAGAAACTGTCAAGATCCATTTTCCTAGCTATCTTGTCCAATTTTGGATCAAAATAGATCAATAGGACATTGATTGGGTCTGATCTGGTACTGTATGGAATCAGGTGCTCAGACACATGTGAGGAACATCCAATTTCAGTTTGGGAGTTCTCTTTCATGGTTGATTCAAAAATCTTGCTAGATAGTTTGTTTTGAAGCTATTTTTGTCTAGTTTCTGATGCAATCAGTTTCATTCCATTTGGTTGTGCCAATCAAAAGTTATAAGATTTTGAAGAAGATTAGGTGGACACATTTGGTTTGGTCAAGATATTGCTTGTTTGATCCAAAATCACGGATATAGTTCATTGTATGTGGACTAGTCAAGCTAGAAAGCATAATCTTGATAATCATCATTGTTTCACATCTTATGATCTTGATCTCCAAGATTCTTATGAGGCTTGGAAGCCACAGATTTCTCTATTTATGGTGCATCCATCATGCAAGTGGAACTTTTAAAGCAAAGATCATCATCAAGCATGGAGGAAGCCCATGATCATAGCGGCATATTGGTGGAGCACTCTTCAAAGGCATTGACAAGAGATCTGTACCAAAGAGATCTTATCATGGATATGGTGAGGGTGCTGCTATGATGGATCCCTTGGCTGATCTTCACTTCTTATGCATACCAAAGGATCCACTCAAAAAGATTTACAAACTTCTGAAGTGATCTAGTACCTTTCCAAGCTATTTTTTGAGGAGGAGTGTGAGAAATTGGCAAAAATCTAGCTTGGTATTTTTTATGATAGAAGTTTGTAAGTGAATCTCACACGTGTGGAGGATGTTCCCATGTGTGGAGAATTGTAAAGTAAATAAAAATGTTTGATATAGGGGTCTCATACAATTTCATAGTCAAGCATTTAGGTGTAGGATGTTGATAGGGTCAAATTTGGCATAGATGGCGAATTATCCATTTTCACTTGTAATGCCACTATTGAGCCAAAAAAAGAGTAGGAGGACAAACTCGTGCCAATTAGAGTGTAGACAAGTGTAATGCTTTTGTTTGATGAAGTTTAAGAGGTCCAATAGGACTTAGAGGTGGAACCATGAGTGGTCCAATAGAATTTGAGGTTTGCTTGAAAATGGTCCAATAGAATTTAGAGGTGCATGGATCAATGGACCAATAGGATTAAGAGGTGGCAAAGTGTGGTCCAATCATAGTTAAGCATAGTGGTAGCTCATGGATCTACTAGTATGATTGTACTCCTCATTTGGATCTAATTGATTTTGAGATTGAGTGGATTTTGTGAGTAATTGATTTTCTAGCTTTCTCTCTCTACCTGAGACCTCGTGATGATTTTCTCTCTCTACCCGAGGAGAGCAGCTTGTTTTTACTTATATTATTTTTGGAATACTTCCCACACATGTGAGTGAGAGTTGGAAGTGATTGAATGCATGTAGTAGTGTGTTTTTGCCATAGAATCAAAGGTAGATCTTGAATCTCAATCTAGTCTTGATCTTGGTGCATCTACACACCTTAGGAGATCACAAGTACATGTTGTGGACAGTCCACACATGTAATATCAACATTATCCCCTTGTACGTCATCTCGAAAACGTGAAGCGTTACACATTGGACATTGAAGCTTTTCTGAATGCTCAGCTCTATATAGAACATGGTCTTCTGGACATGCATGTATTGTGTCGTAATCCGTTCCAAGCACGGTCATTATCTTTCGTGTTTCTTTTCGTGTTTTAGGTATCACATTTTCTTTTGGAAGTATTCGATGCAACAACCTAAAAAAAGAGCAATGTGAGTTGTTAGAAAAGGAAAAAAATTAACTTCATGTAAATATGCTATAAAGTATAATAGTTGTGTTATGCGTTAAGTACCCGAATAAAGATGTCATGCTACGATCACTCCATTTGTATGTTGCTTGAATGTTTAGAATGAGAATTGACGTAGCTAGTCTTGAAATGGATGCTCCAGGATATAGAGGAGTGTCTGCCTCCTTGTGCAATATAATCTCGTCTTCATCCATCTCAAATTGTTCATGATCTCCGTTTTCATTAGAAGATGCATGCATATCATCATTCTCATTTGTTTCAAAGTAAGATTCAAACATGTTGTGCATTGCTTCATCGTGTTGCACCTCATCATCATAATCATTAGAATCAAGTTGATTATTCTCTTTTCAATTTGTTTCATTCTTTGTTTTCTCATGTCTATCAAAACTTGACGTTGATTGTAACTAAACACGGATGGATCAACTCCATGGAATGACATTCGATGTATTGGCTACACACATGAAACAAATTCCATAAGTGATATATATAGATTGACGAAGATTATAATAAAAAACAATCATATAAAATTAACAAACCTCAACGTCTTCCAAATTCGATGGTTGACCTTCTTCTTTTCGTCCAAACTTCTACAAATAATTTTCAACAATGCATCTTTCACGCATCTTTTGTCCATCACACTTGAGGCATGTGCACCATATTTTATTTTGAAAATGATTTTTCTACGAGAAGCAAAAATCAAGTACATGTCACTTTAGCACAATATTTTAACTTATAATAACAAAGTTTTTATGAACAAAAACACATTCATGTTTATTACTTACCCTGTTAACTTGAGTACTGTCTTCATCGCTAGATTGATCTGAATGTAAATCATCTCGTTGTGATAAACTGCATATATGCACAAGTACAAAACACAAATAGCATAAAATTATTGTATGATTCTAATGTTTTCATTTTTAGATATACCTATTCTTATACATTGTCGCTTACATGATTCATATGCCAATCTTGGTGCAGGTTCGAGCTCTACACACATATCTCTCTTCTTTTGTTAACACATGTATGAAAGTCCCACTCCAATATGCATTAATGTTCTGTAATTGATTCTCTTTTCTACTTCATTTCAATATATTAGGGTTTATTGTAATGTATTGTATGTTTATAAATGTAGTAATCATGTCGGGGTTAAGCAGTGTTGAAAGCTCGGGAGACTTTGTAAAAAATTTATATGAATCATTAAGTCTCGAGCAGAAAACACAACTGCAAAATATGCTTAGCCAAAATGAGGGTGGTCCCTCACAAGAGGCCGTGACTCCCACCCCCACCAAAGAGTCATCCACAAATCCTTATTATGATGTGGATCCTCAAGGCAATATAATTGCCAATAGAAAAGGAAGGGTGGTTTTGGACTGACTCTATTCTTTATGCCAACGTCATTTTGGCGACAGATTATTTAGTAAATGGTCCGAACAACCTGCCGTTGATAAACGACAGGTTATTGGTATTCTTCGTGACAAATTCCAACAAGAAGAGGAATTCGACGAGAAGGAAATTCATAAGCATATGAGCTTATGGATTAGGCATCGTCATGATATGGCATGACGAGCTTATAGGGACGGGCAATCCAAGCCTTCCTGGTGTTCAAGAAATGATTGGAACCGTGTAAAAGCGGATGAACGAACACCAGATAAATACAAGATTCAGAAAGATGTTGCGGCCGCTAGGATGCATGGGATAGGCAACTCTAGGTTGGGCTCGAGCGGAAAGACGGGATTGCAAGCAAGCATTGTAAGTGAACTTACACTACTCTTATAGTTTAGCTTTGATTTTATATGCTTTTATTTTTTAATATGCATTATGACTAGCTGCTTCAACGTAGCCCTAAATTAATTTCAACTTCAATTGAATGCATGGATAGTTGGCGGACTATGGACGTCTGCCAACTAATGAGGAATACGAATTTGCCTTCAGGGAATCGTACGACGCATTAGTTGACAAACTAAAGAGCGAGGGTCATCCTCCAAATATAAGTACTAGTTTTTGTATTTATACTAATGTGGTTTGTATTTCGACGTCAATTTTATTTAATTTAATACAGTCAAGCATTAAATATTAATGTAGTTTGTTTGCTTGTGTTGATGCAGACTGGACGTCACGACAACGACGAGTAGATTAGGTTTATAAGTTTTGGTTGATGTTAGATCTAGAAAGACTCGTGCGACATTAAAGCACCAATTTTGTAATACATTAATTTATCTTATGAAAAATATTATTATTGCAAATGATCGTGCTATATTGCCATTGCTTTTATATGTGCAATGTTTTATTTTTTCAAAAATTGCAATGTCAAATTTAGGGATGTGGATTGACGTAATAATCAACTAAGAAATGTCAGATTTCAAAACAACAATCAATATTATATCTAAAAATCTAAATGAAATTTATGATGTGCACAAAGCATATTGAACATGAAGTAATGCAATAAAATATTGCCATGAAGTAATGCATGAAGTATTGTCATTCATAATGAACATGAAGTAATGCAATAAAATATAAAATGAAAAGTAGTTTAAGAATGAAAAGTACCTCATGCTTAGTTTGTTGTTTGATCCAGATGTTGAATGCAACTCAAAAATATTGTTTTAAAAACAATTCAAGAACATCGCTTCTCCAAGAACTCAACTCCAAGAACAGCCCGAGAAAAATACGTGCGTTGTTTTTTACGCATTTTTTATTTTTTATTTACCTAATTTGGGACGTCTGAATCCGACGTCCTAATGCGTTGGATAGACGTCGGACACACGTCGGATATATTTTTTGAGCATTCTGTTAACAAACGTCGAAATCTGACAACTTTATGGGACGTCGAATTTCGACGTCCAAGGATACGTCAGATAGATGTCGGATGGGCGTCGGACATCCGTTGGTGAAATTTTGGGATCATTCTATGTTTACAAACGTCAGAATCCGGCTGAATTTTAGCACGTCGCAATCCGACAGCCACGTCAGACAGTTTGCGACGTCTTTGGACGTCTCAATCCAACGTCCACATAGGATGTCGCATTTCGACGTCCACATCAAACGTCGCAATGCGACGTCCAGGTCAGCATGTGTAGCCATCACCGGAATTTGGTTCTGTGGTGTCCGGCACGTCGTGCCTTTCGGATTGCAACGTATTTTAAGCTCATCGGATTCGGAGGACCTTATAGTGACGTGTTTTTCTGACGTCTGCGACGAATTAAAAAAAAATTAAACCCGCGATTCACATCGCAAATCATGGCGGGTGTTGTTGTGGTAGTTGGATTGTGTTCAAAGTTTACGAAATGTTAGTCTCAGCGAAAATTTGCCACATGACACCCACGTTAGATGTCGGAATCCATCATAGTTTGTAAGTATCAAATTCTGACATCTCATTTTAAATTATGTTCCTGCCAGCTACTGGAGGTTGCCGAAGTTCTTCTTTACGGGGGTTCAACATGGATGTCGGATATCAACATGTCGGATTCCGACATTTTATGA
This sequence comes from Diphasiastrum complanatum, assembly GCA_029204225.1. Lineage (NCBI taxonomy): Eukaryota > Viridiplantae > Streptophyta > Lycopodiopsida > Lycopodiales > Lycopodiaceae > Diphasiastrum > Diphasiastrum complanatum. The sequence continues at coordinate 50,289,215 of CM055092.1, read as the reverse complement.
AATTTTTCGAAATCCGTCGCAACCACATGTCGGAATGTGCACTTTTTGTAGTAGTGAAACAAGTCCTTTCCTAATGCTTTGGAAGATATTAGCCACACACTCCCTTGATGAGACATGTTGTAGCTCCATTTCCTTTGCCATGACTTGTGCTCTCACAAAATGATACGCCACTTTAATATGCTTGCCCTTTGCATAGTTTTAACCATACAACTTTGATCCATCTTAAGAATGATCTCCATACTAAAAATAGACCTCCTTTCTATGGTTTTATAAAAGTTTCTATAATTGATATAGATAATAGTGCCATATTGGATGCTTCACTATTTCTTACATCAATTTTACATGTCAAGATGTAACTAGAACATGAAGAATCAAATAGAATGTAAATGAAACCATTCCTCCATGCTTTTAACTTTGAACTCTCAGGAAAATAACAACAAAAAAACAATAAATGTGAGTAATCAACCAATGCTTGCATGTGTCCCAAGTTTTTGAAGGGTGAAGTTTTTTCACACTGAAGAAATAGTTCAAAAACCCAAATTGCCCTTATTTTCACCTCCTTTAGCCTATTTTGGCCAAACGAAAGGCTATAGCCTCCAAACGAAGGGCACCTTGACTGTACCTACAAGTACGGTACACCAAAACAGAGTGATTGTCGTGGAGAAAGTGTTCGAAACATGCCATAAGTGATTTCACCATTCTATTGGGCAGGTAGTTGGAAGTTGGTGACGAGAAGCATTTCGGAAAGCGTCAATTTGGCTTTCAATTTGGCAAAAGAGCGGTGGGTGGCCTGGTGAGCCAAAAATTGCAGGTCATCATGGTTGGCTTCGGCATACACTTTATAGCCTATAAGTGGAGTTTCAAGCAGTTTGGAGATGACAAACATCAATGAGGCAATTTTGGATGATGCAAGCAAACTTGATGGGGCTTCTAACTAGGACATCTGGAAATTTAAAATGAAGAGCATTTTGATGGAGAAAGAGTTATGGGAGATCGTGGCAGGTATTGAAGTCCGGCCAAATACCACTCCAGGTGACATGAGGGCCTTTGATAAAAAGGCACAGAGAGCATTGTCCTTAATCAATCTTTAAGTGAAAAACCATGTAATCACTCATATAAGTGATGCCACGATGGCTAGGGGAGCTTGGAAAGCTCTTATAATGCAATTTCAAAATTGCAATCTAGCTCGGGCCATGTTCTTGATGTCGAGATTGAACGCAGTAAGGATGGAAGAAAGTGAATCAGTGGGATCTTTCTTCACCAGGATAAAGGAGTTGAGAGATCAACTTGTGGCAATTGGAGAACCAATTAGGGATGTTGAATTGGTACATACCACTATGAGCGGTGTCTCGAAAGGGTTACAGATGTTTGTGAGCGGCATTGCTTCGAGGGAGAGGTTGCCTACTTTTAAAGACTTCCACAGAATCATGTTGCAGGAAGAGCAACGTCGCGAAGTGGTGAAGTCAAGGCAAACCCCACAGGAGGATCACGCCTTGCTTGCTAAAGGCAAGCAGAAAGGATGGAAAAGGATTCCTAAGAAATCCAAGGATGATGATGACGAGGGAGAGTCATCATCAAAAGGAAAAAAGAAGAAGAAAGACAAATGTTACTATTGCCACAAACCGGGTCATTGGGCACGCGAGTGTTACAAGAAAAAAGCGGACATAAAGACGGGAAAAGTGACTCAACAAGGCAACATTGCCGAAGATGATGAAGAAGATGATGAGACAAGTGTCATCTCATTGGCATTGGCATCCCAAGTTGATGATGGTGCCAGATGGTTCATAGATTCAGGCGCCACAAATCATATGACTGGGAAACATGATTGGTTTGAGAAATTCTCACCAATCCATGATGGGGATAAGGTCACTCAAGCCAATGGGGTGGAATGCAAATACAGGGTGTGGGCAATGTACCTGTGCAGTTTCCTGATGGTAAAATCAAGAACATCCCTAATGTGCTTTATGTTCGTGGACTCAAAAAGAGTTTGCCTTCTTTGGTGTAATGGCAAATCAACATCTTAAGGTTGAATTTGTCAAGAATGGATGCCTTATGAGGGATATGAACCACAACCATAAAGTGGTGGTGAAAGGTTATAGAGATAGTAACTGTGGCCTTTATAAATTGGGAGCAGCAAATGACGCTGATTGGGCAGGAAGTATAGATGATAGAAAGTCAACAATAGGTTATGCCTTCAATTTTGGTGGCGGTTGTTTTTCATGGTCTAGCAAGAAACAAGGTACTATTTTTCTTTCTTCTAAATAAGCCGAATATAAAGCGTTGCTACCCAGGAAGATGTTTGGCTATGTAAGTTGTAATGTGAGATTGGCATGAAGCAGGTAAAACTGTACAATTGGCTAAGAATCCGCATGAGAAGTTACAATCTGAAGATATAAGTATTGTATATTGTTCTACGTTATTACAAGTTGCTGATATATTTACGAAAGCTTTAAGTAAAGAAAAGTTTGAGACTTTTAGAGCCAAACTTGGCTTAGATCTGGTTATGTAAAAAGCCTTTACTTGTAATACTATCATGGAGGTATGTGTGAAAAATACAGATCCTAAGTGGATCTAAACTCCAAGATCATTGGCTTGAATGCTTGCACTCCAAACTACATAAGCTAGGAATTGGCAACACATTCTATGCTACCTAGAATGCAAAGAACTTGATCAAAAAGCATTTATCACAAATGGAAACTTCCATAAACATCAAGTGCGGCCCAAAATAGCATTATACAGTCCATAATACATCAGCCTACCACTTTTGGAAAGCACCTAAGATCATACACACAAAGCTTGAACTCAATCACTACACAATGCCAACAATGGAAGGAGAACCCAATAGAAAAATCTCTCATTAAGCAAATGAATACAATGGATCTGCTCCAACCTGTTTCTCCACGGCCTACCTGCTATATATAGCTGAGAGAGATGACTCTCTCTCCTCTCTCTAGACCCTCCTTACCTAAAATATGCCCTATATAGGTAAAATTGGCATATATGTCCAAAATACATGAAAATGGACTCATTTCGAAGGTCTTGAAGTTTGACACTTATTCATACTGAAAAAATACACTTACTAAAAATATCTAGACCTGTTTCACACGTGTGAAAAGTCAGATCCTAAACTATGTGCCATTTTTAGCAATTTTGGCCTAAAACTAGACAAGGAAATGTTGACAATTTTCACACTCCCTCTTCAACTTAACTTGCTAGTTTTACAACACTACTTTGTTCCAACTTAAGAATGATCTCCATCATCAGAATAGATCTCTTCTCAAGGATCCTAATATGTACAAAATAGGACACAACATAATTGATATAGATAATAGTGTCCATATAGGATGCTTCACTATTTCTTACATCAATTTTACATAGAATCATAAAAATGGTACATGTAAAAGAACATAGAATCTCAATTAATGAATTCCTCCATGTATCCATCTCTGGTTTCTCTGTAAAATAGCAGCAAACAAGTTGTAAATGAAAGTGATCAACAAGTGTTTGCATGCCTCCTCCACATTTCACTATACATATAGTGAATGCAACATGTATCTCCATGAATGAACTTCCATCACCACCTTGCCTTTGTAGATCTTCAATCCATGAAAGCCTTTGAGTGAATGAATGCCAAAAAGATGTGTTCCCTACTCCATTTGAATGACCAAAACCTGAACTTGAAATACTTGAAGTACCTCCACAATATTTGCACACAACGCTTGATCCTACAATGTCAACAAGTTGCCAATTTGCCAACACTAGAATACTAGATCTTGAACTTTGTTCAAAAGAAAACATATTGACCACTTCAATACCTTTCAAGATCTGAATGAATTCATGTACTTGATCATACAAACCAGCAATGATAACTATTCCATCTCCAAGATCCAAAGGATGCAAAACTATGGAACTAGTTTTATTGAAATTTGACAATTTCAACACATTGACATAACAATGTTCATACATGAGATTAGGCAAGTGAGGTAGAGTAAGAAGACACTTCCTTGCAGCTCCAAAGACCTTAATTGAACCTTCAAGAACCTGTAAAAACAGATCCCAAATGCCTTGACCATTTGTCTCTTCTTTGATGCTTTTCACTAGCTTCGAATTGCCACTTGTCTCTTGGTGTTGATGAAGCAATCCAAGATCAACCTCTTGATCTTCCAATAAGACATCAAAGATCTTGCATATGTGAACATCTTCAGATCTGAAACTCTGAAGATACTCCCTCTCAAACACATGATTAAGATCCCACAAGATCTCATCAATGCTCAAATTTGACCCTTCACTATAGTTAGTGAAAACAATGCCACCATCATAAACCAAAAGATAGATTCCAACATTTCCATTTAACATGAAGTAGAGTAGGTGAAGATGAGTATCAAACCTAATCAAAACAGCCCTCTTGAGTTCATAACAAACCTCAATAAGCTCACCAATGATATCTCCCTTGCCTTGAAGAAGTTGCCACTTGAGTTGCTCCATGTAGTCTTCTTCAACCAACCTTTTGCCATCTTGACCATGAATGAACAATCCACCACAATCATAGAATGCTTTGAGTTGATGAAGAGATGTTAGATCCATGCTTTGGATCTTCCCAAGAACCACTCTTCCATTGCCCTTTCCTTCACAAGACTCCCTCTTAATGCTAGCACCACAAAAGTTAGAAACCTCCCTCTTGATAGTTGCACCATAAGAAGTAGAAGACTCTTGAATATTAGAAGCCAAGAAAAGAATCCTTAGTACCTTCAACATAAGAGTGATTGAAGTACTCTCTCTTTTCAAACATGAACTTCTACTCAATGATTTAGGTAATGAGTCATATGATAATGATTCTTCCTCACTATCGTTCATAAAAACATCATTCAAAGTACATCCTACTTTGAACACTTCACATACTTCTCTTCCTTTTGACTTGTGATCTCCCTCACCAAGTCTCATGATAGAAACCTTTGATCTACTCTTTTTATGAAGAAATGTGACACCACTTGTTGCACAAATGACTTTATCACAAAAAGATGTAAAAGAACCATTTCCTTCAAGCATGCTCAAAGCACCATCATCTTTTCCCACATGATTACATACATCAATATGAAAAGAATTAGAAGAACAACCATCTTCTTGCAAAGAATGACACTTAGCATCTCCATCTTTTTCCATATGAACAAACAAGTCATTAGCAACAATCACTTCCAAAGAAGAATCTTCATCAACTCCATTGATGAAGTTAGCTCCTTCCTTACCTTTTCCATTTTTGCACTTGCCATCTAGCACCATTGAAGAACCAACAAGCCTTGGAAGTCCATGAGTAGAAGAGTACAAACATGATGCTAATTTAGCTCCACATGACTCCATATGACTAGTAGGTAACACTAGTGCATCTTCAAGATCCAATGGATCCAAAAAATTGACCATAGATTCACCAAAGCTTGCCAAGTTAGCACAACAATTATCATCTCCAAGAAGTACATTAGATCTCAACCTAGATCTAGCATTTTGTTTCTTATGGCATTCATTTGCAAAATGTCCTTTTATCCCACAATAAAAGCACTTGAACTTTGACTTATTGTTCTTAGTAGAAGAGGAAGAGGAAGAGTGATCATCATGATCAAAGTTACCACCTTTGGACCATTTCCCTTTGCCTTTACCTTTGCCCTTGAATTTGCCTTTTGTGAAGAAAGCCTCTTCACCTCCACCTTGCAAGGATGCACCATCAAGCTTTGATTGCAACCTATGTTCTTCAGCCAATAAGATTTCTTGCAAGTCAACCACACTTGGCAAGACTCTTTGAATGGCAAAACTTTGCACAAGGTTAGCATGTTCATTTAGCAAACCATTCAACATAACTTGGACTATTTCACCATCTTTTATGTTCTCATCAATGCATGCTAAATCATCACTTAGGGACTTAACTCTCAAGATAAATGCATGAGCACTTTCACCCTCTCTTTGCCTACTAGAAAATATTTGTCTCCTTAGGGTCAATACCCTAGATGTGGACTTTGATTCAAAGAGCTTCTTTAAGGCATTCCATGCCTCACTTGCACTTTGACACTTTCCAACTTCCTTGAGAAGTTCATTTGTAACATTCATTTTAATGATATGAAGAGCCCTTTTGGCCTTCTTATCAAACCTTTGTTGCTCTTGAAGTGTGAGAGGTCTCTCTTCAATTTCTGCAACTATGTCCATGAGTTCATTCAACTCAAGTAAGGACTCCATCCTCACTTTCCAAGTAGAGTAGTTTGATGAACTCAACCTTTCACTAGACTCTAGCATGATCCCACCATTGGAAGCCATGATTCTAATGTTTCTTCAACTTTTAGGTTCTGTCCTAAAGCACTTAGCACTCACTTTTCTCTCAACAAATGATAGATAAAGAGATCTATGAAGATTTAGGACCCTAAAACACTTCTATCTTGAACCTAGATGGTTTCCAAGCATAGAAAGGAAGATTGAAACACATGCAACACTTTGCACACACTAAGAATGGATTACAAAATCAAACCAACCTGAACACACTCTTGCTTAAGCTCTCAAACTTTCCAGCAAGTGACCAAATCAAGTTATGGTGTGAAGAGTTACTTGCATTCTTAGAAAATACCCAAAACTAGGATGCCAAGATTACCTAGTAATGAACAAACTTGATCAACATATGATCAACACACTAAGATATTGATTCAACCTGTAAAACCACATGTAAACCACACTTCTAAAAGTTTATAAACTCCAGCAAGTGATAAATACAAGATTTAGAGGTGAATGAATGAGCACACTTAGTGAATCACAAGACTAGCTTCACTATCTTGTCAAATCTTGGTGTTTAGATGTAGATCTAAGATCACTTCACATGAGAATGTTCCTCAACCTGTTAAGAACCTGAAAACACACTTGCATAATGGTTAACACCTTCCAGCAAATGCTCCAATCAAATTACATAAGGAGAGTTACTTACATGCTCAACAAAGTACACCAAAAATTATGCCAAAATTGATGACAATCTTTACAATATGCTCTTCACAATGGAGCTTACAATATGTTCACCCAAAAAAGGGGATCTTTCATCCAAATGGGAGCTTTGCTCAGCCTTTAGGAGAATTACAACTCACTCAAAAGAGCATTTGTCATCCACTTAAGGAGAAGTTTCATCCACTTAAGGAGAGTGTTCATCCAAGAATGGAGATTGTCAACAATAGGATTGAAAAGAACATTGTTAGTATTGAATATGAACAAGAAGGGACAGTCGAATCAAGTGGCAAATGCAACTACAGAAAGTCCACAGCCTATTCAAGAGCGGATCATGATGCCTTCATGACCAGCCATCAAAGAGCATCTGGCGACAGTTCTTGGTTCTTGGATTCCGGAGCCACTCAGCATATGACTAGCCTCATTGGCTGTTTCGAGTCCTATACACCTTACAGTACCCAAAAATATGTCTACATTGGTGACAATAGCACACAAGCTATTCAAGGTGAAGGCACTATAAGATTAAGCTTTGCAAATGATCAGTCTAAGCTACTCTCAAAAGCCCTGTATGTACCAAATTTATCTACGAATCTACTCTTTGTCAGCAGAATCACAGATCTAGGACATAGAATAGAATTCGAATGTGATCAGTGCAAAGTAGTTGATAGGACAGGCAAGATCCTAGCACTCGGAAAGAGGCATAGATACTTGTATAAATTAAGTCATTGTTTTTTTGCCTCTAGTCAGGCTCTCAGTACTTCTATTCATGCAAATAAAGGTTTACTTTGGCATTATAGACTTGGTCATTTAAATCATGCTGATGTACAACAAATATCTAGACAATCTATTGTTCTTGATCTCGACTATCCTCACGAAAAAGTCAAGTTACCTGTCTGTCAAGACTGTCTATTTGGTAAACAGACTAGGAAACCATTTCAATCAAGCCATCAGCATATTGCTAGAGGATTGCTAGACGTTGTACATTCAGATATTTGTGGCCTGATGAAAAATTCTTCGCTGAAGGATGCCAAGTATTTTATAACCTTTATTGATGAATTTTCCAGAAGGACTATGGTGTATTTTATAAAGAAGGAATCAGAAGCCTTCAACTGCTTCAAAATCTTCAAGGAGCATGCAGAGAAGGAGACTGGAAGGACAGTCAAGGCCCTCAGGTCAGACAACGATGGAGAATATATCTCTATTGAGTTTAAGGAGTGTAGCCAAGGCCAAGGCATTGAGCAACAATTCATCACTCCTTATAGTCCTCAGTTTAATGGCTTAGCGGAGAGGAAGAACCATACCCTGGTTGAATCTGCCAAATGTATGCTAGTGCATGCGTCATTGCCCAAGAGATTCTGGGCTGAAGCTATCTCCACTGCAACTTACATCCAGAACAAATGTTCGACCAAGGCCCTCTCAGACAAGACACCCCACGAGGTGTGGATAGGCTCTAAGCCTTTTTTGAAGAACCTAAGAGTGTTTGGGTGTATTGCCTACGCGCAGATCCCAAAAGACACGAGGAAGAAATGGGACTTCCAAGGTCTCAAGACCATCCTGATCGGATATACTTCATCTCATAATACTTATAAGCTGTATGATCCTGATACCCAGCAAATCTTGTATAGCCAGAATAAAGTCTTTATCGAGGATCAGTTCGCCGACCTCAAAGGCAAGGATATTGTTCAAGAAGAACCTTTATCACCTGCCGTTGACACAACAATCTGAGCTTCTGGCTCAGGCATGTCCATTGTTGACCTGCTTCGAGACAACGAATCAGACAAAGATGTTGCTACAGCCCAGCAACAAGTCCCAGGAGCGGTTCATCAGTCGAATCCTCCCATAAGATCAAGCCGAGTGTGTACACAGCCCACAAGGTATACTCTTGAGTCTGCCTATCTCTTGATACAAGAACCGATGATAGTCAAAGAGGCACTCAGCCAACCAGACTCTTGTTGGTTGTGATGACTGATGAATTCGTCAGATTCGTAAAACTTTCGCGAAGGGAATCAAGCACGACTCTCTTTGTCTCGGATGGAGTTCAGATGCGATCACTGGACACTGCGAGCTGAATCACTCCTACAGTTCTCCAGAGTGTAGCCAATGACTACTGATCTACGTTCATAATATTAATACAACATTCAACATAGTTTCAACGAAACTGAGAAATTCAAAATGAACAAGAAGAAACTCAGACACGCGATTAACAACAAAAACATTTGCATTTGAGATCAGACACAACACGAATTGATATGTGCACGAAGGCTACAATATCATCTATTGATTTTTTTTCTCTGATTCTTTGAGCACTATGTGCATATCCACGCAGTAGCCATGACCTAGGACGTATCTGCTGACGACATGCCATCAGATCAGATCTCTATACTTATGGGTATTTTGTGGTGTTAGCTGGTACTCTTTGGAGCGTGAGGACAAAACAGGTTCTGTTTTGCTTGTATGCCTTTCTCTCGTACTGGACTGCAAAGGAATCTCGTTCGTGGATCTTTTGTGTTCACGAATCATTCCTCTTCGTCTCCTTTGACTTTCGTGATCGCAAACCGTTCATCTTCGTTTCTCTAGATCTTCGAGTTCGCAAATGTCTTCATTGGGCTGAGGGATGAAGGCTAGCAAGGCTTTGTAATTAGAAACATTTTGTTTCTTCAACTCTGATCTCTGGAGAGAAGCTATGGACAGAGAGTATTCCTCTCTGACCAAGAATCAGACATGGTCATTAGTTGAAGCTCCTATTGGCTGCAACATCATTGATGGCAAATGGATCTTTAAGATCAAATACAATGCCAACGGAGGAACTGATTGAAGGAAGGCAAGACTGGTAGCACGAGGATTCACCTAGATCTCGAATGTCGACTACAGCGAGACTTTTAGTCCAGTAGTCAAACATTCGTCGATTCGAATGCTCTTGTCTTATGCTGCAGCTGCTGACGTCGAAGTGCATCAACTTGATCTACAAATGGCCTATCTGAATGAAGTTATACAAGAAGATATCTACATGATCCAGCTCGAAATATAGGTTCTGGAAGGTATGAAGAATCATGTCTGTAAACTCCACAAAGCAGTATACAGCTTGAAACAGTCTGTGAGAGCTTGGTTTTAGAGGATCAACACATTCCTCATTGAACAAGGATTGAAACCAAGCACTGCTGATTGCAACGTCTATTCCAAGTCATTACAACAATCCTTCATTATCATCACCTTATATGTGGATGATATGTTGCTCTTCAACAACAATACCAATATGGTCAAGGATTCGAAGCAGATGTTGTTTTCAGAGTTCGACATGACTGATTTGGGTGAAGCTCACTTCTGTTTGGGAATTCAGATCCATAGAGACAGAGCAAAGTGGCTGATTTACATCACTCAACAAAGGTATCTTTACAATGTCCTTAACGTATACAATTTAATGAATTGTAAATTAGCTCACTCACCAATGGATCGAGGCCTGCATTTGTCGAAGGACCAATGTCCCCAGACCAAGCAGGAACATGAGCAAATGAGAGAGTATCTATATTGATCGATACTTGGATCCCTCATGTACGCAATGGTATGTACAAGACCAAATATCTCTTTTGCAGTAAGCTCACTCAGCCATTATATGGCCAATCCTAGTATTACACATTGGAAGGCTCTCATAAAAGTCATGAGATATATTCGAGCTACCATGGACCAGTGCGTCTGCTATGGAGATGTCAGCAATGACAATCTTCATCAGCTTAGTGGTTATTCAGATGCAAGCTGGGGAGGAGATGTAGACAATCGTGTCAGTCCACATATGGATTTACATTCTTCTTCGGCGGTCCCATTTCATGGAACAGTCGTAAGCAAAACTCTATCGCACTTTCTTCTACAGAAACAGAATACATTGGTGCTTCTCAAACTATTAAAGAAGCGTTTTGGTTGAGAAATTTACTTTCAGACGTCAATCTGCATCAGTACAGCCCTACAATTTTATTCTGTGATAATCAGAGTGCTATTGCCTTTTCGGCCAACCCTAGATTTTATTCTAGGAGTAAGCACTTTGAAATCAGACATACCTACATCAAGGGCAAGTTTCTAAATAAGGAGGTAAGCTTAACGTACTGCAGAACGCAGAACATGGTTGTAGACATATTCACGAAAGCACTAAGTGTTAATGCACACAACAAATTTTGTCCATTGCTTAGTCTGAAGATGAAGGCATTCATGGATCCAATAAGGGGGGGTGTTGGACTTATTTCCTCTACTCATCTGCCTCCATTGATGCTGCATATTTACTCACATTGTTGCGCAGTCAGCATATTTACATACAAATTCTCACAGGCGAAGAAAAGATGAAAGAATTGTGACATTGTGTTTCTACACGTGTTCTAGTTACAACGTTCACTTCAGCAAAGACTGATGTCGCACCCTTTTCACGCTCACCCCATGCAACTATGCTAACTGACTGGACAACGATTGCAGCCACCCACGATCTCCTACAGATAGCACATCCACTCTGTACTTTCTTCATCTACACACTTGTAATATTGTGTATATATACTCGATAGCATTTGAGTATTCAGTTTGACGAGGGTGACGAAATTGATTGATCAGAGATCATTGATTGAAGATCAAGTGTGTAAATTAGCATCAGAAGCTTATTAGAGAGATATAGACAAAGTAGATGTTTCGTGTATTGATTCTTTATTGTTAGTGTTAAGGTTGCATCCCTTTATGCAGTAGAGCACGAGGTTTTGCCCGCTATTTTCTTGTGCTCTACTGCATCATTGACATGTATATTTGATATACTTAATCTGATAACAGTTCTTTGTTCTGTGTTCAGATCCGTGTCAATATTGCTATGCTTGTCATTATTCATTCTGTCTGACTTTTCTAGTCGCTCAATTTGGTAATCTGTTTTAGCACGACTAACATTTAGACTTGACTTTCGCAAATCATTCGTGACTAATTATCAGTTGAAGCTCCGTCTAGCTTTTCGCGAATCATCCGCAACAAATAATTTGTCTAGCGCTTCGCGACAAATTATTCTTCCGATGATTTTATTAAAGTTTGGCTACGTAATCAAGAACGACCGTGATTTCCATCACTATCGTTCTGTTTGTTCTGATAGGCATAGTCATGCTTAGGGAGAGAGTCGTATAGCTCGTTCCGCTGCGCACGAACATTTTCCGTTCGCGTTTCATTTCTCGTTCGTGTTTCGTTTCTCGTTCGTATTCGTCTTTCCTTCCTTTAGAGATAATTTTCATTTTTCACACACGACACCTTCTTTCGTCCCTCTCTCTCAACAGGTCTCGGGTAGCATGTCCACGCTAGGGACCGGTAGACCAACAACCCGTAAGTTAATTGTGACTATAAGGGAATTGGGGCCCTTATGTGTACATGGTCATAATTAAAGGTTGTAGGCCTAAACACATGGTGGTGGAGTTGGTATGGGTCTATCAGTGAGTCATTAGGAAACTAGATGACGTGGCCCAGATAGGCTGCAGAGGTGTCCGGTGAGGTGTCACAATGACCTACTAGTGGTGCATGGACCTTGGAGGATATAAGTATACTTGTTGGGCTCTCACGTATGCTTGATTTTGTGATTAGTACCTACATGCTACTGGTGTGACTCCTCTTTCCATGACTATGATTGATCCATAGCTTGGGGGCTAGATCCGTACGATGTAGGTTTGGTTGGGTTGGTTTATCCACCACCTGTTCCCTTGTGTTGTTGCTTTGTATGGGATGCTTACGTTTACTGCATGACATTCAAATATTACCTAGGTAAGTGGTAAGCTATATTATTATTTTTAGTTTACTACAGTCCTAGCTGAAGCGTCGAAACAAGAAAGCGGGGTTATATTGATATTGATTATTTTTCTTTTACAATGATATGTATTTTCTCTTGTGTGTCCTCATTTGTGTTGCGGATTGAAGTTGATCTTCCAAAATTTGTTTCATGAAATGAACTCCTACCTATGTCATGATCACCACTTATTGGCGGACCTAATCTATATTAATGTTGTGTGGATGCATGTGAATTGGTTCCATCATCAATGAGGATCATATACCGAAGACTAATCCTAAAGTTTGTCATTTCAATGCACAAACCACAATGTGAGTATGGAGAGAAAGGACTGTTGGAAAACCTTTTTATGAAAGAGCTGAGAAAGGTCGAGCAGTATGAAATATGTGAGGCCAAGGCTAGAAAAAAGCCTTGCAAGAAAACTAGCACATTGGCCACACCCACACCCAAAGATGTCCTAAGCCAAGCCTCATAGCCACTGAGCAACCTTTGATCTCAAGGGGTGATAACAAGGGAAAGAGGATGCTGATGCACTTGAAGGTCATATGGAGGCTGGTACCAGTGAGTTCATGACCTCACTATGGGATAATGAAAACACTTCAAGCGCTTCCATAGAGCACCCTCGGGCACCTTTCTATGAACGTAATGGATACTTTGTGCCTGAGTCTGCTCACTTTTAGAACAAATTAAAAAGCAAAATAGGCATATGTTTTCTTCAAAAAAAACTTTTGTTGCCCATTCCAGCCTGCGCGTCAGAGTGGTTGGAAAAGTCAAACTGCTCATTTTGCATGTCAATATGGAAGAAATTGCGTCATTTAATATGGAACATGTTAATATGGAAGAAATTGTGTCAGTTGGTGTATTGCTTTAAGTTACTGAGCTTTTTATAGCAAGATGTATTACCCATCACGTAATGTTGATTATGAAATTTAAACTCATAACCGCTAAAAAAATGGATAACTTCTGTTGATAAGCGGTCTTGTCAATTTCTCGAGTAGGCTAGGGCAGAGAATCAGAACTAAGGTGAGCACATGCAGTTATTAATACCCGATCAACTGAAGTCGTGTGTTCCATTCACATGATATTATGACAATGCATTTAGTGTAGGTTTGTTTGAACTGACATTATAAAGCACTTGTTGATAGTACTTACAAAGACCTCGCCATTATATGGAATGTACGTCTGGAGATTTTATCAGGCTTGCAATGTACCAAGCCAAGCAATCATTGTCGGCAGCCTCGTTAGTGCAATCAATTGAAAATTCACCTTGTTGCATAGGACAGGCTTAGACCCATAAGTAAAACAGATTAATCAGCTGATATTTAACTTCTGAAACTCAAACGGAGCTCGTTTGGATTGTCGTTACATCACTACTTATCTGTTCCAAAAGAGAACCTGACTTAAGACTATACATTCCTAGGTCATACAAGTGCCCTCAAATTTATTTGGAATCTTTATGACTTATAATTATGCCTGGAATCGCTGTAACCCCACTCGCATAGATCAGGAACCTTATGATACTTACCATACATACGTGGTATTATAAATACAGCTTTCTAGGTACTATGTATTTAGTATTTAGTAGCAGAAGACCACTTCATAGTTGGTGCCTGTGGAGCAGCCATACACGGTTCCTGTATTGTCAGTTGTGAAGGTGATGGTCTCAGGGCACACGTTCTTGAAGGCTTGAGTGCCTTGAGTAGGTGCGCCGGTGTAGGGCCCATCATGATTGTAGCAGCCATTTCCGGGGCCGCCAGTAAGAGTGTTGGGAGGCTGACAGAAGCTAGTAACGTTTGGGATGGAGCACTGAATGGTGCCGCAGTTAGTGCCAGAACCCGCTCGTCCGATGGCGTCGATCTGCATGGGCAGGTTGTAGGCGTTCTGCAAACCAAAAGCTCCCATAAAATGTTAATACATACAACTGCCATCTGATCTACATCTAGTATATAAGCAAGAAGTACCAAATGTGCAGTACATTGGCAGTGGGACTAGAGTGTCATGAAACGGTTTGATAGCTATTCTATTGATAATTGAACACAAGGAAAAAACTAAAAGATCGTAGACGATGAAGATGAGAATCAGCGGGGCAAATTCACGTTTAGGCTGGGCCAACACCCTCGGTGTTATGACGCCCTGGTATACGTTTAAACTGTTCTATAAAATAAGTATGGTCTCGGAAGGATGGACGATGCACATTGCATGCCCTATCCCCACGAAATTAATGACCATATATACACGACCTCGTGACTATTAATAAGCACAGCATGAGTTGAAAGAATCAATTCATACCACAACGCTGATGTCGTAATAATCCTGCCCACTAGCGCCGATGGTGAACTCTGCCAGGTTTGCTTGGGGTTTGGCATTATTGCCATCAACGGGATTCCCGCTGCTACCAGGGAAGCCCCACACGATACCCCCAGGCCAGTTACTGCCCACATCGATAAGCTGACTGCCAGATCCGCCGCCCAGGACATAACACGCGGTGGAAGCAGACTGGCTTGCCGAGCATGCTGTGATGGTTTGGGGACACTGGTTCTTGATATTGATTGTCGAAGCTGCACATAAGTTCAAAAAAAGCACATTCATATCAATCAGTTGATATAAGAAATTTGTCAGTAACATGAAATAAGGTGGTGATCAGAAGTCTCCTTAGTTACTTAAAAAAAAGCCAAATAAACTGCTGCACTTGACCTTCATTCTCAGTACATGCATTCATAAGCGCGCACACAGTAATGTTTCTCATGTTAAGAAGTTAGAACTAGAGTCTCGTACTCTAGGCTCTCATGTCCCAGCACTAATCTTTACAGAACCTTCGAACGTTATGTTTGTTTGAATTCCGTTTATATGATTGTTCATAACTTTAAGTTTATAATTACTTGTGCACTCTGCAGCCACCCTATCTGAATCTTAAAGGATACTTACCGTCGACAGAGATGAGAAGCACAAGCAAGCACGTGGCCATGAATGTTACCGACTTGGACATAATCATCCGGCTTCCAATTCCAGTATGCGACGCCATCTTAGTAGCTGAAATTACAAAGCACAAAGCGATCAATAGCAAAGACTTAGGGGAGAAGAGGTCTGAGTTGTTCCAATCCGGTCTGGCCGAAGGCAATGTTTTTTTCCACGGAAGACTGAAGAGGAAGCTCAAAATTAAAGCTGACTAGAGACACGGGAGGGAGAGGCCAATTATACCGGTAATGCAAGATGGCTGAATGTATTTATATTTGTGTGAGCTATATGCATGGCAAGCTTCGTAGCAATGCAGCAAATGCTATCATATAATCTTTGACTAGTAGAAGGGTGAAGATTGCAATAAGGAGAAAGATCTTCCTTTTTTGCACCAAAGGACTTGCCCGTTGTCAAGAAGATGATAAAGTTAAAGGACTTGACTGTCTAGAAGGTCCCTTTTTCTTAAGTTAAAAAAGAAGAAGATTATAAGAATTGCACAAAAGTATGAGGATTTGACGCTATACACCAAAGGACTTGTTGCCTTTCATTAGTCTTGAAACAAGTCAATTCTACAATATGAAGCAGTCTATAACACGTTACAGTAGCCAAGACTGAATTATCTCAAACGTCTGCTTCTAAGTTTACCACTACCACCCGTTTCCCATTAGTACGTCCAATCCATTTGTTTCAATTGAATGCAGCAGCAAATGAGAAAGGCCACGTACGTATCAGTTGTTCACTCTTTATGCAAGTTTCCTCCATCATGACACATGTTAACCTTTTAAGCAGTTTGCTCTACACGTTGGCACTTATTGCCACCCATCCCTCCTTCCTTCACTCAGCTTATTTTTGAGTGTTTTACAGGTACTATATAACATAAATGAAACTATTTTCATTTTGTGATTGCTCCTTATTCTTGATTGATTTCTCTTGGATAATAACAATAAATTTGAACTTATCCAAAGTTCCAAGCAAACTACTCTCCAAGGACATGAAATAAATCCAAGTTACTTTCATGAAAGTGACATCTATCTTTGCATCTTGAACCAGACAATGCACTTCCAAATAAGAAATTTCAAAAGGTTTGACATGTGTTGTGATGGACTCTTGAAGACAAATCTTGCAAGTCCTTGTGAGACTCCAAGTCTCATTCACCTTTACACAAAGGAAACATCTTTCCTTGGATTTGTCCTTCTTGTATTTGAATTTCGAACTTGAAACTCCATCCTTCACCTCGGACCCCTTGCTTTGGTTTTCCTTGCATGGATTGGTCTTCTTTATGTAGCATCTTGAGAAAAAATATCCTTCCTTGCCACAAAGGTTGCACTTAAGATCCTTACTGGCAATATTTTTATAACTTCTCTCCCACAAAAAAATACAAACCCATGATATTATTATTTTACGGAGCACAATTTTGGAATGTTCTTTTGAATCTCCATGATCAAGTTTGTGTCCCCTCAATGTCACAATCAATTGGTTTTCCCGTGAATTGGAGTCCTAGGAGAGTTGGAGGTATGACCCCCCTCTCCCTAGGCAAATCCAAAATCCAACAACTTGGTGTAAGGATGGCATGGTATAGGAAGTCTCCCAAGATCATCCCATACCCATGGTTGGACATGTACATTAGATTGGGTAAGTCTCTTAGTGCAAGCATGTCACTAAGTGGGGGAGAATAGACTTCCAATGACTCACAACGTTCTCATTTAGATCATAGTGTGCAAAATTGAGAGCTCATGATCCCTCGACTGGGACATCATAAAATATGAAAGTCCTAATGAGAATATTGACTCACAATTCAAATGTTATTACAAAGACTGCTTGCACCAGTACCACAAAGATTGTATGCACACTATTGGCATGACCTCAAGTTTCAACTTTGAGTATTCAAGTATATACCATGGACCTAAGCTGCGCCCCCCTTCTGGAACGCTGCGTTCCAATCACGTTCTTGCATTTTGGAACGGATCCGGGTTTCGGAAAGCTGGATTCCAGAACGTAAGGGTTATGCATTCCAGAATGCTATTGGATTTCGGAACCCGGGTAGTTTGATTGTGTTCAAAGTTTACGGAATGTTAGTCTCAGCGAAAATTTGCCACACGACACCCACGTTAGATGTCCGAATCCATCGTAGTTTGTAAGTATCGAATTCTGACATCTCATTTTAAATTATGTTCCCACCAGCTACTGGAGGCTGCCGAAGTTTTTCTTTACGGGGGTTTGACATGGATGTCGGATATCAACATGTCGGATTCCGACATTTTATGAAATTTTCCTAAATCCGTCGCAACCACATGTCAGAATGTGGGCTTTTTGTAGTACTGAAACAAGTCCTTTCCCAATGCTTTGGAAGATATCAGCCACACTCTCCCTTGATGAGACATGTTGTAGTTCTATTTCCTTTCCCATGACTTGTTCTCTCACAAAATGATACGCCACTTTAATATGCTTGCTCTTTGCATAGTTTTAATCATACAACTTTGGTCCATCTTAAGAATGATCTCCATACTAAGTATAGACCTCCTTTCGATGGTTTTATAATAGCTTTCATAATTGATATATATAATAGTGCCCATATTGGATGCTTCACTATTTCTTACATCAATTTTACATGTCAAGATGCAACTAGAACATGAAGAATCAAATAGAATGTAAATGAAACAATTCCTCCATGCTTCCAACTTTGAATTCTCAGGAAAATAACAACAAAAAAACAATAAATGCGAGTAATCAACCAATGCTTGCATGTGTCCTCCATCTTTGTCCTTTCTTTATATGTATCATCCATGAAAATCAATGAATCAGCCTAATCTCCATCTCGCCACAATATATCTTCAACACTTGATGACTTGACCATGGATGAGTGACATAATGAGCCTCCCTTACCATCATTTCCATCAGAAAAACCAGCCAAGAATGCTAGTACAACTCCAACATCAAAATGATGCAAAACAATGTGAGTATTTTCACGACATCTTGACAATTTGCACACATTCACATGAAATTGCTCAAACATGAGATACAACAAGTAAAGTAAACTTGAACAACACTCTCTTGATGCTCCATTGACCTTACTTGACTCGTCAATATGCTGCGAAAATAGATCCAAAGTATCTTTGCCACTTGGCTTCACTTTGATGCTCTCACCAAGAGTAATGTTGATATAGCAAATGCATCCAAAAGTTTTGAAAAACTTGACACTTGGCCTCCTACGAAACAAGACTTGAAAAGGTGTGTTTTAGCATCACCATCAAACTCCACTTTGAATTCCTTGTCAACACATTTGACTCAGACTAAAAAGGTCTTTAGTGATAATGGAATAAATGAAACATCCTTCAAATTCACATTCCTAGTAGTAAAGAGGGAAGTAGGAATTGCGCCGATTCCTTTGATTGCACACTCACCATCATTGGCCGTGTAGATCACCTTCTGGTCACCTTCAAATGCCATCAACGATGAATAATACTCCTCATGAAATGCAATATGTGAAATGTCATATGTCATATGCTTGGAGTCTAAACTCTTCAGCCACCAAGACCTCTTGCAAGTCCTCCATACTTGGCAATGCTTTTTGAATAGCAAGACTTTGCACCAAATTAGCATGATCATGCAACAAGCCATTAAAAACAACTTGGACAAGCTCCACGTCCTTAATGCTTTCACGAATGCATGCTAGTTCATCACTTAAAACTCTCGTAAGTCCAACTCGATGATCACGTAAGGCCTTTCTTTGGGACTTTTAATGTCGCAGGGTCTAAATGTCAAGTTAGTGAATAAAATAGGGGTTCAGTCCTTGACTCGGAAGAATTCAGTTAAGGATGGCAAAAACAAAAATATTCTAATTTGCCTTTGAAGCAATATGATAACATTGAAGAACATCAACATTTGAGTGGAGGGAAGCCAAGTATGGCATAGGCAAATCATAAAAAGCTAATCTAATTAAGTACTAGAAGGTAACTAATTATGATTTGTGATTGTGATAGTATGATTAAACAATAACAAAAATCAAGCATTCATCTTCTACAAATAGCAATTACATACATGCAAAACAGTAGGGCCTTGACCACACAAATGATAGGAAGGAGAGGAAATGCTCTCTCTCTCTCTCTCACTCTCTCTCTCACATGGACTCTACTATATGGTTATTATTGTGCCGATTCCTTTGATTGCACACTCACCATTACTGGCCGTGTAGATCACATTCTGATCACTTTCAAATGCCATCAATGATGAATAATACTCCTCAAAAAATGTAATATGTGAAATGTCATATGTCATATGCTTGGAGTCTAAACTCTTCAGCCACCAAGACGTCTCGCAAGTCCTCCATACTTGGCAATCTTTTTTGAATAGCAAGACTTTGCACCAAATTGCATGATCATCCAACAAGCCATAAAAAACAACTTGAACAAGCTCCACGTCCTTAATGCTTTCATGAATGCATGCTAATCCATCACTTAAAACTTCAACTCTCGTAAGTCCAACTCGATGATCACTTTAGGTCTTTCTTTGGGACTTTTAATGTCGCAGGGCCTAAATGTCAAGTTGGTGCATAAAATAGGGGTTCAGTCCTTGACTCGAAAGAATTCAGTAAGGATGACAAAACCAAAAATCTTCTTATTTGCCTTCAAAGCAATATGATAACATTGAAGAACATCAACATTTGAGAGGAGGGAAGCCCAGTATGGCAGAGAAAAATCATAAAAAGCTAATTTAATTAAGTACTAGAAGGTAACTAATTATGATTGGTGATTGTGGTAGTATAATTAAACAATAACAAAAATCAAGCATTCATCTTCTACAAATAACAATTACATACATGCAAAACAGTAGGGCCTTGACCACACAAATGATAGGAAGGGGAGGAAATGCTCCCTCTCTCTCTCTCTCATGGACTCTACTATATGGTTATTATGTTTTATTCGCTCTTCGAAACATTATGGATAGGTTTTTCCCTTATGATACCAAACCAACTAAATGCCTTACCATGTTAAACTTAGAGATATGACCCCTTAAAAAAGTTTTTTTCAAAATTGGAGTCTTGTGGTGGAAAACTTGGTTTCCTTGAATGGCTACGATCTAACGGTGGGCATTATCAAGCACCCAGTGCACCAAAATGTACTGTGATCTCTATATGAAGGAAGTTGACACTATCCTAATTTCACTCTCCCTACCCTCCCCCCCCCCCCCCCCCCCCCCTCTCTCTCTCTCTCTCTCTCTCTCTCACTCTCTCTCTCTCTCTCTCTCTCTCTCTCTCTCTCTCTCTCTCTCTCTCTCTCTCTCTCTCTCTCTCTCGCTTGGAGATTGCTATGTGGAGATTCTTGAACACATTTGGAAGAGTCACGATTACGAAAGGAAACCTTCTAGACTATCTTTGGTAAGATTGCTATCATTTCCATAACAATGCTCACCTATACATTATGCCATTATGCTTGCTAGAATAATTTAATTGTGTGGCTCATATATGTTAATGATGATTGGCATTCAAGCCTTGCTTCAAACAAAGCTATTGAAGTACCTACAACTGGGCACTGCACACAACTACACATATGGGCGTTTTGCCACATGACGCTGCCACGCGAACCCGATACTTAATCAAAATTATCACATTTTTCTTTGCATGGCTCTGCCACGTGTGGTACATCCACACCAAAAAATTTTCGAGGACTCTGCCGGTCAAATTCAGGCTGGAGGTGGGTCTTGCATTGAATTTTTTTTTTCTGGTGGCACTGCCACGCAAATTTTTTTAAACCAAAATTCAAAAAAACAAGTGCCAAAATTGTTTGGCCTGGTAAAGCCACGCGTGGAAGTTGCATGCAAGGCTGTTATTTAACCACCTCTCATCTGACATCTGATATTCACATGCTTTGGAGATTTGCAATGCGTGGCACTGCCACGCGTGGCAAATCTCTAAAGAAAATTCCAGAGAATTGTAGTTTTATATTGCCATGTGTGGAAAAATATATTTGTTGTAATTTTGGAGATTTGCCACGCATGGCACTGCCGCGCGTGGCAAATCTCCAGAGAAAATTCCAGAGAATTGTAGTTTTATATTGCCATGCATGGCAAAATATATTTCTTATAATTTTTTTTAAAAAACTATTTGAACAATATTTTGATAAACAAACAACCCTATGATTAATTTAAAAATATATGAATTTTTTTTTAGGCTTTAAATAAGTGTGGACTAATAATAAAATGATTATTATGTGATCATGATTGTGAATAAAAAATCAAATGATCATTGTGTCAAATTATTGTGCTCTGACAAAATCAATATCGTGCTTCAACCAAAGTAAAGATATGAAGATATATTGCTTTAATAGATTTTAAGTATAGTAAGGATGTTTCAAAAGAAAAATATTTTTGCAGCGAATATAAACGATCAACGTATGCTCACTAATTGTTTTCTTTGGTCAATCAATTTTTGCTAGATCTAAAATAAGATATAGATTGTATTGAAAACATTCGATTTAAAATAAATCAGAAGTGATTGGTAGATTGAGATCAAGATAAATTTGAAAAATGCAAGAATGTATTATAAAGATGCAATAATTACATAAACTATCATTTTATCACAAAAATGATTGTAATATATATATATATATATATATACATAATTTATTCATCATCACAAGATTCAAATTCATCAGCCAATACATCTTGCAACTCATCTCCGCTTAGATGATTTTCATCATCACTATAGTAATCGGACCCTCTCTCAATATTGTCGTTTGTGTCAGAATCGTTCGATTCATTTATAGTATTTTCTATAATATTTTGAAAACTTGGAGATATTTCTATATCCGCATCAACCATGTTTGTGTTGTCAATATTCAAGTCCTCCATTTCATTCTCAATGTATGCATTTTCAAATACATGTCTGGCGCGTGGCTTTACTTGAACAACATACCACCAATTGTTGTTTAGTCGATCCGGTTGAAAAAATATCTACACATTTAACAATGTTAAGTTCAAAAACTTGTTCCAACATGAAACTAAGGTCCACATGAATAGTTAATTGTAATGAAATAGTGTATGTTACTGATTATGATTGAGAAAAAATGAATGTCATGTGACACACCTGTTCACAATGACGAGGAAACACCAATGTGTCTGAATAATCCATGCTTAATGTCTTGCTTGAATCGATAGCAAAAAATCCACTACGATCTCTTTTCACGGTTGCATTTGACCCTTGATAATTGATTTTGAACCATTCCACATCAAACAAAAAGTATTTTCCATTTTCACCAAAACACACTTTTACTAAAACCCTAGAGAACACAAGAGGCCATACATCACAGTCAGTGTCCAGCATACACGACCAATAGGGCAAGACAATGTGAGTAGTGTGCCTCAGCACGTTCCATAGCCACCCTGTCAGTAGGATAGGGCCCTCCGTTGGGTCGCCGACGTGCAGTCGGCCACGTGAGTGCCACATGGCTGACACTTGGCAGTATGCATGCTACCAGGCCCCACACTGGGCTAGGAGGGGCTTGCTATATATCAGGGAGTAGGCAAGGTTGGGTGGATCAGTTAGTGTTTGCCATACTATGGTGTTAGGATCTATTACATAGCGGAACACGATCCGGGAGGAATCCGTTCTGGATCATGGACATTCCGGGACAAGAAACTTTGTCCCGGAACTCTTCTCGTGGATTTGTGAGTGTGCCTCAAAACGAATTGGGAATGTTATGGATTAGGCATGCAATAGTTTTTTAGCTACAGGAAGAGTTGCAAGTCTGTCGGACTATTTTTTAAAACATAGATGTGGTAGTTTCTAACTTTCTAGAAGAATTTCCTCACTAGTTGTATTGTTTGGAGGTTTGATTTTGAAGATCATTTGATGCTTTTGATGCTTAGAGGTTGGTGCTTGAAGATTTTGAAAGTTTTTGGAGTTTTTGAAGTTGTTGCTTTTGAAAGTTTTTGAAGTCATGCTATTTTTTTTAAAGATAGTCGCGACCACTTCGAGCCATGGACTTAGGTGGGCGCGCGGGCTCGGGTGGGCTCGGGTGGGTGCGCGGGTCCTCGACAATTTTCTTAGATGTCACTAACATCAAAAAAATTAAAATAACTTAAAACATGTCATACTATTCTTTATTCTTTTATAAGTTCTAAGATAATCTTGTAAATTGCTTAAATTTAATGTCTTATTATTTTAAAAATTGTCTTTTAAAATAAAAACATTAACTGTCTTGTCTCACTTTCACTTGTCCTTAAAAGAATGAGACAAGACATTTAAATATTTATATTTTGTAAAAAAAAGCTCTTTCTTTGTCAAGCTCTTTCAATTTGTTAAGCTTTCATATCTCTCTCTCTCTCTCTCTCTCTCTCTCACACACACACACACACACACACACACACATACACAATTTGAAGTTTTACTTTCCTTAAGCTCTCTCTTTCTCAAGATTTCTCTTTTTCTCAAGCTCTGTTTTTCTTCTTTACATTTGTTAAGCTTTTATCTTTCTCTTTTCTCCCTCTTTACACACACAATGTCTTCTAGTGGTAGTGGTTCTAGGAGAAGACCAAGATCTTCTTCTAGTGCAAGAGGAGGATCCGGTTCCAATCGGATTGCGGACTTTTATGGTTCGCTATCTCTCGATGAAAGACAAAGATTGAAACATCTTTGTCTTTCCTAAGAGGTGACCGATTCTTAGAGGTAATCCTTCGATGGATGTCCCATCGGAGGAATCATCCAATTTGTTTTATAATTTAAAAGATGATGGCTCCATCATCAAGGATACCAAAAGCAACATCGTCATCAATAGAATGCACGACCTTGCTCTCAAATATTTTGGCCATAACTTATTCACTTCTTGGGAGCAACAAAACCAAGATGACAAGAATAAGATACTTGCGCTTTTGAATAGTGAGTTTTCTCAATCAAATAGATTTGGGGAGGTGTGGGCATTGACGAATATGTGTACGCTACAGATAATTTGTCTAGCGCTTCGTGACAAATTAATCTTCTGATGATTTTATTAAAGTTTGGTACGTAATCAAGAACGACCATGATTTCCATCACTACCGTTTTGTTCATTCTGATAGGCATAGCCATGCTTAGGGAGAGAGTCGTATAGCTCGTTCCGCTGCGCAAGAGAATTTTCCATTCGCGTTTCGTTTCTCGTTCATGTTTGTCTTTCCTTCTTTTAGAGCTAATTTTTGTTTCTCATACACGACAGCTTCTTTCATCCCTCTCTCCCAACATGGTATCAGAGCTATTTCCATAGCTTGATAAGCTTCTACAGGACAAGACTCTTCTAGCCGATAGAGTAATTGTTTTCTTGTTCTGTATTTCTAGCATCAGATTTTCATACTTATGTCACTGATAGTTTCTTCTATCACTTAGACTATTTCTACCACATGGACTCCCAAGGGAAAACCGGTCCCACCATGGACAAGCTTGATGGAGCCAATTACCATCTGTGGAAATTTAAGATGAAAACTGTACTAATGGCTAAATAATTGTATGACGTTGTTAAAGGTGCGGAAGGGAAACCCGAAGTAGATGATGCAGCAATTGCCAGATGGAAGCTGAAGGATGGAAAAGCTTTCATGCTGATCATCCTCAATATCACGGATACCTAGATTGGCCATGTATCTGAGGCTCAAACATCGAAAGAAGTCTAGGACATCTTGAACACACTATACGAAGTGTGACATATAGCTTCCAAGCTACATCTCAGGAAGAAATTTTACTCCCTGAAGATGACGCATGGTGATTCTCTCCGTAATCGCATAAATCAATTCAAGAACCGGCTAAGGCCAATGGCCGCTGTCGGATCTGTCATAGACGATCAAGACGCAATGACGCAACTGCTTACAAGCTTGCCAAGCTCATACAACAGCTAGGTGGTGATCATCATGACTCATCCAGAATTGACTCTTTCGAGAGTCATTACTATGTAGTTGCAGGAAGACACGCAGAGGAACGAAGCCTCAAGTTCCTCATCTAACTCTCACGCCTTGTACACCAACAAGAGCATGACAAAGAAGAAGAAGAAGAAAGGCCCGAAGCAATCAAAGCCAGACTAGAAACCAGCCCAGCACAAAGAACAGTCGAATCTGCAGACAAAGAAGAAATTGTTCTGCAGATACTGCAAGCGAAACAACCACGCAATTCAAGACTGCCGGATACTTCAAGCGAAGAACAACAACAAGGGGCAGAATGAGTATTCACACAGCTAGTCTAATTACATCAAAAATTGACCTATACAAATAGGTCCCTAGGAATTTTTTCTATAAGTTCCTTGCTTCATGGTCCATTTGAGTGGATTCAAGCCTCTGTTGGCTGATTTCAATGTATATGTCAGAGTTACAGATGGGCAGATCATCATTGTGGTTGTGTATGTGGATGACACTCTTATACTTTGCAGGAGTGAGCAGCTGATTGCTGAAGTGAAAACAAACATCTCGAAATATTTCGAGATCGTGGATCTGGGAGAAGCCATGTGCTACCTAGGTTTGCAAATTGAAAGAGACTATGAGGGAGGTAAGCTGTACCTTCACCAGTCCAGATACACCCAAAGGATCCTAGAGAATTTTGGGATGCTACGAATCAAGTGACAAATGCAGCTGCAGAAGCTCCACAACTATTCAAGGGCAGATCATGATGCCTTCATGACCAGCCATCAAAGAGCATCTAATGACGGTTCTTGGTTCCTAGATTCTGGAGCCACTCAACATATGACTAGCCAAATTGGTTGTTTCGAGTCCTATACACCTTACCATACCCAGAAATATGTCTACCTTGGTAACAATAGCACACAAGCTATTAAAGGTGAAGGCACTATAAGATTAAGCTTTGCAAATGATCAGTCTAAGCTACTCTCAAAAGTCCTGTATGTACCATATTTATCTACAAAATTACTCTTTATTAGCAGAATCACTGATCTAGGACATAGAGTAGAATTTGAATGTGATCAGTGCAAAGTAGTTGATAGAACAGGCAAGATCCTAGCACTCAAAAAGAGGCATGGATACTTGTATAAATTAAGTCATTGCTTTTCTACCTCTAGTCAGGCTCTCAGTACTTCTATTCATGCAAATAAAGGTTTACTTTGGCATTATAGACTTGTTCATTTAAATCATGCTGATGCACAACAAATGTCTAGACAATCTATTGTTCTTGATCTCGACTATCCTCGCAAAAAAGTCGAGTTATCTGTCCGTCAAGACTGTCTAGTTGGTAAACAAACTAGGAAACCATTTAAATCAAGCCATCAGCATATTTCTAGAG
Source organism: Diphasiastrum complanatum (assembly GCA_029204225.1). NCBI lineage: Eukaryota > Viridiplantae > Streptophyta > Lycopodiopsida > Lycopodiales > Lycopodiaceae > Diphasiastrum > Diphasiastrum complanatum. Next base: position 50,262,273 of record CM055092.1, on the reverse strand, counting down.
GATGTTGTACATTCAGTTATTGTACATTCAGTTATTTGTGGCCTGATGAAAAATCCTTTGCTGAAGGATGCCAAATATTCTATAACCTTTATTGATGCATTTTCCAAAAGGACTATGGTGTATTTTATAAAGAAGAAATCAGAAGCCTTCAACTACTTCAGAATCTTGAAGGAGCATGCAGAGAACGAGACTGGAAGGACAATCAAGGCCCTCAAGTCAGACAACAGTGGAGAATATATCTCTATATTTGATTTTAAGGAGTACTGCCAAGGCCAAGACATTGAGTAGCAATTCATCACTCCTTATAGTCCTCAATCTAATGGCTTAGCAGAGAGGAAGAACCATACCCTGGTTGAATCTGCCAAATGTATGCTAGCGCATGCGTCATTTCCCAAGAGATTTTGGGCTGAAGCTATCTCCACTACAGCTTACATCCAGAACATATGTTTGACCAAGGCCCTCTCAGGCAAGACACCCCACGAGGTGTGGACAGGCTCTAAGCCTTCTTTGAAGAACCTAAGAGTGTTTGGGTGTATTGCCTACACACAAATCCCAAAAGACACGAGGAAGAAATTGGACTTCCAAGGTCTCAAGACCATCTTGATTGGATATACTTCATCTGATAATATTTATAAGCTGTATGATCCTGATACCCAGCAAATCTTGTATATCCAAGATACAGTCTTTATCGAGGATCAGTTCGCCGACCTCAAAGGCAATGATATTGTTCAAGAAGAACCTTCATCACCTGCCGTTGACACGACAATCCGAGCTTCTGGTTCAGGCATGTCCATCTTGACCCACTTCGAGACAACAAATCAGACAAAGATGTTGCTACAGCCCAGCAACATGTCCAAGGAGCAATTCATCAATCGAATCCTCCTAGAAGATCAAGCCGAGTGTGCACACAGCCCACAAGGTATACTCTTGAGTTTGTCTATCTCTTGATACAGGAACCGACAACAGTCAAAGAGGCACTCAGCCAACCAGACTCTTGTTGGTTGTGATGACTGATGAATTCGTCAAATTCGCAAAACTTTCACGAACGGAATTAAGCATGACTCTCTTCATCTCGGATGGAGTTCAGATGTAATCATTGGACACTGCCAGCTGAATCACTCCTACAGTCCTCAAGAGTGTAGCCAATCACTACCGATCTACATTCATAAAATTAATACAGCATTCAATATAGTTTCAACCAAAGTGAGGAATTCAAAATGAACCAGAAGTACTCAGACACGCGATTAACAGCAGAAATACTTGCATTCGAGATTAGACACAACATGAATTGATATGTGCACGAAGTCTACAATATCATCTATTGATTTATTTTCTCTGATTCTTTGAGCACTATGTGCATATCCATGCAGTAGCCACGACCTAGGAAGTATCTGCTGTGGTCATGCCTCTAGATCAGATCTCTGTACTTCTGGGTATTTGCATGGTCTTAGCTGGTACTCTTTGGAGCGTGAGGGCAAAATGAGTATCGTTTTGCTCGTATGCCTTTCTGTCGTACTGGACCGCAAAGGAATCTCATTCGAGGATCTTTCGTGTTCGCGAATCATTCATCTTCGTCTCCTTTGACTTTCGTGTTTGCAAACCGTTTCAAATTCGTAAGCTAAAAAAATAATTTTCTTAATAGTCTGAAGTGATCTACAATATCTAGTAGACAAATTATAACGCTTTCCAATATGCATAGTCCTAGAATCTTTTGGAATTCTAAGATATATACAATCATCAACTTTAAAAATCTTTGGGAGATCTCTTAAAATTGGCATAGTGCTTAGCTCTGTCCTGAGAACTACGCATAATATCACATGCCAATTGCAACAATTCTTACATATCATGTGAGAAATCTACAACTTTCTAGATTTAATAGACTTTGTCTCCACATTCACTAGAGATCTAGGTTGAAAATCATACATAAGCATAAACGAACTATAACATGTAGTAGAGAATATTTTCTACTACTATAAGAAAAATCAACTAAAAAGTATTGGAGGCTTCAGATTTTCATATTTGATCATTCTATTTGATTGCTCTTGGTTTTGAGATCCTAGTTTGCTAATCAAGATCAAGATTTAGTGACTAGTTTTGCATTGGATAGGTGTGTCAATCAATCAATCACTCTTGGAGTTTTAAGTAGGCTCATTTATGGTCCTTTGTACTAAATTTTCTGCATGGTATTAGAGCCAAGTACAAGAGGATAATCATTGATCAAAGGACTACCCATTGTTGTTAGAAAGCTAGTCTTGGGAGGGTGAGTTCAAATCAAGTTTTAGGTTGAAGATTTGAGATTCAAACTTGGTGAGGGTCAGTAGCTGTAGTGCCCACACGAGTAGACAACAATTTTATTTTGTGTCATCTTGATGAGTTTTCTGGTACATGGACATAACATTCTTCCCCCTTTGAACTACATTTGTCATCAAAAGTGAAAACTAGGTCCAGATCTACTTTATGCTTTCAACTCTGTCCCACAAATCATCATGCTCAATCCGACCCTTCCACCTAATCAAGCACTCAGAGATAGAATGATTTTTCAATTGTTTACCTATGATCTTGAGTACTCTTTCATGTTCCAAAGATACACTTAGTGATAAATCTTTCAAATGGGTAAGATCCTCATCAGATCCAACAATATCACCTTCATGTAAACTTAGTTTATGTCAGCTTACATGAAACACTGAATGAGTAGTTGACTTGTCCTCAAATCAAATTCGTAAGCCAAAGAAATAATTTTCTTAATAGTCTAAAGTGATCTACAATATCTAGTAGACAAATTATAATGCTTTCCAGTACGCATAGTCTTAAAATCTTTTGGAATTCTAAGATATACCCAATCATCAACTTTAAAAATCTTTGGGAGATATCTTAAAATCGGCATAGTTTTTAGCTCTGTCCTGAGCACTTCGCATAATATCACATGCCAATTGCAACAATTCTTACATATCATTGGAAAATCTACAACTTTCTAGATTTAATAGACTTCGTCTCCACATTCACTAGAGATCTAGGTTGAAAATCATACATAAGCATAAACGAACTATAACATGTAGTAGAGAATATTTTTTTAACTACTATAAGCAAACTCAATTAAAGTAGTCCTCCCATTGAGACTGCTTGTGAGACAAATATGTTCTCAACATATCCTCCATACTCTGATTACTTCTCTCAATCTGTCTATCTGATTCAGGATGATCAGTAAAACTAAAACCCCAGGGAACACAAGAGGCCAGATATCACAGTTAGTGTCCAGCATACACGACCAATAGGGCAAGACAATTTGAGTAGTGTTCCTCAGCACGTTCCATAGCCATGGCAGGCCTAACACTGCCTAGGGACCCTGTCAGTATGATAGGGCCCTACGTTGGGTCGTCAACGTGCAATCGGCCACATGAGTGCCACTTGGCAGTATGCATGCCACTAGGCCACACACTGGGCTAGGAGGGGCTTGCTATATATCAGGGAGTAGGCAAGGTTGGGTGGATCAGTTAGTGTTTGCCATACTGTGGTGTTAGGATCTATTACATAGCGGATTACAATTTGGAAGGAATCCGTTCTGGATCATGGACATTCCGGGACCAGAAACTTTGTCCCGAAACTCTTTCTCGTGGATTTGTGAGTGTACCTCAAAACGAATTGGGAATGTTATGGATCAGGCATGCAATAGCTATTTAGCTATAGGAAGAGTTGCAAGTCTGTCGGACTATTTTTTAAAACATAGATGTGGTAGTTTCTAACTTTCTAGAAGAATTTCCTCACTAGTTGTACTATTTGGAGCTTTGATCATTTGATGTTTTAGATGCTTAGAGGTTGGTGCTTGAAGATTTTGAAAGTTTTTGGAGTTTTTGAAGTTTTTGCTTTTAAAAGTTTTTGAAGTCGTGCTATTTTTTTTAAAGATAGTCACGACCACTTCGAGCCATGGACTTAGGTGTGCGCGCGGGCTCGGGTGGGCTCGGGTGGGTGTGCGGGTCCTTGACAATTTTCTTACATGTCACTAACATCAAAAAAATTAAAAAAACTTAAAACATGTCATACTATTCTTTATTCTTTTATAAGTTCTAAGATAATCTTGTAAATTACTTAAATTTAATGTCTTATTATTTTAAAAATTGTCTTTTAGAATAAAAACATTAAATGTCTTGTCTCACTGTCACTTGTCCTTAAAAGAATGAGACAAGACATTTAAATGTTTATATTTTGTAAATGAATTCTCACCCATTTTTTTAATAACTGAAGTAATGATTTTTTTTTGCACACAATTACATTTTGACACCTTGCAGGTCGTGGGCACAAAAAAATTTGCATTTTGGAAACTTGCAGGCCGTCAGAGTACGACGACATTAAAAAATAATTTGTTTTTGCCACACCTGGTACTGCCACGCATCGCAAAAATTGTCGTGGCAGTGCCACGCGAATTTGAATCCAAAAAATGCTTTAAATAGAGCGTTTTTGAACGCATTTGTTCACTAGTTTTTTGCATAGTGTTATTGCTTTCAATGTGTTAGTGTAATGCTTTCATTGTGTTAGTGATTAATCTCTCTCTCTCTCTCTCTCTCTCTCTCTCTCTCTCTCTCTCTCTCTCTCTCTCTCACACACACACACACACACACACACACACACACACACACACACACACACACATTTTTAAGCTCTTTCTTTGTCAAGCTCTTTCCATTTGTTAAGCTTTCATATCTCTCTCTCTCTCTCTCTCTCTCTCTCTCTCTCTCTCTCTCTCTCTCTCACACACACACACACACACACACACACACACACACACACACACACACACACACACACACACACACACACACACACAATTTGAAGTTTTACTTTCTTTAAGCTCTCTCTTTCTCAAGATTTCTCTTTTTCTCAAGCTCTTTTTTTTTTCTGTACATTTGTCAAGCTTGTATCTTTCTCTTTTCTCTCTCTTTACACACACAATGTCTTCTAGTGGTAGCGGTTCTAGGAGAAGACCAAGATCTTCTTCTAGTGCAAGAGGAGGATCCGGTTCCAATCGGATTATGGTTCGCTATCTCTCGATGAAAGACAAAGATTGAAACATCTTTGTCTTTCCTAAGAGGAGCCCGATTCCAATAGAGGTAATCCTTCGATGGATGTCCCATCGGAGGAGTCATCCAATTTGTTTTATAATTTAGAAGATGATGGCTCCATCATCAAGGATACCAAAAGCAACATCATCATCAATAGGATGCACGACCTTGCTCTCAAATATTTTGGCCATAACTTATTCACTCCTTGGGAGCAACAAAACCAAGATGACAAGAATAAGATACTTGCGCTTTTGAATTGTGAGTTTCCTCAATCAAATACATTTGGGGAGGTGTGGGCATTGACGAATATGTGTACGCATAAATCACGGTCGTTCTTGATTACATAGCCAAACTTTAATAAAATCATTAGAAGAATAATTTGTCGCAAAGCACTAGACATTTTATCTGTTGCAGATGATTCACGAAGAGCTAGACAGAGCTTCAACTGATAATCAATTGCGAACGATTCGTGAAAGGCAAGGCTAAATGTTAGTCTTGCTAAAACAGATTACCAAATTGAGCAACTAGAAAAGTCAGACAGAATGAATAATGACAAGCATAGCAATATTGACACAGATCTGAATGTAGAACAAAGAACTATTATCAAATTAAGTATATCAAATATACATGTCAATGATGCAGTAGAGCACAAAACAATAGTGGGTAAAACCGTGTGCTCTAAAAAGCTTATTTTAATTTATAAAGGAATGAAACCTTAATACTGAAAATAAAGAATCAATGCATGAACCATCTTCTTTGTCTATATCTCTCTGATAAGCTTTTGATGCTAATTTACACACTTGATCTTCAATCAATGATCTCTGATCAATCAATCTCGTCACCCTCATCAAACTGAATACTCAAATGATATCCATTATATATACACAATATTACAGGTGTGCAGATGAAGAAAGTCCAAAGTGGATGTGTTGTCTGTAGGAGATCGTGGGTGGCTACAATTGTTGTCTAGTCAGTTAGTGCAGTTGCAGGGGGTGAGCGTGAAAAGGGTGCGATGTCAGCCTTTGCTGAAGTGAACGTTGTAACTAGAACATGTGTAGAAACATAGTGTCGTGATTCTTTCATCTTTTCTTTGCCTGTGAGAATTTGTATGTAAATATGCAGACTACGCGACAACCTGAGTAAATATGCAAGCATGAATGGAGGCAGATTAAAATGGGATTTAGGAGAGTAGAGGAAATAAATCCAACAAGATTAGTCATGGGCATGACATTCTTCCCCACTTATTCAAGTTCTGTCCTCAGAACTTAAAACTGGGAAAGTTCCTTTGTAAGCTTCCTTCCTGTTCCCAAGAATTGTCATCATTCGTACATCCCCTCCATCGAACCAGATGCTCGGTAACTATATGATTTCTCAATCATTTAGTTCTTGTAGCCAAGATCTTTTCGGGTTCAAGATAAGATACATCCAATGATTCATCCAAAAGGTCCAACTGATCTCCATATCCAAGATGTTCTCCTTCATTTTCAGTCTCTTTGAGATGAAATACGGGATGCACTTGTGATCCTTCCGGGAGTTCCAATTGGTAAGCCAAGGATCCGATTTTTTTCAAGATTTTAAATGGTCCTCTATATCTAGGGGACTTTTTATAATGCTTGTCGGTACGCATTACACTTGAATCCTTCGGGATTCTCAAATATACCTAGTCTCCCACTTTGAAGTCTCTTAGTAATCTTTTCAGATTTGCATAATGTATGTCCCTATCCTGGGCACTCTGGACATTTTCATGTGCAATTTGTAGCATTTCCTGGATATCATGTAGGAAACTTTTTGAAACTTGATCATCCAAGTCTCAACCGCGATGGGTGACGTAGGCTCAAAACCGTACATAAGCATGAACGAGCTATTACTGGTAGCCGAATGCTTACTACCATTATAGGCAAACTCAATCAATGGAAGGTACTTTTCCCAATTAGATTGTCGTCTGGAAACATATGCCCAAAGCATTTGTTCCATCATCTGATTTGTTCTTTCCGTCTTTCCACCCGTGTCAGGATGATCAGAAGAACTTGGCCAAGCTCAGTGTCATCTCTAGTTTAGCAAATACGGCCGACCAAAATTGACCGGTGAACTTTGGATCGCGATCGCTCACAATATCACTTGGTAATTTATAAAGCCTAAACAAACGCTCTACAAATATCTGAGCTACATCAGAAGCCTTCACGGTGGTCTTTACCAGAATAAACGTAGCCAATCTGGTAAGATGGTCAATCGCAACCTAAATTGCATCATGCTGTTTATTCGTCGGCGGTCAATCAACCATGAAATCCATGGAAATACTATCCCATCTCTTATCAGGGATATCCAATGGATGCAACAAACCTCCAGCCGTATGGTGTTCAACTTTATTCAACTGGCATTGGTCACACTTGACCACATAAGATTCTACAAAGGTCTTGAGTTTTGGCCAATAAAAATCCCTTCGTACCAAATCCAATGTACGATGTATGCCAGGATGTCCTGCGCATGGTGAGTCATGACATTCATATAGAATTTTATTTTTAACAACGTCCACATCAAGCACACAAACCTTCCCTTTCCTAAACAATAGTCCATTACAGATAGAGAAGTCACATTAGAGAAACTCAGAGCCCGATGAGGGCCTTTGAAAAAAATGCCTTTTTATTCTTTTTCTTATTTTTGTTGCCATGTGGACCAATTGAAATCTTAGCTTTGGGGTTCTACGTAACGTAGATTTTTCCAAATATGCGTATTCTTATGTCTCATATATCCACTCATTCCTCCAGTCTTGACATTGATCCTGCTTCAATGGATTCTGATCATCTCATAGTGTCATCACACCTAGATTGTATCCAATCCACAACACCTTGTGAAAATCCTATCCCAAGCTCTATCCATCTCATGATGTCACCACATACAGATATTGTGCATCCCATCACATCCAACGTAAATCATACAGATTCTTCTATCTTAGCTACACCATTAAAAAAAAGAATGCGATTTTGACAAAATTTGAAAAAGAACAAAGTTTTTTACGTACTATCGACTTGTCCAAAAATGTTTTAAATTCGTTGACCGAATCTCCCCTTCCTCCTCATCTACATGCATTAGCTAAGCCGTTTGATAGAAAGAAATATTATTGTTGGCCTGATACGTTAACGCTATCATTATGTGGGACATCATTTTCATATTGGGGTCATATGTACATAATTAAACCTAGTGAGCGATTTTCTAATGCCGGATTAGGTTTATTTTCTTTGACTAGCATTGATGTCCCTTTGAATAGTGTTGTCACATTAATGCCATATGCAGGACCTCAATATGATTGGGGTGATTGGCATGCTCTATGTCGCCACCAATGGATAATGCAAATATGTCAATGCTTGTTCTTTGGAAGAGAGGCGCATGCAAGGAAAAATTGTTTCAAAAGCACATCGTATGTACATCGATGGGCATCCAGAAATACATGGAAACATCGCTACATATATAAATAGTTCTATTTGTCACCCTTCATTGACTAATTGTGACTTTGAACAATGCATCAATGGAAAAGAAGATTATTTTTCTAAATATGTGCAGTGCGATCAGACCTATTAAATGTGGTGAAGAACTATTCATCAACTATAACTTCAATCGTCCTCTACCAAGATGTGTACAAAACATTTTGAGCCAAGCACAACCATGTGCATTGTAAATACCAAAAGTACATTCTTTTCATTCGAGTTCAATTTGGATGTCTTATTTGACTTTCAATTTAGATATGATGTTTCCTTTGGATGTGTTATTTAAGTTCACATTTGATATGATGTTTGATGTTAAGCTTTTACAAATAATGCTCAATTATCAATGTCTTGTTTCAATTTTAATTATAATATAATGTTTGATTAAGATGTCTGATATAAGATTCAAATTGGATATGATGTTTGATGTTTAGGTTTTAAAAATAGTGTTCAATTTTCATGTCTTGCTTAAGTTTCAATTTGAATATCATGTTCGATTTTGATGTCATATTTAAGCTTCAATTTGAATGATGCTTAGTCGTTAGGCTTTAACAGAAAATATTCAACTATATCAAAACTATATACAATGGTTTTAATCTAATTAGTTATACATTCTTGATATTCGATATTTGAATTATAAGATGATATCTTTTATTTGAGAACGTGAATAGTCTTAATAGTGGTATTTGTGTTTTTTTAAATAATGTTCAATTTTCATATCTTGATTTAAGTTCCACTTTGTATATATTGTTGTTCAATTTTGATGTCTTATTTGTTTTCCCATGTTTGAAGGAATACAAATCGTCATCTAGTTCTAGTGGTGATCACATACATTATGTATCCACCACAAGATTGGGAGACAATGGGCCACATATAGATCAACTATCTCGTCGTGAACGGATGGGATTACGAGCCATGATGAGAAAAGATGAACAACAACGTCGCAAGACAAATCGGTCTCGACCTAACTCTTCTTCTTCCTCAAAATCAAGTTCAAGTGATGAACATGATTGTTCTATGCAAGATGAACTTGTAATTATAAACAACTTGATAAATGATGTCTATGAGCATCATGACAATATGAGAGAACCCACTGAACACGGTACCGAATCTTTTGTGATTGACGAGCAAATAAAATTGAGAGAAGAATCACGTACACTATTATACCCTGGAGCAAAGACATCTCATTTGTCCACTGCGTTGCTTCCATTGAATCTCCAAGCAAAATATAAATGAAGTGATACAAGTGTTACATCTTTATTTGGATAAAGAAGATTGAACTATTTTTTATTTAACTAAGTGTGTACCTGTGTAAGTTAAAAGTTTTAGTTGAATAAGCAATTGTGTTTCATGTTATGAAAATTCATTTGGTTATATGCAAGGTATTGCGCAAACTACTCCCAGAAGGAAATAGCATGCTAGAGACGAGAGCCGAGGCACGCAAGATGTTGAATGCAATGGGAATGGACTATACACAACATCATGCTTGTCCAAAAGATTGCATCTTGTATCGTGGTGAGTATCAAAGACTAACAAATTGTCCTATATGTGAGACTCCTCGATATCAAGATGATTTGCAAGGGACTGCTATCCCAAGCAAGGTGTTGAGACATTTTCCTATCATTCCACGATTGCAATGATTGTTTCGTTGCAAATCCCTTGCAGAACTGCTGAATTGGCATGCTAGCCACCGTTCTTTATATGGGGTTATGAGAGTACCCTCAGATTCTCCTGCATGGAAACACATTGACAAAGAGTATCCATGTTTTGCAAGTGAATCTAGACACATAAGACTTGGGCTTGCAACAAATGGGGTGAATTCCTTTGGCAAGATGTCAAGCACGTGGTCTACTTGGCCAGTGGTGTTGGTCAACTACACCATTCCACCTTGGCTAAGTATAAAAAAAGGACATCTCATGTTAGCACTTTTAGTTCCTAGAAAACACAAAGTAAGAAATATGGATGTCTACCTTGCACCGTTAGTTGAAGAATTGAAGCTATTATGGAAGGGTGTCCAAGCGTATGACATCTCACGTCTAATACAAGACAACAACCTTTTGTTGCGCGCAATTCTAATGTGGACAATGCATAACTCTCCAGGATTGGGTGATTGTTCAGGTGATTAGAATATGAGATCATATGTATTTTCTATATATTTATTTTTTCTATACTCGCTATTTCTATTTAATTTTTTTATCTACAAGTAACACGAATTGCATTTAATTTCTTGAGGTTTTACAACTTCCGGATATCACGCGTGTCTTGTTTGTGGACCGAATATTGATGCTCGCCACTCACGTCATCTAAGCAAAGTTGTATATTAAAATCATCGCAAATACTTGTGAAAAATTGTCAACTAGTAGTATTTTCCTAACTTGAGATTTTGTAGGCCTATGGCCAAATAAAAGTTAGAGATAGGTTCATACATGTATGTAGAGGCCCAAAGTATGTGTACACTACTTTTGAGGTCACATTAATTAGAGGAGGTCGAGTGTGGAGCTCTTCTATTGGCTCATAATTTGGTGCATTCCTATTTGACCAAATTTCTAGGTAGATGGGTGAATCCTATTGGACCCCAATTTTAGCCTATCATAAGACAAGTGGCCAAGAGGCACTATGGCTGCTATAAATAGCCATCTCCACGAGTATGTACATATCTCATTTTCATTCTATTGAATGAATGTTATGCTCTTTGAAGATCCATCTTCTTCTCTCTCACTTTTTTGTTCATATCTTGCATTCTAGCCACTAGAATTGTGATTTCTTTGTTGCTATGGCTTCACACGTGTGAAATGCAGGTTGTAGGCTCTGAAGTACGGACAGGGACAGCAAGTTTCTGTTTGTGGAAGCTTATGATCAGATCTTGATGTTTAGTTGATGTTTAGTATGCTTAACATCACAATTTCTATCATTTTTTCAATCTAGATGTGCATAACTTCCATGGCCAAGATCTTTATGAAACTTTAGCATCTTTTGGATCTGAGTTTTTCACATGGTATCAGAGCATTAGGCGGCCAAATGTGCAGGTTTTGCCAGATTTAGAAGAGATTTGTGGGCGAGTTTGCTTTTGTAGCATTCCAATCAAGTTTCTAGCTAAAAATCTTGTTGATTTATGTGTAGAAATTGGATCTTTGTGATCAAAACATCATTTGTATGCATTTCAATTGAAGTAGGGCGAATTCCCTCTGTACTTATCAGAATAAGGAGACAAAATTTGTTTTGGAAAGAGGGAGATGCAAGATCCAACAAGATCCTATTAGTTTTCCATTCTAGCATATAGTTTTTTGATTCAATTTCTTGCTTCTTCATGTCAAAAACTTCAAAATTGATGTAACCCTCTGATTTTCAGTTTGCTGAATGATTCAAGAGTGTATTTCAATCTTAGGAGTGAGGGAAAAGCAAGTATATTGAGGTTTGGTCTTGGTTTGATCAAGAAATCATAAAACTAGTGGCTAAAATTGAGGAAAAAGTGAGGAAAAGAGAGAAAAAGTAAGGTTTTAGGTTCCAAATCTTTGTGATTTCTTCTTGTGTTTCATTTGTTGATTCAAGAGAGTGCTTAGTGCATTGGAATAGGTCAAAGATCAGAGATCAATCATTGCAACATGGCTACAAATGGAGGCTACATGTTGGAAAGCAATGATAGGCTTACCTCCCTCAACTATTCTACTTGGAAAGTAAGGATGGAGTCTTTGCTTGAGATGAATGAGTTGATGGATATTGTTGTAGGTGTGGAGGAGAGACCTTTGGCACCTCAAGAACAATTGAGGTATGACAAGAGGGCAAAGAAAGCCCTTCACATGATCAAGATGAATGTGACAAATGAGCTTATCAAAGAGGTTGGTAAGTGCACATCATCTAGTGAAGCTTGGGAAGCCTTGAAGAAGGTTTATGAATCCAAGTCTACTTCTAGAGTGTTGACTTTAAGAAGGCAAATCTTTTCTTGTATGCAAAAGAAGAGTGAGAGTGGACATGCTTTTGTTTTGAGAGTTAAAGCATTGAATGATGAGTTAGCATGCATTAATGATGGCATAAATAATGAGGAGCTTGTTCAAGTGATTCTCAATGGCTTGTTGGATGATCATGCTAATCTTGTTCAAAGTTATGCTATCCAAAAATGTTTACCAAGTGTTGGAGACTTGCAAGAGGTCTTGTTGGCTGAAGAATTCAGGTTGCAAGCAAGAGTGGGAGCATCTTCTACATCTCAAGGAGGAGAAGAGGAGGCAATGTTCTCTAAAGGCAAGTTCAAGGGCAAAGGTAAAAGCAATTGGTCTAAAGGGCAAGACCAAGGTGAGCACTCTACTTTTGGCAAAAAGAAGGATAGATCTAAGCTAAAATGTTTCTATTGTGGAGTCAAAGGGCATTTTGCTAGTGATTGTTTCAAGAAAAAGAGGGATCAAGGGGAAAAGCAAACCAATCTAACTATTGATGAGGGTGGGGATGAGCTTCTTTCAAATGATGCTTTTGTTATGTCATCTTGCTTGTTGGCTAATCATGGAGACATTGATCCTTGGTGGATTGATAGTGGAGCCACTTCTCATATGACATATCATAAAGAGTATTTTTCATCTTTAATGGCATTTGATGGTGATAGGAAGGTAATCTATACCGCAAATGATGGTGAGTGTGCAATCAAGGGGATTGGCACAATTCCTATTTCACTTTCTACAAATAGGAATATAGAATTGAAAGATGTTTTGCTCATTCCATCCATTACCAAGAACTTACTTAGTGTAAGCCAAATGCTTGACAAAGGATTCAAAGTTGAGTTTGATGGTGATGCTTGCTTGATCAAAAAGGGGTGTAGTATCATTGCAAAAGGGAAAAGGCAAGGGAAATTGTTCAAGCTTGATGCATGTGTTGTTGCTAACCAAGTTGGATGCATGGCAAATGAACAAATGTCAATTCAAGAGGTATGGCATAAAAGGATGGGACATCTCAACTACAAGGCCTTGGAGGTAATAGCCAAAAAGGAGGTAGTAAGGGGACTTCCCAAGTCTCTTACTTGCTTGAATCATGTTTGTGAAGAATGTGCTTTGTCTAAATCACATAGATTGCCATATACTAGATCTATATCTAGATCTAAGATGCCTTTTTCTCTCTTGCATTCGGATATTCATGGTGTTACTACAATTAGCAATGGAGGTGCTAAGATGTATGTAACTTTCATTGATGATTTTAGTAGATTTTGTTGGGTTTATCTACTAAAGAGCAAGGATGAGGTGTTTGATGTGTTTGTCAAGTTCAAAGTTGCTATTGAGACTCAATTTACAACCAAAATCAAATGCTTGAGGAGCGACAATGGTGGTGAATACATTTCTAACAAATTCAAAGCCTTTTGCGATGAGCATGGGATCAAGAGGGAGTACACATGTCCAAGAACACCACAACAAAATGGAGTGGCCGAGAGGAAGAATAGAACCTTGTGTGAGAGTGCAAAGGCAATGAGATTGAATGCTAATCTTCCTAAACCTTTTTGGAGTGATGCTTTGTTGTGTGCAAATTTCCTATGCAATAGATGGCCAAGTGTTGTATTGGAAGGAAAAACCCCTTTTGAAGCTTTGTTTGGTATGAAGCCTAATGTCAAGTTTCTAAGAACTTTTGGATGCATTTGCTACTTCAACATTACTCTTGATGATAGAACTAAGGAGGATCCATCTTCAAGAAAGGGCATTTTTGTTGGTTATAGTGAAGTAAGCAAAGCATATAGGATTTATGTTCCTTCAATCAAGAAAGTGTTCACAAGTAGGGATGTCATTTTTGATGAAAGTAACATTCCAAAAGTTGTTTCAAGTGATGATGGTGTTGTTGCAACTAATGTGCTTGATGACAATGGAGTTGATGACACATTGGATGTGGATGTTGAAGAAGCCTCTTCAAGTCAAATTCCAAGGAGAACTCCAAGGCATAAAGTGAAACCCTCAAGGCTCACTTATGATGGCAAAGGTAAGCAAGTGGTGGATGGATCCAACTATGCTTTCCTAACTTCTTTTGATGTACCTTCATGTGTAGATGAAGCAAGGCAAAAAGAGGAATGGATCCAAGCAATGGATCTTGAGTTTGAAGCACTTATGAAGAACAACACATGGAGATTGGTGGAGCTTCCAAAGGGCAAAAGTGCAATTGGATGCAAATGGATCTTCAAGGTAAAGACAAATCAAGATGGATCTATCAACAAGTTGAAGGCAAGGTTGGTGGCTAAAGGTTATGCTCAAGAGCATGGCATTGACTATGAGGAAACCTTTGCACCCGTGGCAAAGATGGTGAGCATAAGAGTAATCATTTCCCTTGCAACTCTTTATGGATGGGATCTTTGGCAATTAGACATTTCTAATGCTTTCTTGAATGGTGATCTTGAAGAGGAAGTCTACATGGAGCAACCCGAGAGCTATGTTTCTCATAGCAAGCCTAATCATGTGTGTTTTCTACAAAAAAGTTTGTATGGTCTTAAGCAAGCACCAAGGAGTTGGTATGCTAGGCTTAACTCTTTTCTACTTTCTCAAAACTTCACTATGAGTGAGTATGATCATTCACTTTACTTTAGAATTAGTGCTAATGATGTTACAATCCTTCTAATTTATGTGGATGACATTATTTTAAGTGGAGGGAACAAGGAAGATATAGAAGATATCAAGAAAGCACTAAAAAAGGAATTTGAAGTGCATGATCTTGGTCTTTTGAGCTATATCTTAGGAATAGAAGTAATTAGAACTTCTCAAATCACTTTTATTTCACAAGAGAAGTATGCTATTTCTATTCTCAATAGATTTCATATGGTAGATGCAAATCCTATTGATACACCTATGGAATCACATGTAAAGCTAACTATAAGAGGTAATGAAAGATCCTTCGAGGACATTACTCTCTATAGGAAGCTAATAGGTTCTCTTATATATCTAACCATCACAAGACCTGATTTATCTTATTGTGTTGGTAGATTAAGCCAATTCATGCAAGATCCTAGCATAGAACATTGGAAACTAGGAAAGAGGATCTTGAGATACATCTCGGGAACAAAAGATTTTGGCATTGTTTATAGAGGCTCATCACCTAACTTATTTGGTTTTTCAGATTCAGATTTTGCAGGAGACCTTATGGATAGAAAATCCATAAATGCACATGCTATTTTCATAGGTGATGGAGCTATCTCATGGATGTCGAAGAAACAAGCAACTATATCACTTTCTTCTAGTGAGGCCGAGTACAAAGCTTTGACATCATGCACAAAGGAGATGGTGTGGATCAAGAGGATGATTATGGAGCTTCATTTGCTGGATTTTTCAGAGAGTCCAATCATCTTTTGTGACAACCTTTCAGCCCAAAGTCTAGCAAGCAATCCGGTTTTCCATGCAAGGAGCAAACATATCGAGGTGGCTTACCATTTTGTGAGAGAACAAGTGTTGGCAAAAGAGATCAAGCTTGAACATGTCCCATCAAAGGAATGTGTGGCTGATATCTTTACCAAAGCATTGGGAAAGGACTTATTTTTCAAGCATAGAACAAGTCTTGGTGTACTTTCTAAATCTATGCTAAAACTAGTTGAAGAGGGAGTGTGAAAAATTGTCAACTAGTAGTATTTTCCTAACTTGAGATTTTGTAGGCCTATGGCCAAATAAAAGTTAGAGATAGGTTCATACATGTATGTAGAGGCCCAAAGTATGTGTACACTACTTTTGAGGTCACATTAATTAGAGGAGGTCGAGTGTGGAGCTCTTCTATTGGCTCATAATTTGGTGCATTCCTATTTGACCAAATTTCTAGGTAGATGGGTGAATCCTATTGGACCCCAATTTTAGCCTATCATAAGACAAGTGGCCAAGAGGCACTATGGCTGCTATAAATAGCCATCTCCACGAGTATGTACATATCTCATTTTCATTCTATTGAATGAATGTTATGCTCTTTGAAGATCCATCTTCTTCTCTCTCACTTTTTTGTTCATATCTTGCATTCTAGCCACTAGAATTGTGATTTCTTTGTTGCTATGGCTTCACACGTGTGAAATGCAGGTTGTAGGCTCTGAAGTACGGACAGGGACAGCAAGTTTCTGTTTGTGGAAGCTTATGATCAGATCTTGATGTTTAGTTGATGTTTAGTATGCTTAACATCACAATTTCTATCATTTTTTCAATCTAGATGTGCATAACTTCCATGGCCAAGATCTTTATGAAACTTTAGCATCTTTTGGATCTGAGTTTTTCACAATACTTGCATGAGGATCATTCGTTTTGGCCTACACAAAGAAGAGGATTTGGAGGAAAGACAGAAACAAGGATGCCTCCAAAGAGAATGTCCATGGCAGATTGGCACAGACTTTGGATTGAATCTGAGACCAAGCCAATCAATGGTGTGAAAAGGCTATCTATCTTTCATTGTCTACCATATTGGAATAAACTTTTGATCAATCACTTGCTTGATCCTATGCATATATTCAAAAACGTGGGTGAATCAATATGAAAACACTTGGTGGAAAAAAAAGACAGTATTAATGCAAGACAAGACCTACAAGAATCAAAGACAAAAGAGAGTATTGGCCAAATCCCCGTACGGATGGAAATACTCATATCATTCAAAGAGCCCCTTGGATTCTTACCAAGGAAGAGTACAAGTATGTACGGTCAGTCATTTGCGAGATGAAGCCACCAACTGGTTTGGCTCATTCACTACGAACATCATTCACAGTAGTAGGAAAACTTCATGGTCTTAAATCTCATGATTGGTTGAAGATGCTTGAGTACATATTTTCAATGTGTGTTCGTGGTTGTCTAACTGATCAACTTCGCGATACCATTTATAAATTAGCATCCATTGTCACGTACTTACATTTCTTTCACTCACGTATAATGCTATTGCATATTAATTTTACCTACAAATTTGATCAAGTCATATGATGATCATATACTACAAATATGGTGTAGATGGATGTGTGACAAGGATATTCGTGAGATAGATGTGGAGAAAAAACATGAAGATATAGTGGAGGCTGTATGTATGCTTGAGAGAGATTTTGCAACCTCCATCTTGGACATATAAGTGCATCTGCTTGTGCACTTGGTTCGTAGAAATCGGTATTGCCGGTCCTATGCACTCAAGGTACAGAATACATTATTTTGGTTTTTGTGGCTTCAATATATTTAGCATCACTTTTTTTTATGTCATTGAACATTGCTCTTATCATGCAATAGATGTTTATAGGTGGATGTTTTTTTTGGAGAGATTCATGAAAGTTTTGAAAGATTTTGGCGCAAGAATCTCTTATTTATGTCAATGAATTTTTGCTTCAAATACATCCGTCTCTCCACGCCTATGGAATGATGAGGAGAACAATGAGCTAAAAGGTGAAAAACCCCAAGGTATGGGTGCGCCTAAGAAAATGACACATTTTCTTAAAGAAAAAATTTCTACTTTCATGCTCTATAATTCTGGAGTGATGGATAAGTGGTTGGAATTATATGAACAAGAGAAGAAAAAAAGAACGTTGGCTAGAAATAGGCCCATCCCTCAGCTTCCATCTGGCGATTGTTGCATCGTCTGCTTTGGGTTTCCCTTCCACACCTTTAACAACATCATACAATTCTTTAGCCATTATTATAGTTTACATCTTAAATTTCCACATATGGTAATTGGCTCCATCAAGCTTGTCCATGGTGGGACCGGCTTTCCCTTGGGAATCCATGTGGTAGAAATAGTCCAAGTGATAGGAGAAACTATCAGTGACTTAAGTATGAAAATCTGATGCTGGAACTACAGAACAAGAAAACAATTACTCTATCGGCTAGTAGAGTCTTGTCCTACAGAAGCTTATCAAGCTATGCAAATAGCTCTGATACCATGTTGGGAGAGAGGGACAAAAGAAGGTGTCGTGTGTGAGAAACAAAAATTAGCTCTAAAGGAAGGAAAGACGAACACGAACAAGAAACAAAACGCGAATAAAAAATGCTCGTGCGCAGCGGAACGAGCTATACGAGCTATACTATGCCTATCAAAACAAACAGAACGGTAGTGATGGAAATCACGGTCGTTCTTAATTACGTAGCCAAATTTTAATAAAATTATTAGAAGAATAATTTGTCGTGAAGCGCTAGACATTTTTTCTGTCGCAGATGATTCGCGAAGAGCTAGACGAAGCTTCAACTGATAATCAATCGCGAACGATTCGTGAAAGACAAGGCTAAATGTTAGTCTTGCTAAAATAGATTACCAAATTTAGCGACTAGAAAAGTCAGACAGAATGAATAATGACAAGCATAGCAATATTGACACATATGAATGTAGAACAAAGAACTATTATCAGATTAAGTATATCAAATATACATGTCAATGATGCAGTAGAGCACAAGACAATAGCGGGCAAAATCGTGTGCTCTACGAAGCTTATTTTAATTTATAAAGGAATGAAACCTTAATACTGAAAATAAAGAATCAATGCATGAAGCATCTACTTTGTCTATATCTCTCTGATAAGCTTTTGATGCTAATTTACACACTTGATGTTGAATCAATGATCTCTGATCAATCAATTTCATCACCCTTGTCAAACTGAATACTCAAATGGTATCCAGTATATATACACAATATTACAGGTGTGCAGATGAAGAAAGTACAAAGTGAATGTGTTGTCTGTAGGAGATCGTGGGTGGCTGCAATCGTTGTCTAGTCAGTTAGCGCAGTTGCATGGGGTGAGCGTGAAAAGGGTGCGACGTCAGCCTTTGCTGAAGTGAACGTTGTAACTAGAACACGTGTAGAAACACAGTGTTGTGATTCTTTCATCTTTTCTTTGCCTGTGAGAATTTGTATGTAAATATGCAGACTATGCCACAACGTGAGTAAATATGCACCATGAATGGAGGCAGATTAAAATGGGATTGAGGAGAGTAGAGGAAAGAAATCCAACAAGACCAGTCATGGGCATGACCTTCTTCCCCCCTTATTCAAGTTCTGTCCTCAGAACTTAAAACTAGGAAAGTTCCTTCGTAAGCTTCCTTCTTGTTCCCAGGAATTGTCATCGTCCGTACATCCCCTCCGTCGAACCAGATGCTCGATAACTATACGATTTTTCAATCATTTAGTTCTTGTATCCAAGATCTATTCGGGTTCAGGACGAGATACACCCGATGATTCATCCAACAGGTCCAACTGATCTCCATATCCAAGATGTTCTCCTTCATTTTCAGTCTCTTTGAGATGAAATACGGGATGCACTTGTGATCCTTCCGGGAGTTCCAATTGGTAAGCTAAGGATCCGATTTTTTTCAAGATTTTAAAGGGTCCTCTATATCTAGGGGACTTTTTATAATGCTTGTCGGTACGCATTACACTTGAATCCTTCGGGATTCTCAAATATACCCAGTCTCCCACTTTGAAGTCTCTTAGTAATCTTTTCAGATTTGCATAATGTCTGTCCCTATCCTGGGCACTTTGGACATTTTCACGTGCAATTTGTAGCATTTCCTGCATATCGTGTAGGAAATCCGCTACTTTCTGAAACTTGATCATCCAAGTCTCAACCGCGATGGGTGACATAGGTTCAAAACCGTACATAAGCATGAACGGGCTATAACTGGTAGGCAAACTCTATTGTAGGCTTACTACTATTGTAGACAAACTCGATCAATGCAAGGTACTTCTCCCAATCAGATTGCCGTCTGGAAACATATGCCCGAAGAATTTGTTCCATCGTCTGATTTGTTCTTTCTGTCTGTCCATCCGTCTCAGGGTGATTAGAAGAACTTGGCCAAGCTCAGTGTCATCTCTAGTTTAGCGAATACGGCGGACCAAAAGTGACCGGTGAACTTCGGATCGCGATCCCTCACAATATCACTTGGTAATTTGTAAAGCCTAAACAAACGCCCTGCAAATATCTGAGCTACATCAGAAGCCTTCACAATGGTCTTTATCGGAATAAACGTAGTCAATCTGGTAAGACGGTCAACCGCAACCCAAATTGCATCATGTTGTTTATTCGTCGGCAGTAACTCTCCAACCCATGAAAATACTATCCCATCTCTTATCAGGGATATCCAATGGATGCAACAAACTGCCAGCCTTATGGTGTTCAGCTTTATTCAACTGGCATTGGTCACACTTGACCACATAAGATTCTACAAAGGGCTTGAGTTTTGGCCAATAAAAATTCCTTCGTACCAAATCCAATGTATGATGTATGTCGGGATGTCCTACGCATGGTGAGTCATGACATTCATAAAGAATTTTATTCTTAACAACATCCACATCAGGCACACAAACCTTCCCTTTCCTGAACAATAGTCCATTACAGATAGAGAAGTCACATTAGAGAAACTTAGAGCCCGACGAGGGCCTTTGAAAAAAATGTTTTTTTATTTTTTTTCTAATTTTTTTTGCCATGTGGACCAATTGAAACCTTAGCTTCAGGGTTCTACGTAACGTAGATTTTTCCAAATATGCGTCCAGTCTTGACATTGATCCTGCTTCAATGGATTCTGATCATCTCATAGTGTCATCACACCTAGATTGTATCCAATCCACAACACCTTGTGAAAATCCTATCCCAAGCTCTATCCATCTCACGATGTCACCACTTACAGATATTGTGCATCCCATCACACCCAATGTAAATCATACAGATTCTTCTATCTTAGTTACGCCATTAAGAAACAGAACACAACTTGGATGCATTTTGACAAAATTTGAAAAAGAACAAAGTTTTTTACATTCTATCGACTTGTCCAAAAAAATTTTAAATTCGTTGACCGAATCCCCCCTTCCTCCTTATCTACATGCATTAGTTAAGATGTTTGATAGAAAGAAATATTCATGTTTATGTTACCGCTACCGTTATGTGCGACATCATTTTCATATTGGGGTCATATGTACATAATTAAACCTAGTGAGCGATTTTCTAATGCCGGATTAGGTTTATTTTCTTTGACTAGCATTGATGTCCCTTTGAATAGTGTTGTCACATATGATTGGGGTGATTGGCATGCTCTATGTGGCCACCAATGGAGAATGCAAATATATCAATGCTTGTTCTTTGGAAGAGAGGCGCATGCAAGGAAAAATTGTTTCAAAAGCACATCGTATGTACATCGATGGGTGTCCAAAAATACATGGAAACATCGCTGCATATATAAATAGTTCTATTTGTCACCCTTCATTGACTAATTGTGACTTTGAAGAATGCATCAATGGAAAAGAAGATTATTTTTCTAGATATGTGCAAGCTACATATGTAATGGTTTGTGCGATCAGACCTATTAAATGTGGTGAAGAACTATTCATCAACTATAGCTTCAGTTGTCCTCTACCAAGATGTGTACAAAAAGTTTTGAGCCAAGCACAACCATGTGCGTTGTAAATACCAAAAGTACATTCTTTTCATTCGAGTTCAATTTGGATGTCTTATTTGACTTTCAATTTAGATATGATTTTTCCTTTGGATGTCTTATTTAAGTTCACATTTGATATGATGTTTGATGTTAAGCTTTTACAAATAATGCTTAATTATCAATGTTATGTTTCAATTTTAATTATAATTTAATGTCTGATTAAGATGTCTGATATAAGATTCAAATTGGATTTGGATATGATGTTTGATGTTTAGGTTTTAAAGATAGTGTTCAATTTTCATGTCTTGTTAAAGTTTAAATTTGAGTATCATGTTCGATTTTGATGTCATATTTAAGTTTCAATTTGAATGATGTTTAGTGTTTAGGTTTTAACACAAAATATTCAACTATATCAAAACTATATACAATGGTTTTAATCTAATTAGTAATACATTCTTGATATTCGATATTTGAATTATAAGATGATATCTTTTATTTGAGAACATGAATAGTCTTAATAGTGGTATTTGTGTTTTTTTTTAAATAATGTTCAATTTTCATATCTTGATTTAAGTTCCACTTTGTATATATTGTTGTTCAATTTTGATGTCTTATTTGTTTTCCCATGTTTGAAGGAATACGAATCGTCATCTAGTTCTAGTGACGATCACATACATTATGTATCCACCACAAGATTGGGAGACAATGGGCCACATATAGATCAACTATCTCGTCGTGAACGGATGGGATTACGAGCCATGATGAGGATAGATGCACAACAACATCGTAAGACAAATCGGTCTCAACCTAACTCTTCTTCTTCCTCAAAATCAAGTTCAAGTGATGAACATGATTGTTCTATGCAAGATGAAAATTATGAACAACTTGATAAATGATGTCTATGAGCATCATAACAATATGAAAGAACCCACTGAACACGGTACCGAATCTTTTGTGATGGACGAGAAAACAAAATTGAGAGAAGAATCACATCTCGTTTGTCCGCTACGTTGCTTCTATTGAATCTCCAAGCAAAATATAAATGGAGTGATACAAGTGTTGCATCTTTATATGGATAAAGAAGATTGAATTATTTTCTATTTAACTAAGTGTGTACTTGTGTAAGTTATAAGTTTCAGATGAATAAACAATTGTGTTTCATGTTATGAAAATTCATTTGGTTATATCTGGGTATTGCGCAAACTACTCCCAGAAGGAAATAGCATGCTAGAGACGAGAACCGAGGCACGCAAGATGTTGAATGCAATGGGAATGGACTATACACAACATCATGCTTGTCCAAAAGATTGCATCTTGTATCGTGGTGGGTATCAAAGACTAACAAATTGTCCTATATGTGAGACTCCTTGATATCGAGATGATTTGCAAGGGACCGCTATCCCGAGCAAGGTGTTGAGACATTTTCCAATAATTCCACGATTGCAACGATTGTTTCATTGCAAATCCTTGTAGAACTGATGAATTGGCATGCTAGCCAACGTTCTTCATATGGGGTAATGAGAGTACCCTCAGATTCTCTTGCATGGAAACACATTGACAAAGAGTATCATGTTTTGCAAGTGAATCTAGACACATAAGACTTGGACTTGCAACAGATGGGGTGAATTCCTTTGGCAAGATGTTAAGCACGTGGTCTACTTGGCCAGTGGTGTTGGTCAACTACAACATTCTACCTTGGCTAACTATAAAAAAGGACATCTCATGTTAGCACTTTTAATTCCTAGAAAACACAAAGTAAGAAATATGGATGTCTACCTTGCACTGTTAGTTGAAGAATTGGAGCTATTATGGAAGGGTGTCCAAGCATATGACATCTCACGTCTAATACAAGACAACAACTTTTTGTTGCGCGCAATTCTAATGTGGACAATGCATAACTTTCCAGGATTGGGTGATTGTTCGGGTGATTAGAATATGAGATCATCTGTATTTTCTATATAGTTATTTTTTCTATATTCGCTATTTCTGTTTAACTGCTACAATCATGATGGGCCCAACACCGGCGCACCTACTCAAGGAACTCAAGCCTTCAAGAACGTGTGCCCTGATACCATCACCTTCACAACTGGCACTACAGGAACCGTGTATGGCTGCTCCACAGGCACCAACTATGAAGTGGTCTTCTGCTACTAAATACTAAATACATAGTACCTAGAAAGCTGTATTTATAATACCACGTATGTATGGTAAGTATCATAAGGTTCCTGATCTATGCGAGTGGGGTTACAACGATTCCAGGCATAATTATAAGTCATAAAAATTCCAAATAAATTTGAGGCACTTGTATGACCTAGGAATGTATAGTCTTAAGTTAGGTTCTCTTTTAGAACAGATAAGTAGTAAGTCCGTTAATTACCTGATGTAACAACGATCCAAATGAGCTCTGTTTGAGGTTCAGAAGTTAAATATCAGCTGATTAATCTGTTTTACTTATGAGTCTAAGCCTGTCCTATGCAACAAGGTGAATTTTCAATTGATTGCACTAACGAGACTGCCGACAATGATTGCTTGGCTTGGTACATTGCAAGCCTGATAAAATCTCCAGACGTACATTCCATATAATGGCGAGGTATTTGTAAGTACTATCAACAAGTGCTTTATAATGTCAGTTCAAACAAACCTACACTAAATGCATTGTCATATTATCATGTGAATGGAACACACGACTTCAGTTGATCGGGTATTAATAACTGCATGTGCTCACCTTAGTTCTGATTCTCTGCCCTAGCCTACTCGAGAAATTGACAAGACCGCTTATCAACAGAAGTTATCCAACTTTTTAGTGGTTATGAGTTTAAATTTCATAATCAACATTACGTGATGGGTAATACATCTTGCTATAAAAAGCTCAGTAACTTAAAGCAATACACCATCATATTAACATGTTCCATATTAAATGACGCAATTTCTTCCATATTGACATGCAAAATGAGCAGTTTGACTTTTCCAACCACTCTGACGCGCAGGCTGGAATGGTCAACAAAAGTTTTTTTTGAAGAAAACATATGCCTATTTTGCTTTTTAATTTGTTCTAAAAGTGAGCAGACTCAGGCACAAAGTATCCATTACGTTCATAGAAAGGTGCCCGAGGGTGCTCTATGGAAGCGCTTGAAGTGTTTTCATTATCCCATAGTGAGGTCATGAACTCACTGGTACCAGCCTCCATATGACCTTCAAGTGCATCAGCATCCTCTTTCCCTTGTTATCACCCCTTGAGATCAAAGGTTGCTCAGTGGCTATGAGGCTTGGCTTAGGACATCTTTGGGTGTGGGTGTGGCCAATGTGCTAGTTTTCTTGCAAGGCTTTTTTCTAGCCTTGGCCTCACATATTTCATACTGCTCGACCTTTCTCAGCTCTTTCATAAAAAGGTTTTCCAACAGTCCTTTCTCTCCATACTCACATTGTGGTTTGTGCATTGAAATGACAAACTTTAGGATTAGTCTTCGGTATATGATCCTCATTGATGATGGAACCAATTCACATGCATCCACACAACATTAATATAGATTAGGTCCGCCAATAAGTGGTGATCATGACATAGGTAGGAGTTCATTTCATGAAACGAATTTTGAAAGATCAACTTCAATCCGCAACACAAATGAGGACACACAAGAGAAAATACATATCATTGTAAAAGAAAAATAATCAATATCAATATAACCCCGCTTTCTTGTTTCGACGCTTCAGGTAGGACTGCAGTAAACTAAAAATAATAATATTGCTTACCACTTATCTATGTAATATTTGAATGTCATCCAGTAAACATTTCTCCAATTTCTAGTTTGGTTGAATAAACATGCTTAGCATAGGTATGCCACTCACTCTCATTATTCTAATGTTTCACATGTATGACCTCCAAACCGCATAGAGGTGCACTGGTTACCTTCCCAAACCTTTTATCTAATAAAGAAGAAAATGTCTCATTTCCTACTCCAATAATTCATTACGAGATTGCCATAATGGACTCCATTCATTCCTAATTTCATATCTATATTAATATTAGACACCATCTTGCAAGGAGAAGCTCAATATAATAAACACATTAGTGTCTTTTTGTATCCCTCGTCTATGTATGACATCTTCAAATCTTTGTGATGTCGCAAAGTCTGCACCTTGGTTTATCTTGCACCTCTATAGAGGAATCAATCGCACATACACCTTAAACATATTGAGATCTAGTACAAAGATTTCACATAGTCTCCCTTGACAAGTCAAGACCAAACCCTTTGAACCCTTTAATTTATAGCATAGCAGGTAAAAACAAAGTTCTATAAAGTCTTATAGTATAGAGTACCATAAAGCGAAGCAAGTTTTAGGACACCCAGCTATTACCTGCCACCATCCCACAAAACACAACTGCATGAGTTAGTTATGTGAGGAAGATAGGTATAACGTCTTCACAACAGAATTCTAGTCTAAGCATCTCATACAAAGCAACAACACAAGGGAATAGGTGGTGGATAAATCAACCTAACCAAACCTAGATCGTACGGATCTAGCCCCCAAGCTATGGATCAATCAGAGTCATGGAAAGAGGAGTCACACCAGCAGCATGTAGCTACTAATCACAAAATCAAGCATACACTAGTGAGAGCCCAGCAGGTATACTTATATCCTCCAAGGCCCATGCACCACTAGTAGGGCACTGTGACACCTCATCGGACACCTCTGCAGCCTATCAGGGCCATGTCATCTAGTTCCCTAATGACTCACTGATAGACCCATACGAACCCCACTAGTAGGGCACTGTGACACCTCATCGGACACCTCTGCAGCCTATCAGGGCCATGTCATCCAGTTCCCTAATGACTCACTGATAGACCCATACGAACCCGTAAGTTAATTGTGACTATAAGGGAATTGGAGCCCTTATGTGTACATGCTGCATATTTACTCACGTTGTTGCGCAGTCTGCATATTTACATACAAATTCTCACAGACAAATAAAAGGCGAAAGAATCGTGACACTGTGTTTCTACACATGTTCTAATTACAATGTTCACTTCAACAAAGGCTGATGTCGCACCCTTTTCACGCTCACCCCATGCAACTACGCTAACTGACTGGGCAACGATTGCAGCCACCCACGATCTCCTACAGAGAGCACATCCACTCTGTACTTTCTACATCTACACACTTGTAATATTGTGTATATATATTGGATACCATTTGAGTATTCAGTTTGATGAGGGTGACGAAATTAATTGATCAGAGATCATTGATTGAAGATCAATTGTGTAAATTAGCATCAGAAGCTTATCAGAGAGATATAGACAAAATAGATGTTTTGTGTATTGATTCTTTATTGTCAGTATTAATGTTGCCTGCTATTGTCTTGTGCTCTACTGCATCATTGACATGTATATTTGATATACTTAATCTGATAACAGTTTTTTGTTTTGCATTCAGATCTGTGTCAATATTGCTATGCTTGTCATTATTCATTCTGTCTGACTTTTTTAGTCGCTCAATTTGGTATTCTGTTTTAGCACGACTAACATCTAGACTTGACTTTCGCGAATTGTTCGTGACTGATTATTAGTTGAAGCTTCGTCTAGCTCTTTGCGAATCATTCGCGACAGATAATTTGTCTAGCACTTCGCGACAAATTATTTTTCTGATGATTTTATTAAAGTTTGGCTACGTAATCAAGAACGGCCATGATTTTCATCACTACCATATGGTTCATTCTGATAGACATAGTCATGCTTAGGGAGAGAGTCGTATAGCTCGTTCCGCTGCACACGAACATTTTCTGTTCGTGTTTCGTTTCTTGTTTGTGTTTCGTTTCTCGTTTATGCTTTGTTTCTCGTTCATGTTTCATTTCTCATTCGTGTTTGTCTTTCCTTCCTTTAGAGCTAATTTTCATTTCTCACACACGACACCCAGATCGGCCATGTATTCGAGGCTCAGACATCGAAAGAAGTCTGGAACATCTTGAGGACACTATATAAAGTGCGCGATATAGCTTCCAAGCTACATCTCAAAAAAAAATTTTACTTCCTCAAGATGACGAACGATGATTCTCTCTAGAATCACATTAATCAATTTCAAGAACCTGCTAAGGCAAATGGCCACTGTCGGATCTGTCATAGACTATCAAGACAAAGTGATGCAACTGCTTACAAGCTTGCCAAGCTCATATGACAGCTGGGTGATGATCATCACGACTCATCCCGAATTGACTCTTTCGAGAGTCATTACTATGTTGTTGCAGGAAGACATGCAGAGGAACGAAGCCTCAAGTTTCTCAACTGACTCTCACGCCTTATACACCAAAAAGAGCATGGTTCGTCCCTCTCTCCCAACAGGTCTCAGGTAGCGTGTCCATGCTAGGGACCGGTAGACCAACAACCCGTAAGTTAATTGTGAGTATAAGGGAATTGGGGCCATTATGTATACATGGTCATAATTAAAGGTTGTAGGCCTAAACACATGGTGGTGGAGTTGGTATGGGTCTATCACTGAGTCATTACAGAACTGGATAATGTGGCCCTGATAGGCTGTAGAGGTGTCCGGTGAGGTGTCACAGTGCCCTACTAGTGGTGCATGGTCCTTGGAGGATATAAGTATACCTGCTGGGCTCTCACTAGTGTATGCTTGATTTTGTGATTAGTAGCTACATGCTGTTGGTGTGACTCCTCTTTCCATGACTATGATTGATCCATAGCTTGGGGGCTAGATCCGTACGATCTAGGTTTGGTTGGGTTGGTTTATCCACCACCTGTTCCCTTGTGTTGTTGCTTTGTATGGGATGCTTAGACTAGAATCTTGTTGTGAGGACGTTATACCTATCTTCCTCACATAACTAACTCATGCAGTTGTGTTTTGTGGGATGGTGGCAGGTAATAGCTGGGTGTCCTAAAACTTGCTTCGCTTTATGGTACTCTATACTGTAAGACTTTATAGAACTTTGTTTTTACCTGCTATGCTATAAATTAAAGGGTTCAAAGGGTTTGGTCTTGACTTGTCAAGGGAGACTATGTGAAATCTTTGTACTAGATCTCAATATGTTTAAGGTATATGTGCCATTGATTCCTCTATAGAGGTGCAAGATAAACCAAGGTGCGGACTTTGTGACATCACAAACATTTGAAGATGTCATACATAGACGAGGGATACAAAAAGACACTAATGTGTTTATTATATTGAGCTTCTCCTTGCAAGATGGTGAGTCCAATATTAATATAGATATGAAATTAGGAATGAATGGAGTCCATTATGGCAATCTCGTAATGAATTATTGGAGTAGGAAATGAGACATTTTCTTGTTTATTAGATAAAAGGTATGGGAAGGTAACCAGTGCACCTCTATGCGTTTTGGAAGTCATACATGTGAACATTAGAATAATGAGAGTGAGTGGCATAACTATGCTAAGCATGTTTATTCCACCAAACTAGAAATTGGAGAAACGTTTACTGGATGGCATTCAAATATTACATAGATAAGTGGTAAGCTATATTATAATTTTTAGTTTACTGCAGTCCTAGCTGAAGCGTCGAAACAAAAAAGCGGGGTTATATTGATGTTGATTACTTTTTGAACGTACTAGTATGGCAATCGAGTCATTCAACTCATTCAACCTATCCGAAGTGTCCATTAGGGCCCTTTTTGGACTCAAAAAAACTTGATATTCGAGATGATATCTTTTATTTGAGAACGTGAATAGTCTTAATAGTGGTATTTGTGTTTTTTTTAAATAATGTTCAATTTTCTTATCTTGATTTAAGTTCCACTTTGTATATATTGTTGTTCAATTTTGATGTCTTATTTGTTTTCCCATGTTTGAAGGAATACAAATCGTCATCTAGTTCTAGTGGTGATCACATACATTATGTATCCACCACAAGATTGGGAGACAATGGGCCACATATAGATCAACTATCTCGTCGTGAACGGATGGGATTACGAGCCATGATGAGAAAAGATGAACAACAACGTCTCAAGACAAATCGGTCTCGACCTAACTCTTCTTCTTCCTCAAAATCAAGTTCAAGTGATGAACATGATTGTTCTATGCAAGATGAACTTGAATTATAAACAACTTGATAAATGATGTCTATGAGCATCATGACAATATGAAAGAACCCACTGAACACGGTACCGAATCTTTTGTGATTGACGAGCAAATAAAATTGAGAGAAGAATCACGTACACGATTATACCCTGGAGCAAAGACATCTCGTTTGTCCACTGCGTTGCTTCCATTGAATCTCCAAGCAAAATATAAATGGAGTGATACAAGTGTTACATCTTTATTTGGATAAAGAAGATTGAATAATTTTTTATTTAACTAAGTGTGTACTTGTGTAAGTTAAAAGTTTTAGTTGAATAAGCAATTGTGTTTCATGTTATGAAAATTCATTTGGTTATATGCAAGGTATTGCGCAAACTACTCCCAGAAGGAAATAGCATGCTAGAGACGAGAGCCGAGGCATGCAAGATGTTGAATGCAATGGGAATGGACTATACACAACATCATGCTTGTCCAAAAGATTGCATCTTGTATCGTGGTGAGTATCAAAGACTAACAAATTGTCCTATATGTGACACTCCTCGATATTGAGATTATTTGCAAGGGACCGCTATCCCAAGCAAGGTGTTGAGACATTTTCCAATAATTCCACGATTGCAACGATTGTTTCGTTGCAAATCCCTTGCAGAACTGATGAATTGGCATGCTAGCCACCGTTCTTCATATGGGGTAATGAGAGTACCCTCAGATTCTCCTACATGCAAACACATTGACAAAGAGTATCCATGTTTTGCAAGTGAATCTAGACACATAAGACTTGGACTTGGAAGAGATGGGGTGAATTCCTTTGGCAAGATGTCAAGCACGTGGTCTACTTGGCCAGTGGTGTTGGTCAACTACAACATTCCACCTTGGCTAACTATAAAAAAAGGACATCTCATGTTAGCACTTTTAATTCCTAGAAAACACAAAGTAAGAAATATGGATGTCTACCTTGCACTGTTAGTTGAAGAATTGGAGCTATTATGGAAGGGTGTCCAAGCGTATGACATCTCACGTCTAATACAAGACAACAACTTTTTGTTGCGCGCAATTGTAATGTGGACAATGCATGACTATCCAGGATTGGGTGATTGTTCAGGTGATTATAATATGAGATCATCTGTATTTTCTATATATTTATTTTTTCTATATTTGCTATTTATGTTTAATTTTTTGATCTACAAGTTACACGAATTACATTTGATTTCTTGAGGTTTTACAACTTCCGGATATCACGCGTGTCTTGTTTGTGGACCAAATATTGATGCTCGACACTCAGTCATCTAAGCAAATTTGTATATGAAAATCATCGCAAATACTTGCATGAGGATCATTCGTTTCGGCATACACAAAGAAGAGGATTTGGAGAAAAGATGGAAACAAGGATGCCTCCAAAGAGAATGTCCATGGCAGATTGGCACAGGCTCTAGATTGAATCTGAGACCAAGCCAATCAATGGTGTGAAAAGACAAGAATCAAAGACAAAAAAAGAGTAATGGCCAAAACCCCGTACGGATGGAAATACGCATATCATTCAAAGATCCCCTTGGATTCTTACCAAGGAAGAGTACAAGTATGTACGGTCAGTCATTTGCGAGATGAAGCCACCAACTGGTTTGGCTCATTCACTACGAACATCATTCACAGTAGTAGGAAAACTTCATGGTCTTAAATCTCATGATTGGTTGAAGATGCTTGAGTACATATTTTCAATGTGTGTTCGTGGTTGTCTAACTGATCAACTTCGCGATACCATTTACAAATTAGCATCCATTGTCACGTACTAAAATTTCTTTCACTCACGTTTTATGCTATTGCATATTAAATTTACCTACAAATTCGATCAAGTCATATGATGATCATATGCTACAAATATGGTGTAGATGGATGTGTGGCAAGGAGATTCGTGAGATAGATGTGGAGAAAAAACATGAAGATATAGTGGAGGCTGTATGTATGCTTGAGAGAGATTTTCCAACCTCCATCTTGGACATACAAGTGCATCTGCTTTTGCACTTGGTCCAAGAAATTGGTATTGCCGGTCCTGTGCACTCAAGTTACAAAATACATTATTTTGGTTTTTGTGGCTTCAATATATTTAGCATCATTTTTTTTATGTTATTGAACATTGCTCTTATCATGCAATAGATGTTTATAGGTGGATGTTTTTTTGGAGAGATTCATGAAAGTTTTGAAAGATTTTGTGCATCAAAAGGCAAGACCAGAGGGAAGTATGGTCGAGGGGTGGTTAGCGCAAGAATCTCTTATTTATGTCATGAAATTTTTGCTTCAAATACATCCGTCTCCCCACGGCTATGGAATGATGAGGAGAACAATGAGGTAAAAGGTGAAAAACCCCAAGGTATGGGTGCGCCTAAGAAAATGACACCTTTTCTTAGAGAAAAAATTTCTACTTTCATGCTCTATAATTCTGGAGTGATGGATAAGTGGTTGGAATTATATGAACAAGAGAAGAAAAAAAGAACATTGGCTAGAAATAGACATCGACATAATAGACATAGGGGTCATGCTGCACGTTCACGTGATGTTGAGCCATTGTCCAACCAATGCACCATAGAATGGATGGTTGACACACTCCAACAAGCAAGATCAAATGGACAAGTCATATCTGACATGGAATGGGACTTTGCAACAGGATGTGATTGGAATGTTTGTTTATTGTTTATTGTCTATTTTTTTTTATAAAATACAATGTAGCTTGTATAATGATTTATGTTGTCTTAATTACAATTAATATGTGGTAGTATCGAAAGTATAGTGCAATGTGGGCATATGGTCGTCATCATCGCGTTGAACGAGTTGATATAAAACAATGAACTTATGATTGTGGTGTTATGGCATCTCTTAATCAAGAAAGTCAGAGTAGTGCACGAGACCAAAATCCAATCTCTGGAGAGCTTGAGTATGTAGGAACTATTCAAGATATATATGAAGTGTGTTTTGGTGAAAATGGAAAATACTTTTTGTTTGATGTGACATGGTTCAAAATCAATTATCAAGGGTCAAATGCAGCCGTGAAAAGAGATCGTAGTGGATTTTTTGCTATCGATTCAACCAAGACATTAAACATGGATTATTCAGACACATTGGTGTTGCCTCGTCATTGTGAACAGGTGTGTCACATGACATTCATTTTTTCTCAATCATAATCAGTAACATACACTATTTCATTACAATTAACTATTCATGTGGACCTTAGTTTCATGTTGGAACAATTTTTTTAACTTAACATTGTTAAATGTGCAAATAGTTTTTCAACCTGATCGACTAAACAACAAGTGGTGGTATGTTGTTCAAGTAAAGCCACGCGCCAGACATGTATTTGAAAATGCATACATTGAGAATGAAATGGAGGACTTGAATATTGACAACACAAACATGGTTGATGCGGATATAGAAATATCTCCAAGTTCTCAAAATATTATAGAAAATACTATAAATGAATCGAACGATTCTGACACAAACGACAATATTGAGAGAGGGTCCGATTACTAAAGTGATGATGATAATCATCTAAGCGGAGATGAGTTGCAAGATGTATTGGCTGATGAATTTGAATCTTGTGATGATGAATAAATTATATATATATATATATATATATATATATATTACAATCATATTTAAAATCTATTAAAGCAATATATCTTCATATTTTTCCTCTGGTCGAAGCACAATATTGATTTCGTTAGAGCACAATAATTTGACACAATGGTCATTTGATTTTTGATTCACAATCATGATCAGATAATAATCATTTTATTATTAGTCCACACTTATTTAAAACCTAAAAAAAAAATTCATATATTTTTATCTTAACCATAGGGTTGTTTGTTTATAAAAATTTTGTTCAAATAGTTTTTTAAAAAAAAATAAAAGAAATATATTTTGCCATACATGGCAATATAAAACCACAATTCTTTGGAACTTTCTCTAGAGATTTGCCACGCCAAAATTACAACAAATATATTTTGCCACACGTGGCAATATAAAACTACAATTCTCTAGAATTTTCTTTAGAGATTTGCCATGCGCGGCAAATTTCTAAAGCATGTGAATATCAGATGTCAGATGAGAGGTGGTTAAATAACAGCCTTACGTGGCACTTCCACGCATGGCTGTACCAGGCCGAACAATTTTGGCGCTCGTATTTTTGAATTTTGGTTTAAAACAATTTGCGTGGCACTGCCACGCGTGGCAGTGCCACCAGAAAAAAAAAATTCAATGCTGGACCCACCTCCAGCCTGAATTTGACCGGCAGGGTCCTCGAAAATTTTTTGGCATGGATGTACCACACGTGGCAGAGCCATGCAAAGAAAAATGTGATAATTTTGATTAAGTATCGGATTCGTGTGGTAGCGTCGCGTGGCAAAACGCCCATATGTGTAGTTCTGTGCAGCGCCCAGTTGTAGGCAATTCAATAGCTTTGTTTGAAGCAAGGCTTGAATGCCAATCATCATTAACATATATGAGCCACACAATTAAATTATTCTAGCAAGCATAATGGCATAATGTATACGTGAGCATTGTTATGGAAATGATAGCAATCTTACCAAAGATAGTCTAGAAGATTTCCTTTCGTAATCGTGACTCTTCCAAATGTGTTCAAGAATCTCCACATAGCAATCTCCAAGCGAGAGAGAGAGAGAGTTCCTCCCCTTCCTATCATTTGTGTGTCAAGGCCCTACTGTTTTGCATGTATGTAATTGTTATTTGTAGAAGATGAATGCCTGATTTTTGTTATTGTTTAATCATACTATCACAATCATAAATCATAATTAGTTACCTTCTAGTACTTAATTAGATTAGCTTTTTATGATTTTTTTCTGCCATACTTGGCTTCTCTCCTCTCAAATGTTGATGTTTTTCAATGTTATCATATTGCTTCGAAGGCAAATAAGAATATTTTTGTTTTTGTCATCCTTACTGGTTTCCTGCGAGTCAAGGACTGAACCCCTATTTTATTCACTAACTTGACATTTAGGCCCTCCGACATTAAAAGTCCCAAAGAAAGGCCTAAAGTGATCATCGAGTTGGACTTACGAGAGTTGAAGTTTTAAGTGATGAACTAGCATGCATTCGTGAAAGCATTTCTCACACACGACACATTCTTCCATCCCTCTCTCCCAACATGGTATCAGAGCTATTTCCATAGCTTGATAAGCTTCTATAGGGCAAGACTCTACTAGCCGGTAGATTAATTGTTTTCTTGTTCTGTATTTCTAGCATCAGATTTTCATACTTATGTCACTGATAGTTTTTTCTATCACTTAGACTATTTCTACCACATGGATTCCCAAGGGAAAGCCGGTCCCACCATGGACAAGCTTGATGGAGCCAATTACCATCTGTGGAAATATAAGATGAAAACTGTACTAATGGCTAAAGAATTGTATGAAATTGTTAAAGGTGCGGAAGGGAAATCCGAAGCAGATGATGCAGCAATCACCCGATGGAAGCTAAAGGATGGAAAAGCTTTCGTGCTGATCATCCTCAATATCACAAATACCTAGATTGGCCATGTATCTGAGGCTCAAACATCGAAAGAAGTCTAGGACATCTTGAGCACACTATACGAAGTGTGACATATAGCTTCCAAGCTACATCTCAGGAAGAAATTTTACTCCCTCAAGATGACGAATGGTGATTCTCTCCATAATCACATTAATCAATCCAAGAACTGGCTAAGGCAAATGGCCGCTGTCGGATCTGTCATAGACGATCAAGACACAATGATGCAACTGCTTACAAGCTTGCCAAGATCATACGACAGCTGGGTGATGATCATCGCGACTCATCCAGAATTGACTCTTTCGAGAGTCATTACTATGTAGTTGCAGGAAGACACGCAGAGGAACGAAGCCTCAAGTTCCTGAGCTAACTCTCACGCCTTGTACATCAACAAGAGCATGACAAAGAAGAAGAAGAAGAAAGGCCCGAAGCAATCAAAGCCAGACTAGAAACCAGCCCAGCACAAAGAACAAGCGAATTCGCAGACAAAGAAGAAGTTGTTCTGCAGATACTGCAAGTGAAACAACCACGCAATTCAAGACTGCCGGATACTTCAAGCGAAGAACAACAACGAGGGGCAGAATGAGTATTCACACAACCAGCCTAATTACATCGAAAATTGACCTATACAAATAGGTCCCTAGGAATTTTTTCTATAAGTTCCTTGTTTCATAGTCCATTTGAGTGGATTCAAGCCTCTGTTGGCTGATTCCAATGTATATGTCAGAGTTACAGATGGGCAGATCATCATTGTGGTTGTGTACGTGAACGACACTTTGATACTTTGCAGGAGTGAGCAACTGATTGCTGAAGTGAAGATAGACATCTTGAAATATTTCGAGATCGTGGATCTGGGAGAAGCTAGGTATTACCTAGGTTTGCAAATTGAAAGGGACTATGAGGGAGGTAAGCTACACCTTCATCAATCCATATACACCCAAAGGATCCTAGAGAATTTTGGGATGCTACAAATCAAGTGGCAAATGCAGCTACAGAAGCTCCACAACTATTCAAGAGCAGATCATGATGCCTTCATGACCAGCCATCAAAGAGCATCTGGTGATGGTTCTTGGTTCCTGGATTCCAGAGCCACTCAGCATATGACTAGCCTCATTGGTTGTTTCGAGTCCTATACACCTTACAGTATCCAGAAATATGTCTACCTTGGTGACAATAGCACACAAGCTATTAAAGGTGAAGGCACTATAAGATTAAGCTTTGCAAATGATCAGTCTAACCTACTCTCAAAAGTTCTGTATGTACCAAATTTATCTACAAATCTACTCTTTATCAACTGAATCACTGATCTAGGATATAGAGTAGAATTCGAATGTGATCAGTGCAAAGTAGTTGATAGGACAGGCAAGATCCTAGCACTCGTAAAGAGGCATGGATACTTGTATAAATTAAGTCATTGGTTTTCTGCCTCTAGTCAGGCTCTCAGTACTTCTATTCATGCAAATAAATGTTTACTTTGGCATTATAGACTTGATCATTTAAATCACGTTGATGCACAACAAATGTCTAGACAATCTATTGTTCTTGATCTCGACTATCCTCGCGAAAAAGTCGAGTTACCTGTCTGTCAAGACTGTCTAGTTGGTAAACAAACTAGGAGACCATTTAAATCAAGCCATCAGCATATT
This sequence comes from Diphasiastrum complanatum, assembly GCA_029204225.1. Classification (NCBI taxonomy): domain Eukaryota; kingdom Viridiplantae; phylum Streptophyta; class Lycopodiopsida; order Lycopodiales; family Lycopodiaceae; genus Diphasiastrum; species Diphasiastrum complanatum. The sequence goes on along the minus strand of CM055092.1, from coordinate 50,225,219 downwards.
TCTAGAGGATTGCTAGACGTTCTACATTCAGATATTTGTGGCCTAATGAAAAATCCTTCGCTGAAGGATGCCAAGTATTTTATAACCTTTATTGATGAATTTTCCAGAAGGACTATGGTGTATTTTATAAAGAAGAAATCATAAGCCTTCAACTGCTTCAGAATCTTGAAGGAGCATGCAAAGAAGGAGATTGGAAGGACAATCAAGGCCCTCGGGTCAGACAACGGTGGAGAATATATCTCTATATTTGAGTTTAAGGAGTACTGCCAAGGCCAAGACATTGAGTAGCAATTCATCACTCCTTATAGTCCTCAGTCTAATGGCTTAGCAGAGAGGAATAACCATACCCTGGTTGAATCTGCCAAATGTATGCTAGTGCATGCGTCATTGCCCAAGAGATTCTGGGCTGAAGCTGTCTCCACTGCAGCTTACATGCAAAACAGATGTTTGACCAAGGCCCTCTCAGGCAAGACACCCCACGAGGTGTGGACAGGCTCTAAGCCTTCTTTGAAGAACCTAAGAGTGTATTGCCTACACGTAGATCCCAAAAGACACGAGGAAGAAATTGGATTTCCAAGGTCTCAAGGCCATCCTGATTGGATATACTTCATCTCATAATACTTATAAGCTGTATGATCCTGATACCCAGCAAATCTTGTATATCCAAGATACAGTCTTTATCGAGGATCAGTTCGCCGACATCAAAGGCAAGGATATTGTTCAAGAAGAACCTTCATCACCTACCGTTGACATGACAATCCGAGCTTCTGGCTCAGGCGTGTCCATGTTGACCCACTTCGAGACAACGAATCAGACGAAGATGTTGCTACAGCCCAGCAACATGTCCCAGGAGCAATTCATCAGTCGAATCCTCCCAGAAGATCAAGCCGAGTGTGCACACAGCCCACAAGGTATACTCCTGAGTCTGTCTGTCTCTTGATACAGGAACCGACAACAGTCGAAGAGGCACACAGCCAACCAGACTCTTGTTGGTTGTGATGACTGATGAATTCATCTTATTCGCGTTCGCGAAGGGAATCAAGCATGACTCTCTTCATCTCGGATGGAGTTCATATGTGATCACTGGACACTACCAGCTGAATCACTCCTACAGTCCTCAAGGGTGTAGCCAATCACTACTGATCTATGTTCATAAAATTAATACAACATTCAACATAGTTTCAACCAAAGTGAGGACTTCAAAATGAACAAGAAAAAACTCAGACACACGATTAACAGCAGAAATATTTGCATTCGAGATTAGACACAACATGAATTGATATGTGCACGAAGTCTACAATATCATCTATTGATTTCTTTTCTCTGATTCTTTGAGCACTACGTGCATATCCACGAAGTAGCCACGACCTAGGAAGTATCTGCTGACGTCATGTGTCTAGATCAGATCTTTGTACTTCTAGGTATTTGCGTGGTCTTAGCTGGTACTCTTTGGAGCGTGAGGGCAAAATGAGTATCGTTTTGCTCGTATGCCTTTCTGTCGTACTGGACCGCAAAGAAATCTCGTTCGTGGATCTTTTGTGTTCGCGAATCGTTCGTCTTCGTCTCCTTTGACTTTCGTGTTTGCAAACCATTTCAAATTCGTAAGCTAAAGAAATAATTTCCTTAATAGTCTGAAGTGATCTACAATATCTAGTAGACAAATTATTATACAACACGCATAGTCCTAGAATCTTTTGGAATTCTAAGATATATACAATCATCAACTTTAAAAATCTTTGGGAGATCTCTTAAAATTGGCATAGTGCTTAGCTCTGTCCTGAGTACTACGCATAATATCACATGCCAATTGCAACAATTCTTACATATCATGTGAGAAATCTACAACTTTCTAGATTTAATAGACTTTGTCTCCACATTCACTAGAGATCTAGGTTGAAAATCATACATAAGCATAAACGAACTATAACATGTAGTAGAGAATATTTTCTACTACTATAAGAAAACTCAATTAAAAAGTATTGCTCTTGGTTTTAAGATCCTAGTTTGCTAATCTAGATCAAGATTTGGTGACTAGTTTTGCATTGGATAGGTGTGTCAATCAATCAATCACTCTTGGAGTTTTAAGTAGGCTCATTTATGGTCCTTTGTACTAAATTTTCAGCATGGTATTAGAGCCAAGTACAAGAGGATACTCATTGATCAAAGGACTATCCATTGTTGCTAGAAAGCTAGTCTTGAGAGGGTGAGTTCAAATCAAGTTTTAGGTTGAAGAATTGGGATTCAAACTTGGTGAGGGTCAGTAGCTGTAGTGCCCACACGAGTAGACAACAATTTTATTTTGTGTCATCTTGATGAGTTTTTTGGTACATGGACATAACATTCTTCCCCCCTTGAACTACGTTTGTCATCAAAAGTGAAAACTAGGCCCAGATCTACTTTATGCTTTCAACTCTGTCCCACGAATCATCATCCTCAATCCGACCCTTCCACCTAATCAAGCACTCAGAGATAGAATGATTTTTCAATTGTTTACCTATGATCTTGAGTACTCTTTCATGTTCCAAAGATACACTAAGTGATAAATCTTTCAAATGGGTAAGATCCTCATCAGATCCAACAATATCACCTTCATGTAAACTTAGTTTATGTCAGCTTACATGAAACACTGAATGAGTATTCGACTTGTCCTCAAATCAAATTCGTAAGCTAAAAACATAATTTTCTTAATAGTCTGAAGTGATCTACAATATCTAAGAGACAAATTATAATGCTTTCCAGTACACATAGTCTTAGAATCCTTTGGAATTCTAAGATATACCAAATGATCAACTTTAAAAATCTTTGGGAGATATCTTAAAATCGGCATAGTTTTTAGCTCTGTCCTGAGCACTTCGCATAATATCACATGCCAATTGCAACAATTCTTACATATCATGTGGAAAATCTACAACTTTCTAGATTTAATAGAGTTCGTCTCCACATTCACTAGAGATCTAGGTTGAAAATCATACATAAGCATAAACGAACTATAACATGTAGTAGAGAATATTTTTTTTACTACTATAAGCAAACTCAATTAAAATAGATGTAGTCCTCCCATTGAGACTGCTTGTGAGACAAATATGTTCTCAACATATCCTCCATACTCTGATTACTTCTCTCAATCTGTCGATCTGATTTAGGATGATCAGTAAAACTAAAACCCTAGAGAACACAAGAGGCCAGATATCACAGTCAGTGTCCAGCATACACGACCAATAGGGCAAGACAATGTGAGTAGTGTGCCTCAGCACGTTCTATAGCCATGGCAGGCCTAACACAGCCTAGGGACCCAGTCAGTAGGATAGGGCCCTACGTTGGGTCGCCGACGTGCAATCAGCCACATGAGTGCCACATGCTTGACACTTGGCAGTATGCATGCTACCAGGCCTCACACTGGGCTAGGAGGGGCTTGCTATATATCAGGGAGTAGACAAGGTTGGGTGGATCAGTTAGTGTTTGCCATGCTGTGGTGTTAGGATCTATTACATAGCAGATTACGATTCGGAAGGAATCCATTCTGGATCATGGACATTCCGGGACCAGAAACTTTGTCCTGGAACTCTTTCTCGTGGATTTGTGAGTGTACCTCAAAACGAATTGGGAATGTTATGGATCAAGCATGTAATAGTTGTTTAGCTACAAGAAGAGTTGCAAGTCTGTCGGACTATTTTTTAAAACATAGATGTGGTAGTTTCTAACTTTCTAGAAGAATTTCCTCACTAGTTGTATTGTTTGGAGCTTTGATCTTGAAGATCTTTTGATGTTTTTGATGCTTAGAGGTTGGTGCTTGAAGATTTTGAAAGTTTTTGGAGTTTTTAAAGCTTTTGCTTTTGAAAGTTTTTGAAGTCGTGCTATTATTTTTAAAGATAGTCGCGACCACTTTGAGCCATGGACTTAGGTGAGCGCGCGGGCTCGGGTGGGCTCAGGTGGGTGTGTGGGTTCTTGACAATTTTCTTACATGTCACTAACATCAAAAAAATTAAAAAAACTTAAAACATGTCATACTATTCTTTATTCTTTAATAAGTTCTAAGATAATCTTGTAAATTACTTAAATTTTAATGTCTTATTATTTTAAAAATTGTCTTTTAGAATAAAAACATTAAATGTCTTGTCTCACTTTCACTTGTCCTTAAAAGAATGAGACAAGACATTTAAATGTTTATATTTTGTAAATGAATTCTCACCCTTTTTTTTAATAACTAAAGTAATTATTTTTTTTTGCACACAATTACATTTTGACACCTTGCAGGCCGTGGGCACAAAAAAATTTGCATTTTGTAACCTTGCAGGCCATCAGAGTACGACGACATTAAAAAACAATTTTTTTTTGCCACACGTGTTACTGCCACGCATGGCAAAAATTGTCGTGGCAGTGCCACGCGAACTTGAATCCAAGAAATGCTTTAAATAGAGTGTTTTTGAACACATTTCTTCACTAGTTTTTTGCATAGTGTTATTGCTTTCATTGTGTTAGTGTAATGCTTTCATTGTGTTAGTGATTAAGCTCTCTCTCTCTCTCTCTCTCTCACACACACACACACACACACACACACATTTTTAAGCTCTTTCTTTGTCAAGCTCTTTCCATTTGTTAAGCTTTCATATCTCTCTCTCTCTCTCTCTCTCTCTCTCTCACACACACACACACACACACACACACACACACACACACAATTTGAAGTGTTACTTTCTTTAAGCTCCCTCTTTCTCAAGATTTCTCTTTTTCTCAAGCTCTTTTTTTATTCTTTACATTTGTTAAGCTTTTATCTTTCTCTTTTCTCCCTCTTTACACACACAATGTCTTCTAGTGGTAGTGGTTCTAGGAGAAGACCAAGATCTTCTTCTAGTGCAAGAGGAGGATCCGGTTCCGATCAGATTGCGGACTTTTATGGTTCGCTATCTCTCGATGAAAGACAAAGATTGAAACATCTTTGTCTTTCCTAAGAGGAGCCCGATTTCAATAGAGGTAATCCTTCGATGGATGTCCCATCGGAGAAATCATCCAATTTGTTTTATAATTTAGAAGATGATGGCTCCATCATCAAGGATACCAAAAGCAACATCGTCATCAATAGGATGCACGACCTTGCTCTCAAATATTTTGGCCATAACTTATTCACTCCTTGGGAGCAACAAAACCAAGATGACAAGAATAAAATACTTGCGCTTTTGAATAGTGAGTTTTCTCAATCAAATAGATTTGGGGAGGTGTGGGCATTGACGAATATGTGTACGCATAAATCACGGTCATTCTTGATTATGTAGCCAAACTTTAATAAAATCATTAGAAGAATAATTTATCGTGAAGCGCTAGACATTTTATCTGTCGTGGATGATTCGCGAAGAGCTAGACGGAGCTTCAACTGATAATCAATCGCGAACGATTCGTGAAAGACAAGGCTAAATGTTAGTCTTGCTAAAACAAATTACCAAATTGAGCGACTAGAAAAGTCAGACAGAATGAATAATGACAAGCATAGCAATATTGACACAGATCTGAATGTAGAACAAAGAACTATTATCAGATTAAGTATATCAAATATACATGTCAATGATGCAGTAGAGCACAAGACAATAGCGGGCAAAACCGTGTGCTCTACAAAGCTTATTTTAATTTATAAAGGAATGAAACCTTAATACTGAAAATAAAGAATCAATGCATGAAGCATCTACTTTGTCTATATCTCTCTAATAAGCTTTTGATGATAATTTACACACTTGATCTTAAATCAATGATCTTTGATCAATCAATTTTGTCACCCTTGTCAAACTGAATACTCAAATGGTATCCAATATCTATACACAATATTGCAAGTGTGTAGATGAAGAAAGATCAAAGTGGATGTGTTGTCTGTAGGAGATCATGGGTGGCTGCAATTGTTGTCTAGTCAGTTAGTGCAGCTGCATGGGGTGAGCGTGAAAAGGGTGCGACATCAGCCTTTGCTGAAGTGAACATTGTAACTAGAACATGTGTAGAAACACAATGTCCTGATTCTTTTGTCTTTTCTTTGCTTGTGAGAATTTGTATGTAAATATGCAGACTATGCGACAACATGAGTAAATATGCAACATGAATGGAGGCAGATTAAAATGAGATTTAGGAGAGTAGAGAAAGTAAATCCAACAAGACCAGTCATGGGCATGACATTCTTCCCCCCTTATTCAAGTTCTGTCTTCAAAACTTAAAACTGGGAAAGTTCCTTCGTAAGCTTCCTTCCTGTTCCCATGAATTGTCATCGTCCGTACATCCCCTCCATCGAACCAGATGCTCGGTAACTATACGATTTCTCAATCATTTAGTTCTTGTATACAAGATCTTTTTGGGTTCAAGACGAGATACACCCGATGATTCATCCAACAGGTCCAACTAATCTCCAGATCCAAGATGCTCTCCTTCACGCAGACTCTCTTTGAGACGAAATACGGGATGCACTTGCGATCCTTCCAGGAGTTCCAATTGGTAAGCTAAGGATCCGATCTTTTTCAAGATTTTAAACGGTCCTCTATATCTAGAAGACTTTTTATAAGGCTTGTCGGTACGCATTACACTTGAATCCTTTGGGATTCTCAAATATACCCAGTCTCCCACTTGGAAGTCTCTCAGTAATCTTTTCAGATTTGCATATAGTATGTCCCTATCCTGGGCACTCTGGACATTTTCACGTGCAATTTGTAGCATTTCTTGCATATCGTGTAGGAAATCCACTACTTTCTGAAACTTGATCGTCCAAGTCTCAACCAAGATGGGTGACCTAGGCTCAAAACCATACATAAGCATGAACGGGCTATAACTGGTAGCCGAATGCTTACTACGATTATAGGCAAACTCGATCAATGGAAGGAACTTTTCCCAATCAGATTGCCATCTGAAAACATATGCCCAAAGCATTTGTTCCATCGTTTGATTTGTTCTTTCCGCCTGTCCATCCGTCTTAGGATGATCAGAGGAACTTGGCCAAGCTCAGTGTCATCTCTAGTTTAGCAAATACGGCCGACCAAAAGTGACCGGTGAACTTCGGATTGCGATCGCTCACAATATCACTTGGTAATTTGTAAAGCCTAAACAAATGCTCTACAAATATCTGAGCTACATCAGAAGCCTTCACGGTGGTCTTTACCGGAATAAATGTAGTCAATCTGGTAAGACAGTCAACCGCAACCCAAATTGCATCATGCTGTTTATTCGTCGGCGGTAACTCAACCACGAAATCCATGGATATACTATCCCATCTCTTATTAGGGATGTCCAATGGATGCAACAAACCGCCAGCCTTATGGTGTTCAGCTTTATTCAACTGGCATTGGTCACACTTGACCACATAAGATTCAAAGGGCTTGAGTTTTGGCCAATAAAAATCCCTTCGTACCAAATCCAATGTACGATGTATGTCAGGATGTCTTGCGCATGGTGAGTCATGACATTCATAAAGAATTTTATTTTCAACAACATCCACATCAGGCATTCAAACCTTCCCTTTCCAGAACAATAGTCCATTGCAGATAGAGAAGTCACATTAGAGTCACTTAGAGCCTGACGAGGGCCTTTGAAAAAAAATACTTTTTTATTTTTTTTCTTATTTTTGTTGCCATGTGGACCAATTGAAACCTTAGCTTTGGGGTTCTACGCAACGTAGATTTTTTCAAATATGCGTATTCCTATGTCTCATATATCCACTAACTCCTCCAGTCTTGACATTGATCCTGCTTCAATGGATTCTGATCATCTCATTGTGTCATCACACCTAGATTGTATCCAATCCACAACACCTTGTGAAAATCCTATCGCATGCTCTATCCATCTCATGATGTCACCATATACAGATATTGTGCATTTCATCACACCCAACGTAAATCGTACAGATTCTTCTATCTTAGCTACGCCATTAAAAAAAAGAACACGACTTGGACGCATTTTGACAAAATTTGAAAAAGAAGAAAGCTTTTTACGTTGCTAATTTGGTGCAAAGTCTTGCTATTCAAAAAACATTGCCAAGTATGGAGGACTTGCAAGAGGTCTTGGTGGCTGAAGAGTTTAGACTCCAAGCATATGACATATGACATTTCACATATTACATTTTGTGAGGTGTATTATTCATCATTGATGGCATTTGAAGGTGACCAGAAGGTGATCTACACGGCCAATGATGGTGAGGGTGCAATCAAAGGAGTCGGCACAATTCCTATTTCCCTCTTTACTAATAGGAAGGTAAATTTGAAGGATGTTTCATTGATTCCATTGTCACTAAAGACCTTCTTAGTCTGAGTCAAATGTTTGACAAGGAATTTAAAGTGGAGTTTGATGGTGATGCTTGTTTGATCAAGAAAAAAGATGAATTGATTGCAAAAGGGAAGAGGCAAGGTAAGTTGTTCAAACTTGATGTTTGTGTTATTTCTAACCAATTTGGATGTATGGCAAAGGAGCAACTCTTAATGCGAGAGGTATGGCACAAGAGATTGGGGCATCTCAACTACAAGTCATTGGAGGTGATGGCAAGGAGGCAAGTTGGTTTTGGTCTTCCCAAATTTTTTTACAAGCTTGAATCATGTTTATGAACAATGTGCTTTATCAAAGTCACATAGGTTAACTTACAAGAGATCTATATCAAGGTTAAGTCAGCCTTTTCAACTTGTGCATTCGGATATTCATGGTGTTACTACAAAAAGCAATGGAGGTGCTAAGATGTATGTGACTTTTATTGATGATATTAGTAAGTTTTACTAGGTGTATCTACTAAAGAGCAAAGATGAGGTGTTTGATGTCTTTGTCAAGTTCAAGATTGCAAGGGAGGTCCAATTTTCTACAAACATCAAGTGCTTGAGGAGTGACAATGGTGGTGAGTACATTTCTACCAAGTTCAAAGCATTTTGTGAGGGTTAGCTGCAAATCTTCCTAAATTCTTTTGTGATCAAGCTTTGTTGTTTGCTAATTTTCTATGCAATAGATGACTGAGTGTGGTATTGGGTGAACAAACCCCTTTTTCAGGTCTTGTTTTGTAGGAGGCCGAGTGTCAAGTTTTTCAAAACTTTTGGATGCATTTGCAATATCAACATTACTCTTGATGAGAGCATCAAAGTGAAGCCAAGTGGCAAAGATACTTTGGATCTATTTTTGCAGAATATTGACGAGTCAAGTAAGGTCAATGGAGCATCAAGTTTACTTTACTTGTTCTATCTCATGTTTGAGCAATTTCATGTAAATGTGTGCAAATTGTCAAGATGTCGTGAAAATACTCACATTGTTTTGCATCATTTTGATGTTGGAGTTGTACTAGCATTCTTGGCTGATTTTTCTAATGGAAATTAAGGTAAGGGAGGCTCATTATGTCACTCATCCATGGTCAAGTCATCAAGTGTTGAAGATATCTTGTGGCGAGATGGAGATGAGGCTGATTCATTGATTTTCATGGATGATACATATAAAGAAAGGACAAAGATAGAGGACACATGCAAGCATTGGTTGATTACTCACATTTATTGTTTTTTTGTTGTTATTTTCATGAGAGTTGAAAGTTGGAAGCATGGAGGAATCGTTTCATTTACATTCTATTTAATTCTTCATGTTCTAGTTACGTCTTGACATGTAAAATTGATGTAAGAAATAGTGAAGCATCCAATATGGGCGCCATTATCTATATCAATTGTGAAAGCTATTATAAAATCATAGAGAGGAGGTCTATACTTAGTATGGAGATCATTCTTAAGATGGATCAAAGTTGTGTGGTTAAAACTATGCAAAGAGCAAGCATATTAAAGTGGCGTATCATTTTGTGAGAGAACAAGTCATGGCAAAGGAAATGGAACTACAACATGTCTCATCAAGGGAGTGTGTGGTTGATATCTTCCAAAGCATTGGGGAAGGACTTGTTTCATTACTACAAAAAGCGCACATTCCGACATGTGGTTGCAACGGATTTCGGAAAATTTCATAAAATGTCTTAATCCGACATGTTGATATCCGACATCCATGTTGAACCCCCGTAAAGAAGAACTTCGGCAGCCTGCAGTAGCTGGCGGGAATGTAATTTAAAATGAGATGTCAGAATTCGATACTTACAAACTATGATGGATTCGGACATCTAACGTGGGTGTCGTGTGGCAAATTTTCGCTGAGACTAACATTCCGTAAACTTTAAACACAATCCAACTACCCGGGTTCCGAAATCCAATAGCGTTCCGGAATGCATGACCCTTACGTTCTGGAATCCAGCTTTCCGGAACTTGGATCCATTCGAAATGCAAGAATGTGATTGGAACGTAGCGTTCCAGAAGGGGGTGCAGCTTAGGTCCATAGTATATACTTGAATACTCAAAGTTGAAACTTGAGGTCATGCCAATAGTGTGCATACAATCTTTGTGATTTGTAATAACATTTGAATTGTGAGTCAATATTATAAGTCAATATTCTCATTAGGACTTTCATATTTTATGAGGTCCTAGTCGAGGGATCATGAGCTCACAATTTTGCACACTATGATCTAAATGAGAACGTTGTGAGTTATTGGAAGTCTATTCTCCCCCACTTAGTGACATGCTTGCATTAAGAGACTTACCCGATCTAATGTACATGTCCAACCATGGGTATGGGGTAATCTTGGGAGACTTCCTATACCATGCCATCCTTACACCAAGTTGCTGGATTTTGGATTTGCCTAGCGAGAGGGGGTTCATAGCTCCAACTCTCCTAGGACTCCAATTGACGGGAAAACCAATTGATTGTGACATTGAGGGAACACAAACTTGATCATGGAGATTCAAGGGAACACTCCGAAATTGTGCTCCCTAAAATAATAATATCATCCAAAATATACATGCATCCATTGTGGTGGAAATGATATATACTAGTACCTGTAAAACACTAAAAAATAAGCTGAGTGAAGGAAGGAGGGATGGGTGGCAATAAGTGCCAACGTGTACAGCAAACTTGCTTAAAAGGTTAACATGTGTCATGTTGTTTGTGCTTCTCATCTCTGTCGACGGTAAGTATCCTTTAAGATTCAGATAGGGTGGCTGCAGAGTGCACAAGTAATTATAGACTTAAAGTTATGAACAATCATATAAACGGAATTCAAACAAACATAACGTTCGAAGGTTCTGTAAAGATTAGTGCTGGGACATGAGAGCCTAGAGTACGAGACTCTAGTTCTAACTTCTTAACATGAGAAGCATTACTGTGTGCGCGCTTATGAATGCATGTACTGAGAATGAAGGTCAAGTGCAGCAGTTTATTTGGCTTTTTTTTAAGTAACTAAGGAGACTTCTGATCACCACCTTATTTCATGTTACTGACAAATTTCTGATATCAACTGATTGATATGAACGTGCATTTTTTGAACTTATGTGCAGCTTCGACAATCAATATCAAGAACCAGTGTCCCCAAACCATCACAGCATGCTCGGCAAGCCAGTCTGCTTCCACCGCGTGTTATGTCCTGGGCGGCGGATCTGGCAGTCAGGTTATCGATGTGGGCAGTGACTGGCCTGGGAGTATCGTGTGGGGCTTCCCTGGTAGCAGCGGGAATCCCGTTGATGGCAATAATGCCAAACCCCAAGCAAACCTGGCAGAGTTCACCATCGGCGCTAGTGGGCAGGATTATTACGACATCAGCGTTGTGGTATGAATTGATTCTTTTAACTCATTCTGTGCTTATTGATATCACGAGGTCGTGTATATATGGTCATTAATTTCGTGGGGATAGGGCATGTTCTGATTCTCTGCCCTAGCCTACTCGAGAAATTGACAAGACCGCTTATCAACAGAAGTTATCCAATTTTTAAGTGGTTATGAGTTTAAATTTTATAATCAACATTACGTGATGGGTAATACATCTTGCTATAAAAAGCTGAGTAACTTAAAGCAATACACCAACTGACACAATTTCTTCCATATTAACATGTTGCATATTAAATGACGCAATTTCTTCAATATTGACATGCAAAATGAGCAGTTTGACTTTTCCAACCACTCTGACGCGCAGGCTGGAATGGGCAACAAAAGTTTTTTTTGAAAAAAACATATGCATATTCTGCTTTTTAATTTGTTCTAAAAGTGAGCAGACTCAGGCACAAAGTATCCATTACGTTCATAGAAAGGTGCCCGAAGGTGCTCCATGGAAGCGCTTGAAGTGTTTTAATTATCCCATAGTGAGGTCATGAACTCACTTGTACCAGCCTCCATATGACCTTCAAGTGCATCAGCATCCTCTTTCCCTTGTTACCACCCCTTGAGATCAAAGTTTGCTCAGTGGCTATGAGGCTTGGCTTAGGACATCTTTGGGTGTGGGTGTGGCCAATGTGCTAGTTTTCTTGCAAGGCTTTTTTCTAGCCTTGGCCTCGCATCTTTCATACTGCTAGACCTTTCTCAGCTCTTTCATAAAAAGGTTTTCCGACAATCCTTTCTCTCCATACTCACATTGTGGTTTGTGCATTGAAATGACAGACTTTAGGATTAGTCTTCAGTATATGATCCTCATTGATGATGGAACCAATTCACATGCATCCACACAACATTAATATAGATTAGGTCCGCCAATAAGTGGTGATCATGACTTAGCTAGGAGTTCATTTCATGAAACGAATTTTGGAAGATCAACTTCAATCCACAACACAAATGAGGACACACAAGAGAAAATACATATCATTCTAAAAGAAAAATAATCAATATCAATATAACCCCGCTTTCTTGTTTCGACGCTTCAGCTAGGACTGCAGTAAACTAAAAATAATAATATAGCTTACCACTTATCTATGTAATATTTGAATGTCATCCAGTAAAAGTTTCTCCAATTTCTAGTTTGGTTGAATAAACATGCTCAGCATAGGTGAACTCCATTCATTCCTAATTTCATATCTATATGAATATTGGACTCACCATCTTGCAAGGAGAAGCTCAATATAATAAACACATTAGTGTCTTTTTGTATCCCTCGTCTATGTATGACACCTTCAAATCTTTGTGATGTCGCAAATTCCGCACCTTGGTTTATCTTGCACCTCTATAGAGGAATCAATGGCACATACACCTTAAACATATTGAGATCTAGTACAAAGATTTCACATAGTCTCCATTGACAAGTCAAGACCAAACCCTTTGAACCCTTTAATTTATAGCATAGCAGGTAAAAACAAAGTTCTATAAAGTCTTACACTATAGAGTACCATAAAGCGAAGCAAGTTTTAGGACACCCAGCTATTACCTGCCATCATCCCACAAAACACAACTGCATGAGTTACTTATGTGAGGAAGATAGGTATAACGCCCTCACAACATGATTCTAGTCTAAGCATCCCATACAAAGCAACAACACAAGGGAACAGGTGGTGGATAAACCAACCCAACCAAACCTAAATGGTACGGATCTAGCCCCCAAGCTATGGATCAATCAGAGTCATGGAAAGAGGAGTCACACCAGCAGCATGTAGCTACTAATCACAAAATCAAGCATACACTAGTGAGAACCCAGCAGGTATACTTATATCCTCCCAAGGCCCATGCACCACTAGTAGGGCACTGTGACACCTCACCAGACACCTCTGCAGCCTATCAGGGCCACGTCATCCAGTTCCCTACTGACTCTCTGATTGACCCATACCAATTCCACCACCATGTGTTTAGGCCTACAACCTTTAATTATGACCATGTACACATAAGGACCCCAATTCTCTCATAGTCACAACTAACTTACGGGTTGTTGGTCTACCGGTCCCTAGCGTGGACACACTACCCGAGACTTGTTGGGAGAGAGAGACGAAAGAAGGTGTCATGTGTGAGAAACGAAAATTAGCTCTAAAGGAAGGAAAGACGAACACGAACGCGAAACGAAACACGAACAATAAACGAAACACGAACGAGAAACAAAACATGAACGAGAAACAAAACGCGAACGAAAAATGTTCGTGCGCAGCAGAACAAGCTATACGACTCTCTCCCTAAGCATGACTATGCCTATCAGACGAACAGAATGGTAGTGATGGAAATCACGGTCGTTGTTGATTACGTAGCCAAACTTTAATAAAATCATCAGAAGAATAATTTGTCGCGAAGCACTAGACAAATTATCTGTCGCGGATTATTCACGAAGAGCTAGACGGAGCTTCAACTGATAACTTGTCATAAACGATTTGCGAAAGTCAAGTCTAAATGCTAGTTGTGCTAAAATAGATTACCAAATTGAGCAACTAGAAAAGTCAGACAGAATGAATAATGACAAGCATAGCAATATTGACATAGATTTGAACGCAGAACAAAGAACTAATATTAGATTAAGTATATCAAATATACTTTGTATATATTGTTGTTCAATTTTGATGTCTTATTTGTATTCCCATGTTTGAAGGAATACGAATCATCATCTAGTTCTAGTGATGATCACATACATTATGTATCCACCACAATGGGCTACATATAGATCAACTATCTCGTCGTGAACGGATGGGATTACGAGCCATGATGAGCATAGATGAACAACAACGTCTCAAGACAAATCGGTCTCAACCTAACTCTTCTTCTTCCTCAAAATCAAGTTCAAGTGATGAACATGATTGTTCTATGCAAGATGAAGTTGAAATTTTTGACACAGAAGAGGTAATCCTTGACTTAGGAGCTACCTCACACTTCATTACATCAAGACGGATAATGTCTGATTTTTAGAGTGTTGATCCATCAAGATTCATAGTTCTTGGAGACGGATCAAAACACCAAGTGAATGGTATTAGTTCATTGTGGCTCAACACAAACGACAAAGACCGACGACTAGACGATGTTCTATTCGTGCCCACATTGCAGCAAGACTTGCTATCAATCACAAGAATAACAGATGTTGGGATGCGTGTGACGTTTTCAAACGCATTTCAACCAGGGTATGGTTTTTCCTCTTTGCTAAGCCATGAGATTGAGGACTATAAGGAGTGATGAATTGCTGCTCAATGCCTTGGCCTTGGCAGTACTCCTTAAACTCAATAGAGATATATTCTCCACCATTGTCTGACCTGAGGGACTTGATTGTCCTTCCAGTCTCCTTCTCTGCATGCTCCTTGAAGATTCTGAAGCTTGTGATTTCTTCTTTATAAAATACACCATAGTCCTTCTTGAAAATTCATCAATAAAGGTTATAAAATACTTGGCATCCTTCAGCGAAGGATTTTCATCGGGCCACAAATATCGGAATGTACAACGTCTAGCAATCCTCTAGCAATATGCTAATGGCTTGATTTAAATGGTTTCCTAGTCTATTTACCAACTAGACAGTCTTGACAGACAGGTAACTCGACTTTTTCGCAAGGATAGTCGAGATCAAGAACAATAGATTGTCTAGACATTTGTTGTATATCAGCATGATTTAAATGACCAAGTCTGTAATGCCAAAGTAAACCTTTATTTGCATGAATAGAAGTACTGAGAGCCTGACTAAAGGCAGAAAAACAATGACTTAATTTATAGAAGTATCCATGCCTCTGTCCGAGTGCTAGGATCTTGCCTATCCTATCAACTACTTTGCACTAATCACATTCGAATTCTACTCTATGTCCTAGATCTGTGCTTCTGCTGACAAAGAGTAGATTCGTAGATAAATTTGGTACATACAGTACTTTTGAGAGTAGCTTAGACTGATCATTTGCAAAGCTTAATCTTATAGTGCCTTCACATTTAATAGCTTGTGTGCTATTGTCACCAAGGTAGACATATTTCTGGGTATTGTAAGGTGTATAGGACTTGAGACAGCCAATGAGGCTAGTCATATGTTGAGTGGCTCTGGAATTCAAGAACCAAGAACTGTTGCCAGATGCTCTTTGATGGCTGGTCATGAAGGCACCATGATCCGCTCTTGAATAGGCTGTGGAGCTTCTGCATCTGCATTTGCCACTTGATTCGACTACCCCTTGCTGCTGTTCTTCGCTTGAAGTATCCGGCAGTCTTGAATTTCGTGGTTGTTTCGCTTGCAATATTTGCAAAACATCTTTTTCTTTGTCTACGGATTCGACAGTTCTTTGTGCTGGGCTAGTTTATAGTCTAGCTTTGATTGCTTCGGGCCTTTCTTCTTCTTCTGCTTTGTCATGCTCTTTTTGGTGTACAAGGCGTGAGAGACAGCTGAGAAACCTGAGGCTTCGTTCCTCTGCGTGTCTTCCTGCAACAACATAGTAATGACTCTCAAAAGAGTCAATTTTGGATGATTCGTGATGATCATCACCCAGCTGTCATATGAGCTTGGCAAGCTTGTAAGCAGTTGCATCACTGCGTCTTGATAGTCTATGACAGATTCGACAGTGGCCATTTGCCTTAGCAGGTTCTTGAATTGATTAATGTGATTTCAGAGAGAATCACCATTCGTCATCTTGAGGGAGTAAAATTTCTTCATGAGATGTAGCTTGGAAGCTATTTCTCGCACTTCGTATAGTGTGCTTAAGATGTCCCAGACTTCTTTCGATGTCTGAGCCTCGGATACATGGCCGATTTGGGTATCCGTGATATTGAGGATGATCAGTGCGAAAGCTTTTCCACCCCTCAACTTCCATCTGGCGATTGTTGCATCGTCTACTTTGGGTTTCCCTTCCGCACCTTTAACAACGTCATATAGTTCTTTAGCCATAAGTACAGTTTTCATCTTAAATTTCCACAGATGGTAATTGGCTCCATCAAGCTTGTCCATGGTGGGACCGTCTTTCCCTTGGGAATCCATGTGGTAGAAATAGTCTAAGTGATAGGAGAAACTATCAGTGATTTAAGTATGAAAATCTGATGCTGGAACTACAGAACAAGAAATCAATTACTCTATCGGCTAGTAGAGTCTTGTCCCATAGAAGCTTATCAAGCTATGGAAATAGCTCTAATACCATGTTGGGAGAGAGGGACGAAAGAAGGTGTCGTGTGTGAGAAACGAAAATTAGCTCTAAAGGAAGGAAAGACGAACACGAACGAGAAACGAAACACGAACGAGAAACAAAACGCGAATGGAAAATGCTCGTGCACAGCAAAACGAGCTATACGACTCTCTCCCGAAGCATGACTATGCCTATCAAAACAAACAGAACGGTAGTGATGGAAATCATGGTCGTTCTTGATTACGTAGCCAAACTTTAATAAAATCATTAGAAGAATAATTTGTCGCGAAGCGCTAGACATTTATCTATCGTAGATGATACGCGAAGAGCTAGACGGAGCTTCAACTGATAATCAATCGCGAATGATTCGTGAAAGACAAGGCTAAATGTTAGTCATGCTAAAACAGATTACCAAATTGAGCGAGTAGAAAAGTCAGACAGACTAAATAATGACAAGCAAAGCAATATTGACACAGATCTGAATGTAGAACAAAGAACTAATATCAGATTAAGTATATCAAATATACATGTCAATGATGCAGTAGAACACAAGACAATAGTGGGCAAAACCGTGTGCTCTACGAAGCTTATTTTAATTTATAAAGAAATGAAACCTTAATACTGAAAATAAAGAATCAATGCATGAAGCATCTACTTTGTCTATATCTCTCTGATAAGCTTTTGATGCTAATTTACACACTTTATGTTGAATCAATGATCTCTGATCAATCAATTTTGTCACCCTCGTCAAACTGAATACTCAAATGGTATCCAGTATATATACACAATATTACAGGTGTGCAGATGAAGAAAGTACAAAGTGGATATGTTGTCTGTAGGAGATCGTGGGTGGCTGCAATCGTTGTCTAATCAGTTAGCACAGTTGCATGGGGTGAGCGTGAAAAGAGTGAGACGTCAGCCTTTGCTAAAGTGAAAGTTGTAACTAGAACACGTGTAGAAACACAGTGTTGTGATTCTTTCGCCTTTTCTTTGCCTGTGAGAATTTGTATGTATATATGCAAACTTCGCAACAACATGAGTAAATATGCAGCATGAATGGAGGCAAATCAAAATGGGATTTAGGAGAGTAGAGGAAATAAATCCAACAAGACTAGTCATGGACATGACATTCTTCCCCCCTTATTCAAGTTCTGTCCTCAGAACTTAAAACTGAGAAAGTTTCTTCGTAAGCTTCCTTCCTGTTCCCATGAATTGTCATCATCCGTACATCCCCTCCATCGAACCAGATGCTCGGTAGCTATACGATTTCTCAATCGTTTAGTTCTTGTATCCAAGATCTTTTCGGGTTCAAGACGAGATACACCCAATGATTCATCCAACAGGTCCAACTAATCTCCAGATCCAAGATGCTCTCCTTCATGCAGACTCTCTTTGAGATGAAATACGGGATGCACTTGTGATCCTTCCAAGAGTTCCAATTGGTAAGCTAAGGATCCGATCTTTTTCAAGATTTTAAATGGTCCTCTATATCTAGAAGAATTTTTATAAGGCTTGTCGGTACACATTACACTTGAATCCTTCAAGATTCTCAAATATACCCAGTCTCCCACTTGGAAGTCTCTCAGTAATCTTTTCAGATTTGCATAATGTGTGTCCCTATCCTGGGCACTCTGGACATTTTCACGTGCAATTTGTAGCACTTTCTGCATATCGTGTAGGAAATCCGCTACTTTCTGAAACTTGATCAACCAAGTCTCAACCGCGATGGGTGACCTAGGCTGAAAACTGTACATAAGCATGAACGGGCTATAACTGGTAGCCGAATGCTTACTACTATTATAGGCAAACTCGATCATTGGAAGGTACTTTTAACAATCAGATTGTCGTCTAGAAACATATGCCCGAAGCATTTGTTCCATCGTCTGATTTGTTCTTTCCGTCTGTCCATCCATCTCAGGATGATCATAAGAACTTGGCCAAGCTCAGTGTCATCTCTAGTTTAGGGAATACGGCTGACCACAAGTGACCGGTGAACTTCGGATCGCGATCGCTCACAATATCACTTGGTAATGTGTAAAGCCTAAACAAACGCTCTACAAATATTTGAGCTACATCAGAAGCCTTCACGGTGGTCTTTACTTGAATAAACATAGTCAATCTGGTAAGACGGTCAACCGTAACCCAAATTGCATCATGTTGTTTATTCGTCGGCGGTAACTCAACCACGAAATCCATGGAAATATTATCCCATCTCTTATCAGGGATATCCAATGGATGCAACAAACCGCCAGCCTTATGGTGTTCAGCTTTATTCAACTAGCATTGGTCACACTTGACCACATAAGATTCTACAAAGGGCTTGAGTTTTGGCCAATAAAAATCCCTTCGCACCAAATCCAATGTACGATGTATGTCAGGATGTCCTGCACATGGTGAGTCATGACATTCATAAAGAATTTTATTTTTAACAACATCCACATCAGGCACACAAACCTTCCCTTTTATGAACAATAGTCCATTATAGATAGAGAAGTCACATTAGAGAAACTTAGAGCCCGACGAGGGCCTTTGAAAAAAATGCTTTTTTATTTTTTTTCTTATTTTTGTTGCCTTGTGGACCAATTGAAACCTTAGCTTCGGGGTTCTACGTAACGTAGATTTTTCCAAATATGCTTATTCCTATGTCTCATATATCCACTCATTCCTCCAGTCTTGACATTGATCCTGCTTCAATGGATTCTGATCATCTCATAGTGTTCTCACACCTAGATTGTATCCAATCCACAACACCTTGTGAAAATCCTATCCCAAGCTCTATCCATCTCATGATGTCACCACATACAGATATTGTGCATCCCATCACACTCGACGTAAATAGTATAGATTCTTCTATCTTAGCTATGCCATTAAAAAAAAAGAACACGACTTGGACGCATTTTGACAAAATTTGAAAAAGAACAAAGTTTTTTACGTACTATCGACTTGTCCAAAAATGTTTTAAATTCGTTGACCGAATCTCACTTCCCTCCTCATCTACATGCATTAGTTAATCCGTTTGATAGAAAGAAATATTCTTGTTGGCCTGATACGTTACCACTACCATTATGTGGGACATCATTTTCATATTGGGGTCATATGTACATAATTAAACCTAGTGATCAATTTTCTAATGCCGGATTAGATTTATTTTCTTTGATTAGCATTGATGTCCCTTTGAATAGTGCTGTCACATTAATGCCATATGCAGGACCTCAATATGATTGGGGTGATTGGCATGCTCTATGTCGCCACCAATGGAGAATGGAAATATGTGGTTGAAACTCCAATGCTTCTTCTTTGGAAGAGAGGCGCATGCAAAAAAAAATTGTTTCAAAAGCACATCGTATGTACATCGATGGGCGTCCAAAAATACATGGAAACATCGCTGCATATATAAATAGTTCTACTTGTCATCCTTCATTGACTAATTGTGACTTTGAAGAATGCATCAATGGAAAAGAAGATTATTTTTCTAGACATGTTCAAGCTACATATGTAATGGTTTGTGCGATCAGACCTATTAAATGTGGTGAAGAACTATTCATCAACTATAGCTTCAATCGTCCTCTACCAAGATGTGTACAAAAAGCTTTGAGCCAAGCACAACCATGTGCGTTGTAAATACCAAAAGTACATTCTTTTCATTCGAGTTCAATTTGGATGTCTTATTTGACTTTCAATTTAGATATGATGTTTCCTTTGGATGTCTTATTTAAGTTCACATTTGATATGAGGTTTGATGTTAAGCTTTTACAAATAATGCTCAATTATCAATGTCTTGTTTCAATTTTAATTATAATATAATGTTTGATTAAGATGTCTGATATAAGATTCAAATTGGATATGATGTTTGATGTTTAGGTTTTAAAAATAGTGTTCAATTTTCATGTCTTGTTTAAGTTTCAATTTGAATATCATGTTTGATTCTGATGTCATATTTAAGTGTCAATTTGAATGATGCTTAGTGTTTAGGTTTTAACACAAAATATTCAACTATATCAAAACTATATACAATGGTTTTAATCTAATTAGTTATACATTCTTGATATTCAATATTTGAATTATAAGATGATATCTTTTATTTGAGAACGTGAATAGTCTTAATAGTGGTATTTGTGTTTTTTTTAAATAATGTTCAATTTTCATATCTTGATTTAAGTTCCACTTTGTATAAATTGTTGTTCAATTTTGATGTCTTATTTGTTTTCCCATGTTTGAAGGAATACAAATCATCATCTAG
This sequence comes from Diphasiastrum complanatum, assembly GCA_029204225.1. Classification (NCBI taxonomy): domain Eukaryota; kingdom Viridiplantae; phylum Streptophyta; class Lycopodiopsida; order Lycopodiales; family Lycopodiaceae; genus Diphasiastrum; species Diphasiastrum complanatum. Next base: position 50,204,159 of record CM055092.1, on the reverse strand, counting down.
TTCTAGTGATGATCACATACATTATGTATCCACCACAAGATTGGGAGACAATGGGCCACATATAGATCAACTATCTCATCGTGAACGGATGGGATTACGAGCCATGATGAGAATAGATGAACAACAATGTCGCAAGACAAATCGGTCTCAACCTAACTCTTCTTCTTCCTCAAAATCAAGTTCAAGTGATGACCATGATTGTTCTATGCAAGATGAAGTTGAAATTATGAACAACTTGATAAATGATGTCTATGAGCATCATGACAATATGAAAGAACCCACTAAACACGGTACTGAATCTTTTGCGACTAACGAGAAAACAAAATTGAGAGAAGAATCACATACACCATTATACCCTGGACCAAAGACATCTCTTTTGTCCACTGCGTTGCTTCCATTGAATCTCCAAGCAAAATATAAATGGAGTGATACAAGTGTTACATCTTTATTTGGATAAAGAAGATTGAATAATTTTTTATTTAACTAAGTGTGTACTTGTGTTATGAAAATTCATTTGGTTATATGCAAGGTATTGCGCAAACTACTCCCAGAACGAAATAGCATGCTAGAGACGAGAGCCGAGGCACGCAAGATGTTGAATGCAATGGGAATGGACTATACACAACATCATGCTTGTCCAAAAGATTGCATCTTGTATTGTGGTGAGTATCAAAGACTAACAAATTGTCCTATATGTGAGACTCCTCGATATCGAGATGATTTGCATGGGACCGCTATCCCAAGCAAGGTGTTGAGACATTTTCCAATAATTCCACGATTTCAACGATTGTTTCGTTGCAAATCCCTTGCAGAACTGATGAATTGGCATGCTAGCCACCGTTCTTCATATGGGGTAATGAGAGTACCCTCAGATTCTCCTACATGCAAACACATTGACAAAGAGTATCCATGTTTTGCAAGTGAATCTAGACACATAAGACTTGGACTTGGAAGAGATGGGGTGAATTCCTTTGGCAAGATGTCAAGCACGTGGTCTACTTGGCCAGTGGTGTTGGTCAACTACAACATTCCACCTTGGCTAACTATAAAAAAAGGACATCTCATGTTAGCACTTTTAATTCCTAGAAAACACAAAGTAAGAAATATGGATGTCTACCTTGCACCGTTAGTTTAAGAATTGGAGCTATTATGGAAGGGTGTCCAAGTGTATGACATCTCACGTCTAATGCAAGACAACAACTTTTTGTTGCGTGCAATTCTAATGTGGATAATGCATGACTATCCAGGATTGGGTGATTGTTCAGGTGATTAGAATATGAGATCATATGTATTTTCTATATATTTATTTTTTCTATATTCGCTATTTATGTTTAATTTTTTGATCTACAAGTAACACAAATTACATTTGATTTCTTGAGGTTTTACAACTTCCGGATATCACGCGTGTCTCGTTTGTGGACCGAATACTGATGCTCGACACTCACGTCATCTAAGAAAATTTGTATATGAAAATCATCGCAAATACTTGCATGAGGATCATTCGTTTCGGCATACACAAAGAAGAGGATTTGGAGGAAAGACAAAAACAAGGATGCCTCCAAAGAGAATGTCCATGGCAGATTGGCACAGGCTCTGGATTGAATCTGAGACCAAGCCAATCAATGGTGTGAAAAGGCTATCTATCTTTCATTGTCTACCATATTGGAATAAACTTTTGATCAATCACTTGCTTGATCCTATGCATATATTCAAAAATGTGGGTGAATCAATATGAAAACACTCGGTGGGCAAAAAAGATAGTATTAATGCAAGACGAGACCTACAAGAATCAAAGACAAAAAAAGAGTACTGGCCAAAACCCCATACGGATGGAAATACTCATATCATTCAAAGAGCCCCTTGGATTCTTACAAAGGAAGAGTACAAGTATGTAGGAAAACTTCATGGTCTTAAATCTCATGATTGGTTGAAGATGCTTGAGTACATATTTTCAATGTGTGTTCGTGGTTGTCTAACTGATCAACTTCGCGATACCATTTACATATTAGCATCCATTGTCAGGTACTTACATTTCTTTCACTCACGTTTTATGCTATTGCATATTAATTTTACCTACGAATTCGATCAAGTCATATGATGATCATATACTACAAATATGGTGTAGATGGATGTGTGACAAGGAGATTCGTGAGATAGATGTGGAGAAAAAACATGAAGATATAGTGGAGGCTGCATGTATGCTTGAGAGAGATTTTCCAACCTCCATCTTGGACATACAAGTGCATCTGCTTGTGCACTTGGTCCAAGAAATTGGTATTGCCGGTCCTGTGCACTCAAGGTACAAAATATATTATTTTGGCTTTTGTGGCTTCAATATATTTAGCGTCATTCTTTTTATGTCATTGAACATTGCTCTTATCATGCAATAGATGTTTCTAGGTGAATGTTCTTTTTGGAGAGATTCATGAAAGTTTTGAAAGATTTTGTGCATCAAAAGGCAAGACCAGAGGGAAGTATGGTCAAGGGGTGGTTAGAGCAAGAATCTCTTATTTATGTCACGGAATTTTTGCTTCAAATACATCCGTCTCTCCATGGCTATGGAATGATGAGGAGAACAATGAGGTAAAAGGTGGAAAACCCCAAGGTATGGGTGCGACTAAGAAAATGACACCTTTTCTTAGAGAAAAATTTCTACTTTCATGCTCTATAATTCTGGAGTGATGGATAAGTGGCTGGAATTATATGAACAAGAGAAGAAAAAAAGAACGCTGGCTAGAAATAGACACCGACATAATAGACATAGGGGTCATGCTGCACCTTCACGTTATGTTGAGCCATTGTCCAACCAATGCACCATAGAATGGATGGTTGACACACTCCAACAACCAAGATCAAATGGACAAGTCATATCTGACATGGAATGGGACTTTGCAAGAGGATGTGATTGGAAGGTTTGTTTATTGTTTATTGTCTATTTTTTTTTATAAAATACAATGTAGCTTGTATAATGATTAATTTTGTCTTAATTACAATTAATATGTGGCAGTATCAAAAGTATAGTGCAATGTGGGCATATGGTCGTCATCATCGCGTTGAAGGAGTTGATATAAAACGACGAACTTATGATTGTGGTGTTATGGGATCTTTTAATCAAGAAAGTCAGTGTAGTGCACGAGACCAAAATCCAAATCTCTGGAGAGCTTGAGTATGTAGGAACTATTCAAGATATTTATGAAATCAATTATCAAGGCTCAAATGCAACAGTGAAAGAGATCATAGTGGATTTTTTGCTATCAATTCAACCAAGACGTTTAGCATGGATTATTCAGACACATTGGTGTTGCCTCGTCATTGTGAACAGGTGTGTCACATGACATTCATTTTTTCTCAATCATAATCAGTAACATACACTATTTCATTACAATTAAATATTCATTGGACCTTAGTTTCCTTTTGGAACAATTTCCTTAACTTAACATTGTTAAATGTACTGATATTTTTTCAACCGGATCGACTAAACAACAAGTGGTGGTATGTTGTTCAAGTAAAGCCACGCGCCAGACATGTATTTGGAAATGCATACATTGAGAATGAAATGGAGGACTTGAATATTGACAACACAAACATGGTTAATGCGGATATAGAAATATCTCCAAGTTCTCAAAATATTATAGAAAATACTATAAATGAATCGAACGATTCTGACACAAACGACAATATTGAGAGAGGGTCCGATTACTATACTGATGATGAAAATCACCTAAGTGGAGATGAGTTGCAAGATGTATTGGCTGATGAATTTGAATCTTGTGATGATGAATAAATTATATATATATATATATATATATTACAATCATTTTTGTGATAAAATGATAGTTTATGTAACTATTGCATCTTTATAATATATTCTTGCATTTTTCAAATTTATCTTGATCTCAATCTACCAATCACTTCTGATTGATTTTAAATCAAATGCTTTCAATGCAATCTATATCTTATTTAAGATCTAGCAAAAATTGATTGACCAAAGAAAACAATTAGTGAGCATATGTTGATCATTTATATTCGCTTAAAAAACATTTTTCTTCTGAAACATCCTTACTATACTTAAATCCTATTAGAGCAATATATCTTCATATCTTTACTCTGGTCAAAGCACAATATTGATTTCGTCAGAGCACAATAATTTGACACAATGATCATTTGATTTTTAATTCACAATCATGATCACATAATAATCATTTTATTATTAGTTCACACTTATTAGTCATTGAACATTGCTCTTATCATGCAATAGATGTTTCTAGTTGAATGTTTTTTTTGGAGAGATTCATGAAAGTTTTGAAAGATTTTGTGCATCAAAAGGCAAGACCAGAGGGAAGTATGGTCAAGGGGTGGTTAGAGCAAGAATCTCTTATTTATGTCACGGAATTTTTGCTTCAAATACATCCGTCTCTCCATGGCTATGGAATGATGAGGAGAACAATGAGGTAAAAGGTGAAAAACCCCAAGGTATGGGTGCGCCTAAGAAAATGACACCTTTTCTTAGAGAAAAAATTTCTACTTTCATGCTCTATAATTCTGGAGTGATGGATAAGTGGTTGGAATTATATGAACAAGAGAAGCAAAAAAGAACGCTGGCTAGAAATAGACACCGACATAATAGACATGGGGGTCATGCTGCACCTTCACGTTATGTTGAGCCATTGTCCAACCAATGCACCATAGAATGGATGGTTGACACACTCCAACAACCAAGATCAAATGGACAAGTCACATCTGACATGGAATGGGACTTTGCAAGAGGATGTGATTGGAAGGTTTGTTTATTGTTTATTGTCTATTTTTTTTTATAAAATACAATGTAGCTTGTATAATGATTAATTTTGTCTTAATTACAATTAATATGTGGTAGTATCAAAAGTATAGTGCAATGTGGGCATATGGTCGTCATCATCGCGTTGAAGGAGTTGATATAAAACGACGAACTTATGATTGTGGTGTTATGGCATCTTTTAATCAAGAAAGTCAGTGTAGTGCACAAGACCAAAATCCAAATCTCTTGAGAGCTTGAGTATGTAGGAACTAATCAAGATGTATATGAAGTGTGTTTTGGTGAAAATGGAAAATACTTTTTGTTTGATGTGAAATGGTTCAAAGTCAATTATCAAGGGTCAAATGCAACAATGAAAGAGATCATAGTGGATTTTTTGCTATCAATTCAACCAAGACATTAAGCATGGATTATTCAGACACATTGGTGTTGCCTCGTCATTGTGAACAGGTGTGTCACATGACATTCATTTTTTCTCAATCATAATCAGTAACATACACTATTTCATTACAATTAAATATTCATGTGGACCTTAGTTTCATGTTGGAACAATTTTCTTAACTTAACATTGTTAAATGTGCAGATATTTTTTCAACCGGATCGACTAAACAACAAGTGGTGTTATGTTGTTCAAGTAAAGCCACGCGCCAGACATGTATTTGAAAATGCATACATTGAGAATGAAATGGAGGACTTGAATATTGACAACACAAACATGGTTAATGCGGATATAGAAATATCTCCAAGTTCTCAAAATATTATAGAAAATACTATAAATGAATCGAACGATTCTGACACAAACGACAATATTGAGAGAGGGTCCGATTACTATACTGATGATGAAAATTTTCTAAGCGGAGATGAGTTGCAAGATGTATTGGCTTATGAATTTGAATCTTGTGATGATGAATAAATTATATATATATATATATATATATTACAATCATTTTTGTGATAAAATGATAGTTTATGTAACTATTGCATCTTTATAATACATTCTTGCACTTTTCAAATTTATCTTGATTTCAATCTACCAATCACTTCTGATTGATTTTAAATCAAATGCTTTCAATGCAATCTATATCTTATTTAAGATCTAGCAAAAATTGATTGACCAAAGAGAACAATTAGTGAGCATATGTTGATCATTTATATTCGCTTCAAAAACATTTTTCTTCTGAAACATCCTTACTATACTTAAAATCTATTAGAGCAATATATCTTCATATCTTTACTCTGGTCGAAGCACAATATTGATTTCGGCAGAGCACAATAATTTGACACAATGATCATTTGATTTTTAATTCACAATCATGATCACATAATAATCATTTTATTATTAGTCCACACTTATTTAAAGCCTAAAAAAAATATATATTTTGCCATGCATGGCATTATAAAACGACAATTCCCTGGAATTTTCTTTGGAGATTTGCCACGCATGGCAGATCTCCAAAATTACAACAAATATATTTTGACATGCGTGGCAATATAAAACTACAATTCTCTAGAATTTTCTTTAGAGATTCGCCACGTGTGGGAAATCTCCAAAGCATGTGAATATCATATGTCAGATGAGAGGTGGTTAAGTAACAGCCTTATGTGGCACTTCCATGTGTGGCTTCACCAGGCCGAACAATTTTGGCTCTCATTTTTTTGAATTTTGGTTTAAAAAAATTTGCGTGGCACTAGCACGTGTGGCAGTGCCTCCAGAAAAAAAAATTCAATGCCAGACCCACCTCCAGCCTAATTTGACCGGCAGGGTCCTCGAAAATCTTTTGGCGTGGATGTACCACACGTGGCAGAGCCATGCAAAGAAGAATGTGATAATTTTGATTCACATGGTAGCGTCGCGTGGCAAAACGCCCATATGTGTAGTTGTGTGCAGTGCCCAGTTGTAGGCACTTCAATAGCTTTGTTTGAAGCAAGGCTTGAATGCCAATCATCATTAACATATATGAGCCACCCAATTAAATTATTCTAGCAAGCATAATGGCATAATGTAGACGTGAGCATTGTTATGGAAATGATAGCAATCTTACCAAAGATAGTCTAGAAGGTTTCCTTTCGTAATCGTGAGTCTTCCGAATGTGTTCAAGAATCTCCACATAGCAATCTCCAAGAGAGAGAGAGAGAGAGAGAGAGAGAGAGAGAGAGAGAGAGAGAGAGAGAGAGAGAGAGAGAGAGAGAGAGAGAGAGAGAGAGAGAGAGAGGGTAGGAAGAGTGAAATTAGGGTAGTGTCAACTTCTTTCATATAGAGATCACAGTACATTTTGGTGCACTGGGTGCTTGATAATGCCCATCGTTAGATCGTATCCCAATAATGTGCACTGATCGTAGCCATTCAAGGAAACCAAGTTTTCCACCACAAGACTCCAATTTTGAAAAAAGCTTTTTTAAGGGGTCATATCTCTAAGTTTAACATGGTAAGGCATTTAGTTGGTTTGGTATCATAAGGGAAAAACCTATCTAGAATGTTTCGAAGAGCGAATAAAACATAATAACCATATAGTAGAGTCCATGTGAGAGAGAGAGAGAGAGAGAGAGAGAGAGAGAGAGAGAGAGAGAGAGAGAGAGAGAGAGAGAGAGAGAGAGAAAGCATTTCCTCCCCTTCCTATCATTTGTGTGGTCAAGGCCCTACTATTTTGCATGTATGTAATTGTTATTTGTAGAAGATGAATGCTTGATTTTTGTTATTGTTTAATCATACTATCACAATCACAAATCATAATTAGTTACCTTCTAGTACTTAATTAGATTAGCTTTTTATGATTTTTCTCTGCCATACTTGGCTTCCCTCCTCTCAAATGTTGATGTTCTTCAATGTTATCATATTGCTTCGAAGGCAAATAAGTTCATTTTACATCTTGACATGTAAAATTGATGTAAGAAATAGTGAAGCATCCAATATGGGCACTATTATCTATATCAATTATGAAAGTTGTTATAAAACCATAGAAAGGAGGTCTATACTTAGTATGGAGATCATTCTTAAGATGTATCAAAGTTGTATGGTTAAAACTCTGCAAAGAGCAAGCATATTAAAGTGGCGTATCATTTTGTGAGAGAACAAGTCATGGCAAAGGAAATGGAGCTACAACATGTCTCATCAAGGGAGTGTGTGGCTGATATCTTCCAAAGCATTGGGAAAGGACTTGTTTCAGTACTACAAAAAGCCCACATTCTAACATGTGGTTGCGACGGATTTCGGAAAATTTCATAAAATGTCGGAATCCGACATGTTGATATCCGACATCCATGTCAAACCCCCGTAAAGAAGAACTTCGGCAGCCTCCAGTAGCTGGTGGGAACATAATTTAAAATGAGATGTCAGAATTCGATACTTACAAACTACGATGGATTCGGACATCTAACGTGGGTGTCGTGTGGCAAATTTTCGCTGAGACTAACATTCCGTAAACTTTGAACACAATCCAACTACCCGGGTTCCGAAATCCAATAGCGTTCCAGAACGCATGACCCTTACATTTTGGAATCCAGCTTTCCGGAACCCGGATCCGTTCCGAAATGCAAGAATGTGATTGGAACACAGCCTAGGTCCATAGTATATACTTGAATACTCAAAGTTGAAACTTGAGGTCATGCCAATAGTGTGCATACCATCTTCGTGATACTGGTGCAAGCATCTTTTGTAAAAGGGAAGAGGCAACGTAAGTTGTTCAAACTTGATGCTTGTGTTGTTTCTAACCAGTTTGGATGTATGGCAAAGGAGCAACTCTTAATGCAAGAGGTATGGCACAAGAGATTGGGGCATCTCAACTACAAGTCATTGGAGGTGATGGCAATGAGGCAAGTTGGTTTTGGTCTTCCCAAATTTCTTAACAAGGTTGAATCATGTTTATGAACAATGTGTTTTATCAAAGTCACATAGGTTAACTTACAAGAGATCTATATCAAGGTTAAGTCAACCTTTTCAACTCGGATATTCATGGTGTTACTACAATTAGCAATGGAGGCGCTAAGATGTATGTGACTTTTATTGATGATATTAGTAAGTTTTATTGGGTGTATCTACGAAAGAGCAAAGATGAGGTGTTTGATGTCTTTGTCAAGTTCAAGATTGCAAGGGAGGTCCAATTTTCTACAAACATCAAGTGCTTGAGGAGCGACAATGGTGGTGAGTACATTTCTACCAAGTTCAAAGCATTTTGTGATGGTTAGGTGCAAATCTTCATAAATTCTTTTGCGATCAAGCTTTGTTGTGTGCTGATTTTCTCTGCAATAGATGGCTGAGTGTGGTATTGGATGAAAAAACCCCTTTCAGGTCTTGTTTCGTAGGAGGCCGAGTGTGAAGTTTTTCAAAACTTTTGGATGCATTTGCTATATCAACATTACTCTCGATGAGAGCATCAAAGTGAAGCCAAGTGGCAAAGATACTTTGGATCTATTTTTGCAGGATATTGAAGAGTCAAGTAATGTCAATGGAGCATCAAGGAAGTGCTGTTCAAGTTTACTTTACTTGTTCTATCTCATGTTTGAGCAATTTCATGTGAAATGTGCAAATTGTCAAGATGTCGTGAAAATAGTCACATTGTTTTGCATCATTTTGATGTTGGAGTTGTACTAGCATTCTTGGCAAAGGAAATGGAGCTACAACATGTCTCATCAAGGGAGTGTGTGGCTGATATCTTCCAAAGCATTGGGAAAAGACTTGTTTCACTACTACAAAAAGTGCACATTCCGACATGTGGTTGCAACGGATTTCGGAAAATTTCATAAAATGTCGGAATCCGACATGTTGATATCCATGTTGAACCCCCGTAAAGAATATAATTTAAAATGAGATGTCAGCATTCGATACTTACAAACTATGTCGTGTGGCAAATTTTCACTGAGACTAACATTCCGTAAACTTTGAACACAATCCAACTACCCAGGTTCCGAAATCCAATAGCATTCCGGAACGCATGACCCTTACGTTCTGGAATCCAGCTTTCCCGAATCCGGATCCAATTCTGAAATGCAAGAACATGATTGGAATGCAGCGTTCCAGAAGGGGGCGCAGCTTAGGTCCATAGTATATACTTGAATACTCAAAGTTGAAACTTGAGGTCATGCCAATAGTGTGCATACAATCTTTGTGATATTGGTGCAAGCAGTCTTTGTAATAACATTTAAATTGTGACTCAATATTATAAGTCAATATTCTCATTAGGACTTTCATATTTTATGATGTCCCAGTCAAGGGATCATGAGCTCACAAGTTTGCACAATATGATCTAAATGAGAACGTTGTGAGTCATTGGAAGTCTATTCTCCCCCACTTAGTGACATGCTTGCACTAAGAGACTTACCCGATCTAATGTACATGTCCAACCATGGGTATGGGACGATCTGGGAGACTTCCTATACCATGCCATCCTTACACCAAGTTGTTGGATTTTGGATTTGCCTAGCCAGAGGGGGGTCATAGCTCCAATTCTTCTAGGACTCCACTTGACGGGAAAACCAATTGATTGTGACATTGAGGGAACACAAACTTGATCATGGAGATTCAAGGGAACACTCCAAAATTGTGCTCCCTAAAATAATAATATCATCCAAAATATACACGCATCCATTGTGGTGGAAATCATATATACTAATACGTGTAAAACACTCAAAAATAAGCTGAGCGAAGGAAGGAGGGATGGGTGGCAATAAGTGCCAACGTGTAGAGCAAACTGCTTAAAAGGTTAACATGTGTCATGATGGAGGAAACTTGCATAAAGAGTGAACAACTAATACGTACGTGGGCCTCTCTCATTTGCTGCTGCATTCAATTGAAACAAATGGATTGGACGTACTGATGGGAAACGGGTGGTAGTGGTAAACTTAGAAGCGGACGTTTGAGATAATTCAGTCTTGGTTACTGTAACGTGTTATAGACTGCTTCATATTGTAAAATTGACTTGGAGTTGTTTCAAAACTAATTAAAGGCAACAAGTCCTTTGGTGTATAGCGTCAAATCCTCATACTTTTGTGCAATTCTTATAATCTTCTTCTTTTTTAACTTAAGAAAAAGGGAACTTCTAGACAGTCAAGTCCTTTAACTTTATCATCTTCTTGACAACGGGCAAGTCCTTTGGTGCAAAAAAGAAAGATCTTTCTCCTTATTGCAATCTTCACCCTTCTACTAGTCAAAGATTATATGATAGCATTTGCTGCATTGCTACGAAGCTTGCCATGCATATAGCTCACACAAATATAAATACATTCAGCCATCTTGCATTACCGGTATAATTGGCCTCTCCCTCCCATGTCTCTAGTCAGCTTTAATTTTGAGCTTCCTCTTCAGTCTTCCGTGGAAAAAAACATTGCCTTCGGCCAGACCTGGATTTGCAAGATCGGATTGGAACAACTCAGACCTCTTCTCCCCTAAGTCTTTGCTATTGATCGCTTTGTGCTTTGTAATTTCAGCTACTACGATGGCGTCGCATACTGGAATTGGAAGCCGGATGATTATGTCCAAGTCGGTAACATTCATGGCCACGTGCTTGCTTGTGCTTCTCATCTCTGTCGACGGTAAGTATCCTTTAAGATTCAGATAGGGTGGCTGCACAGTGCACAAGTAATTATAGACTTAAAGTTATGAACAATCATATAAACGGAATTCAAACAAACATAACGTTCGAAGGTTCTGTAAAGATTAGTGCTGGGACATGAGAGCCTAGAGTACGAGACTCTAGTGCTAACTTCTTAACATGAGAAGCATTACTGTGTGCGCGCTTATGAATGCATGTACTGAGAATGAAGGTCAAGTGCAGCAGTCTATTTGGCTTTTTTTTAAGTAACTAAGGAGACTTCTGATCACCACCTTATTTCATGTTACTGACAAATTTCTTATATCAACTGATTGATATGAACGTGCTTTTTTTGAACTTATGTGCAGCTTCGACAATCAATATCAAGAACCAGTGTCCCCAAACCATCACAGCATGCTCGGCAAGCCAGTCTGCTTCCACCGCGTGTTATGTCCTGGGCGGCGGATCTGGCAGTCAGCTTATCGATGTGGGCAGTAACTGGCCTGGGGGTATCGTGTGGGGCTTCCCTGGTAGCAGCGGGAATCCCGTTGATGGCAATAATGCCAAACCCCAAGCAAACCTGGCAGAGTTCACCATCGGCGCTAGTGGGCAGGATTATTACGACATCAGCGTTGTGGTATGAATTGATTCTTTCAACTCATGCTGTGCTTATTGATAGTCACGAGGTCGTGTATATATGGTCATTAATTTCGTGGGGATAGGGCATGCAATGTGCATCGTCCATCCTTCCGAGACCATACTTATTTTATAGAGCAGTTTAAACGTATACCAGGGCGTCATAACACCGAGGGTGTTGGCCCAGGCTAAACGTGAATTGGCCCCGCTGATTCTCATCTTCATCGTCTACGATCTTTTCCTTTTTTCCTTGTGTTCAATTATCAATAGAATAGCTATCAAACCGTTTCATGACACTCTAGTCCCACTGCCAATGTACTCTGCACATTTGGTACTTCTTGTTTATATAATAGATGTAGATCAGATGGCAGTTGTATGTATTAACATTTTATTGGGAGCTTTTGGTTTGCAGAACGCCTACAACCTGCCCATGCAGATCGACGCCATCGGACGAGCGGGTTCTGGCACTAACTGCGGCACCATTCAGTGCTCCATCCCAAACGTCACTAGCTTCTGTCAGCCTCCCAACACTCTTACTGGCGGCCCCGGAAATGGCTGCTACAATCATGATGGGCCCAACACCGGCGCACCTACTCAAGGCACTCAAGCCTTCAAGAACGTGTGCCCTGAGACCATCACCTTCACAACTGACACTACAGGAACCGTGTATGGCTGCTCCACAGGCACCAACTATGAAGTGGTCTTCTGCTACTAAATACTAAATACATAGTACCTAGAAAGCTGTATTTATAATACCACGTATGTATGGTAAGTATCATAAGGTTCCTGATCTATGCTAGTGGGGTTACAGCGATTCCAGGCATAATTATAAGTCATAAAGATTCCAAATAAATTTGAGGGCACTTGTATGACCTAGGAATGTATAGTCTTAAGTCAGGTTCTCTTTTGGAACAGATAAGTAGTAAGTTCGTTAACTACGTGATGTTACGACGATCCAAACGAGCTCCGTTTGAGTTTCAGAAGTCAAATATCAGCTGATTAATCTGTTTTACTTATGGGTCTAAGCCTGTCCTATGCAACAAGGTGAATTTTCAATTGATTGCACTAACGAGACTGCCGACAATGATTGCTTGGCTTGGTACATTGCAAGCCTGATAAAATCTCCAGACGTACATGCCATATAATGGCGAGGTCTTTGTAAGTACTATCAACAAGTGCTTTATAATGTCAGTTCAAACAAACCTACACTAAATGCATTGTCATAATATCATGTGAATGGAACACACGACTTCAGTTGATCGGGTATTAATAACTGCATGTGCTCACCTTAGTTCTGATTCTCTGCCCTAGCCTACTCGAGAAATTGACAAGACCGCTTATCAACAGAAGTTATCCAATTTTTTAGCGGTTATGAGTTTAAATTTCATAATCAACATTACGTGATGGGTAATACATCTTGCTATAAAAAGCTCAGTAACTTAAAGCAATACACCAACTGACACAATTTCTTCCATATTAACATGTTCCATATTAAATGACGCAATTTCTTCCATATTGACATGCAAAATGAGCAGTTTGACTTTTCCAACCACTCTGACGCGAGTTTTTTTTGAAAAAAACATATGCCTATTCTGCTTTTTAATTTGTTCTAAAAGTGAGCAGACTCAGGCACAAAGTATCCATTACGTTCATAGAAAGGTGCCGGAGGGTGCTCCATGGAAGCGCTTGAAGTGTTTTCATTATCCCATAGTGAGGTCATGAACTCACTGGTACCAGCCTCCATATGACCTTCAAGTGCATCAGCATCCTCCTTCCCTTGTTACCACCCCTTGAGATCAAAGGTTGCTCAGTGGCTATGCGGCTTGGCTTTGGACATGTTTGGGTGTGGGTGTGGCCAATGTGCTAGTTTTCTTGCAAGGTTTTTTCTAGCCTTCGCCTCACATATTTCATAGTGTGACCTTTCTCAGCTCTTTCATAAAAAGGTTTTCCAGCAATCCTTTCTCTCCATACTCACATTGTGGTTTGTGCATTGAAATGACAGACTTTAGGATTAGTCTTCGGTATATGATCCTCATTGATGATGGAACCAATTCACATGCATCCACACAACATTAATATATATTACGTCCGCCAATAAGTGGTGATCATGACATAGCTAGGAGTTCATTTCATGAAATGAATTTTGGAAGATCAACTTCAATCCACAACACAAATGAGGACACACAAGAGAAAATACATATCATTCTAAAAGAAAAATAATCAATATCAATATAACCCCGCTTTCTTATTTCGACGCTTCAGCTAGGACTGCAGTAAACTAAAAATAATAATATAGCTTACCACTTATCTATGTAATATTTGAATGCCATCCAATAAATGTTTCTCCAATTTCTAGTTTGGTTGAATAAACATGCTTAGCATAGGTTTGCCACTCACTCTCATTATTCTAATGTGTCACATGTATGACCTCCAAACCGCATAGAGGTGCACTGGTTACCTTCCAGTGAGTGTCGACTGTCGTCCGTTCCTGTATCAAGAGACAGGCAGACTCAAGAGTATACCTTGTGGGCTATGTGCACACTCGGCTTGATCTTCTGGGAGGATTCGACTGATGAACCGCCCCTGGGACTTGTTGCTGGGCTATAGCAACATCTTCGTCTGATTCGTTGTCTCGAAGTGGGTCAACAATAGACACGCCTAAGCCAGAAGCTCGGATTGTCGTGTCAACGACAGGTGATGAAGGTTCTTCTTGAACAATATCCTTGCCTTTGAGGTCGGCGAACTGATCCTCGATAAAGACTGTATCCTGGCTATACAAGATTTGCTGGGTATCAGGATCATACAGCTTATAAGTATTATGAGATGAAGTATATCCGATCAGGATGGTCTTGAGACCTTGGAAGTCCAATTTCTTCCTCGTGTCTTTTGGGATCTGCGCATAGGCAATACACCCAAACACTCTTAGGTTCTTCAAAGAAGGCTTAGAGCCTGTCCACACCTCATGGGGTGTCTTGCCTGAGAGGGCCTTGGTCGAACATCTATTCTAGATGTAACCTGCAGTGGAGACCGCTTCAGCCCAGAATCTCTTGGGCAATGACGCATGCACTAGCATACATTTGACAGATTCAACCAGGGTATGGGTCTTCCTATCTGTTAAGCCATTAGACTGAGGACTATAAGGAGTGATGAATTGCTGCTCAATGTCTTGGCCTTGGCAGTACTCCTTAAACTCAATAGAGATATATTCTCCACCACTGTCTGACCTGAAGAACTTGATTGTCCTTCCAGTCTCCTTCTCTGCATACTCCTTGAAGATTCTGAAGCAGTTGAAGGCTTGTGATTTCTTCTTTATAAAATACACCATAGTCCTTCTGGAAAATACATCAATAAAGGTTATAAAATACTTGGCATCCTTCAGCGAAGGCTTTTTCATCGGGCCACAAATATCGGAATGTACAACATATAGCAATCCTCTAGCAATATGCTGATGGCTTGATTTAAATGGTTTCCTAGTCTGTTTACCAACTAGACAGTCTTGACAGACAGGTAACTCGACTTTTTCGCGAGAATAGTTGAGATCAAGAACAATAGATTGTCTAGACGTTTATTGTACATCAGCATGATTTAAATGACCAAGTCTATAATGCCAAAGTAAACCTTTATTTGCATGAATAGAAGTACTGAGTTCCTGACTAAAGGCAGAAAAGCAATGACTTAATTTATAGAAGTATCCATGCCTCTTTCCGAGTGCTAGGATCTTGCTTGTCCTATCAACTACTTTGCACTGATCACATTCGAATTCTACTCTATGTCCTAGATCTGTGCTTCTGCTGACAAAGAGTACATTCATAGATAAATTTGGTACATACAGTACTTTTGAGAGTAGCTTAGACTGATCATTTGCAAGGCTTAATCTTATAGTGCCTTCACCTTTAATAGCTTGTGTGCTATTGTCACCAAGGTAGACATATTTCTGGGTACTGTAAGGTGTATAGGACTTGAAACAGCCAATGAGGCTAGTCATATGTTGAGGCTCCGAAATCCAAGAACCAAGAACTATTGCCAGATGCTCTTTGATGGCTGATCATGAAGGCATCATGATCCGCTCTTGAATAGGCTGTGAAGGTTTTGCATTTGCATTTGCCACTTGATTCGACTGCCCCTTGCTGTTGTTCTTCACTTGAAGTATCCGACAGTCTTGAATTTCGTGGTTGTTTCGCTTGTAGTATCTGCAAAACAGCTTCTTCTTTGTTTGCGGATTCAACAGTTCTTTGTGCTGGGCTAGTTTCTGGTCTAGCTTTGATTACTTCGGGCCTTTCTTCTTCTTCTACTTTGTCATGCTCTTTTTGGTGTACAAGGCATGAGAGTCAGCTGAGAAACTTGAGGCTTCGTTCCTCTATGTGTCTTCCTGCAACAACATAGTAATGACTCTCGAAAGAGTCAATTCTGGATGAGTCGTGATGATCATCACCCAGCTGTCGTATGAGCTTGGCAAGCTTGTAAGCAGTTGCATCACTGCATCTTGATAGTCTATGACAGATCCGATAGTGGCCATTTGCCTTAGCAGGTTCTTGAATTGATTAATGTGATTCTGGAGAGAATCATCGTTCGTCTTCTTGAGGGAGTAAAATTTCTTTCTGAGATGTAGCTTGGAAGCTATATCTCGCACTTTGTATAGTGTGCTCAAGATGTCCCAGACTTCTTTCGATGTCTGAGCCTCAGATACATGGCCGATATGGGTATCCGTGATATTGAGGATGATCAGCGCGAAAGCTTTTCCATCCCTCAGCTTCCATCTGGCGATTGCTGCATCGTCTGCTTTGGGTTTCCCTTTCGCACCTTTAACAACATCATACAATTCTTTAGCCATTAGTACAGTTTTCATCTTAAATTTTCACATATGGTAATTGCCTCCATCAAGCTTGTCCATGGTGGGACCGGCTTTCCCTTGGGAATCCATGTGGTAGAAATAGTCTAAGTGATAGGAGAAACTATCAGTGACTTAAGTATAAAAATCTTATGCTGGAACTACAGAACAAGAAAACAATTACTCTATCAACTAGTAGAGTCTTGTCCTATAGAAGCTTATCAAGCTATGGAAATAGCTTTGATACCATGTTGGGAGAGATGGACGAAAGAAGGCGTCATGTGTGAGAAACAAAAATTAGCTCTAAAGGAAGGAAAGACGAACACGAACGAGAAACGAAACACAAACGAGAAACAAAACGTGAATGGAAAATGCTCGAGGGCAGTGGAACAAGCTACACGACTCTCTCCCTAAGCATGACTATGCCTATCAAAACAAACAGAATGGTAGTGATGGAAATCAGGGTTGTTCTTGATTACATAGCCAAACTTTAATAAAATCATTAGAAGAATAATTTGTCACGAACCGCTAGACATTTTATCTGTCGCAGATGATTCGCAAAGAGCTAGACGGAGCTTCAACTGATAATCAATGGCGAACGATTCGTGAAAGACAAGGCTAAATGTTAGACTGCTCAAACAGATTACCAAATTGAGCGACTAGAAAAGTCAGACAGAATGAATAATGATAAGCATAGCAATATTGACACAGATATGAATGTAGAACAAAGAACTATTATCGGATTAAGCATATCAAATATACATGTCAATGATGCAGTAGAGCACAAGACAATAGCGGGCAAAACCGTGTGCTCTACAAAGCTTATTTTAATTTATAAAGGAATGAAACCTTAATACTGACAATAAAGAATCAATGCATGAAGCATCTACTTTGTCTATATCTCTCTAATAAGCTTTTCATGCTAATTTACACACTTGATCTTCAATCAATGATCTCTGATCAATCAATTTCGCCACCCTCATCAAAGTGAATACTCATATGGTATCCAGTATATATACACAATATTACAGGTGTGCAGATGAAGAAAGGACAAAGTGGATGTGTTGTCTGTAGGTGATCATGGTTGGCTACAATCGTTGTCTAGTCAGTTTGTGCAGTTGGATGGGGTGACCGTGAAAAGGGTGCGACGTCAGCCTTTGCTGAAGTGAACGTTATAACTAAAACACGTGTAGAGTGGGAGTTGTACGAACAAACGACATTAGATGATGTAAATCATCTAAGCGGAGATGAGTTGCAAGATGTATTGGCTGATGAATTTGAATCTTGTGATGATGAATACATTTTATATGTATATATATATATATATATATATATATATATATATATATATGACAATCATTTTTGTGATAAAATGATAGTTTATGTAATTATTGCATCTTTATAGTACATTCTTGCATTTTTCAAATTTATCTTGATCTCAATCTACCAATCACTTCTGATTCATTTTAAATCAAATGCTTTCAATGCAATCTATATCTTATTTAAGATCTAGCAAAAATTGATTGACCAAAGAAAACAATTAGTGAGCATACGTTGATCATTTATATTCGCTTCAAAAACATTTTTCTTTTGAAACATCCTTACTATACTTAAAATCTATTAAAGCAATATATCTTTATATCTTTACTCTGGTCGAAGCACAATATTGATTTCTTCACGGCACAATAATTTGGCACAATGATCATTTCATTTTTAATTCACAATCATGATCACATAATAATCATTTTATTATTAGTCCACACTTATTTAAAGCCTAAAAAAAATTCATATATTTTTTAATCAATCATAGGGTTGTCTGTTTATCAAAATATTGTTCAAATAGTTTTTTAAAAAAAATTATAAGAAATATATTTTGCCATACATGGCAATATAAAACTTCAATTCTCTGGAATTTTCTCTGGAGATTTGCCACGCGTGGCAGTGCCACGCGTGGCAAATCTCCAAAATTACAACAAATATATTTTGCCACACGTGGCAATATAAAACTACAATTCTGTAGAATTTTTGTTAGAGATTTGCCATGCTTGGCAAATCTCCAAAGCATGTGAAAATCAGATGTCAGATGAGAGATGGTTAAATAACAGCCTTACGTGGCACTTCCACGCATGGCTTTACCAGGCCGAACAATTTTGGTGCTCGTTTTTTTGAATTTTGGTTAAAATCAATTGACCTGGCACTGCCACGTGTGGCAATGCCACCAAAAAAAAAAATTCAATGTCGAACACTTCCAGCCTGGATTAGACCGGCAGGGTCCTCGAAATTTTTTTGGCGTGGATGTACCACACGTGGCAGAGCCATGCATAGAAAAATGTGATAATTTTGATTAAGTATCGGGTTCGTGTGGCAGCGTCGCGTGGCAAAACGCCCATATGTGTAGTTGTGTGCAGTGCCCAGTTGTAGGCACTTTAATAGCTTTGTTTGAAGCAAGGCTTGAATGCCAATCATCATTAAAATATATGAGCCACACAATTAAATTATTCTAGCAAGCATAATGGCATAATGTATACGTGAGCATTGTTATGGAAATGATAGCAATCTTACCAAAGATAGTCTAGAAGGTCTCCTTTCGTAATCGTGACTCTTCCAAATGTGTTCAAGAATCTCCACATAGCAATCTCCAAGCGAGAGAGAGAGAGAGAGAGAGAGAGAGAGAGAGAGAGAGAGAGAGAGAGAGAGAGAGAGAGAGAGAGAGAGAGAGAGAGAGAGAGAGAGAGAGAGAGAGAGAGAGAGAGAGAGAGAGAGATAGAGAGGGTAGGAAGAGTGAAATTAGGGTAGTGTCAACTTCCTTCATATAGAGATCACAGTACATTTTGGTGCACTGGGTGCTTGATAATGCCCATCGTTAGATCGTATCCCAATAATGTGCACTGATCGTAGCCAATCAAGGAAACCAAGTTTTCCACCACAAGACTCCAATTTTGAAAAAAACTTTTTTAAGGGGTCATATCTCTAAGTTTAACATGGTAAGGCATTTAGTTGGTTTTGTATCATAAGGGAAAAACCTATCTATAATGTTTCAAAGAGCAAATAAAACATAATAACCATATAGTAGAGTCCATGAGAGAGAGAGAGAGAGAGAGAGAGAGAGAGAGAGAGAGAGAGAGAGAGAGAGAGAGAGAGAGAGAGAGAGAGAGAGAGAGAGAGAGCATCTCCTCCCCTTCCTATCATTTGTGTGGTCAAGGCCCTACTATTATGCATGTATGTAATTGTTATTTGTAGAAGATGAATGCTTAATTTTTTGTTATTGTTTAATCATACTATCACAATCGCAAATCATAATTAGTTACCTTCTAGTACTTAATTAGATTAGCTTTTTATGATTTTTCTCTGCCATACTTGGCTTCCCTCCTCTCAAATGTTGATGTTCTTCAATGTTATCATATTACTTTGAAGGCAAATAAGAATATTTTTGTTTTTGTCATCCTTACTGAATTCTTGCGAGTCAAGGCATGAACCCCTATTTTATTCACTAACTTGACATTTAGGCCCTGCGACATTAAAAGTCCCAAAGAAAGGCCTAAAGTGATCATCGAGTTGGACTTACGAGAGTTGAAGTTTTAAGTGATGAACTAGCATGCATTCGTGAAAGCATTAAGGACGTGGAGCTTGTTCAAGTTGTTTTTAATGGCTTGTTGGATGATCATGCTAATTTGGTGCAAAGTCTTGCTATTCAAAAAACATTGTCAAGTATGGAGGACATGCAAGAGGTCTTGGTGGCTGAAGAGTTTAGACTCCAAGCATATGACATATGACATTTTGTGAGGAGTATTATTCATCATTGATGGCATTTGAAGGTGACCAGAAGGTGATCTACACGGCAATGATGGTGAGTGTGCAATCAAAAGGAATCGGCACAATTCCTATTTCCCTCTTTACTAATAGGAAGGTAAATTTGATGGATGTTTCATTGATTCCATTATCACTAAAGACCTCCTTAGTCTGAGTCAAATGTTTGACAAGGAATTCAAAGTGGAGTTTGATGGTGATGCTTGTTTGATCAAGAAGAAAGATGAATTGATTGCAAAAGGGAAGAGGCAAGGTAAGTTGTTCAGCTTGATGCTTGTGTTGTTTCTAACCAATTTGGATGTATGGCAAAGGAGTGACTCTTAATGCAAGAGGTATGGCACAAGAGATTGGGGCATCTCAACTACAAGTCATTGGAGGTGATGGCAAGGAGGCAAGTTGGTTTTGGTCTTCCCAAACTCTTTAACAAGCTTGAATCATGTTTAAACACAATCCAACTACCCGGGTTCTGAAATCCAATAGCGTTCCGGAATGCATGACCCTTACGTTCTAGAATCCAGCTTTCCGGAACCCGGATAAGTTCCGAAATGCAAGAACGTGATTGGAACGCAGTGTTCCAGAAGGGAGCGCAGCTTAGGTCCATAGTATATACTTGAATACTCAAAGTTGAAACTTGAGGTCATGCCAATAGTGTGCATACAATCTTTGTGATACTGGTGCAAGCAGTCTTTGTAATAACATTTGAATTGTGAGTTAATATTCTCATTAGGACTTTCATATTTTATGATGTCCCAGTTGAGGGATCATGAGCTCACAATTTTGCACACTATGATCTAAATGAGAACGTTGTGAGTCATTCGAAGTCTATTCTCCCCCACCTAGCGACATGCTTGCACTAAGAGACTTATCCGATCTAATGTACATGTCCAACCATGGGTATGGGACGATCTGGGAGACTTCCTATACCATGCCATCCTTACACCAAGTTGTTGGATTTTGGATTTGCCTAGCGAGAGGTGGGTCATAGATCCAACTCTCCTAGGACTCCAATTGACGGGAAAACCAATTGATTGTGACATTGAGGGAACACAGACTTGATCATGGAGATTCAAGGGAACACTCCAAAATTGTGCTCCCTAAAATAATAATATCATCCAAAATATACACGCATCCATTGTGGTGGAAATGTAATTAGATTAAAACCATTGTATATAGTTTTGATATAGTTGAATATTTTGTGTTAAAACCTAAACACTAAGCATCATTCAAATTGAAACTTAAATATGACATCAAAATCAAACATGATATTCAAATGACATGAAACTTAAAAATGACATGAAAATTGAACACTATTTTTAAAACCTAAACATCAGACATCATATCCAATTTGAATCTTATATCAAACATCGTAATCAAACATTATATTATAATTAAAATTGAAACAAGACATTGATAATTGAGCATTATTTGTAAAAGCTTAACATCAAACATCATATCAAATGTGAACTCAAATAAGACATCCAAAGGAAACATCATATCTAAATTGAAAGTCAAATAAGACATCCAAATTGAACTCGAATGAAAAGAATGTACTTTTGGTATTTACAACGCACATGGTTGTGCTTGGCTCAAAACTTTTTGTACACATCTTGGTAGAGGACGATTGAAGCTATAGTTGATGAATAGTTCTTCACCACATTTAATAGGTCTGATTGCACAAACCATTACATATGTAGCTTGCACATATCATGAAAAATAATATTCTTTTCCATTGATGCATTCTTCAAAGTCACAATTAGTCAATGAAGGGTGACAAATAGAACTATTTATATATGCAGCGATGTTTCCATGTATTTCTGGACGCCCATCGATGCACATACGATGTGCTTTTAAAACAATTTTTCCTTGCATGCGCCTCTCTTCCAAAAAACAAGCATTGATATATTTGCATTCTCCATTGGTGGCGACATAGAGCATGCCAATCACCCCAATCATATTGAGGTCCTGCATATGGCATTAATGTGACAACACTATTCAAAGGGACATCAATGCTAGTCAAAGAATATAAACCTAATCCGGCATTAGAAAACCGCTCACTAGGTTTAAATATGTACATTTCATTCGCGTTTCGTTTCTCGTTCGTGTTTCGTTTCTTGTTCGTGTTTGTCTTTCCTTCCTTTAGAGCTAATTTTCGTTTCTCACACACGACACCCAGATTGGCCATGTATCCGAGGCTCAGACATCGGACATCGAAAGAAGTTTGGGACATCTTGAGGACACTATATAACGTGCGAGATATAGCTTCCAAGCTACATCTCAAGAAGAAATTTTACTCCCTCAAGATGACGAATGGTGATTCTCTCTAGAATCAAATTAATCAATTCAAGAACCTGCTAAGGCAAATGGCCACTGTCGGATCTGTCATAGACTATCAAGATGCAGTGACGCAACTGCTTACAAGCTTGCCAAGCTCATACGATAGCTGGGTGATGATCATCACGACTCATCCAGAATGGACTCTTTCGAGAGCCATTACTATGTTGTTGCAGGAAGACATGCAGAGGAATGAAGCCTCAAGCTTCTCAGCTGACTCTCACGCCTTGTACACCAAAAAGAGCATGGTTCGTCCCTCTCTCCCAACAGGTCTCGGGTAGCATGTCCACGCTAGGGACCAGTAGACCAACAACCCGTAAGCTAATTGTGACTATAAGGGAATTCGGGCCCTTATGTGTACATGGTCATAATTAAAGGTTGTAGGCCTAAACACATGGTGGTGGAGTTGGTATGGGTCTATCAGTGAGTCATTAGGGAACTGGATGACGTGGCCCTGATAGGCTGCAGAGGTGTCCGGTGAGGTGTCATAGTGCCCTACTAGTGGTGCATGGGCCTTGCAAGATATAAGTATACCTGCTGGGCTCTCACTAGTGTATGCTTGATTTTGTGATTAGTAGCTACATGCTGTTGGTGTAACTCCTCTTTCCATGACTATGATTGATCCATAGCTTGGGGGCTAGATCCGTACGATCTAGATTTGGTTGGGTTGGTTTATCCACCACCTGTTCCCTTGTGTTGTTGCTTTGTATGGGATGCTTAGACTAGAATCTTCTTGTGAGGACGTTATACCTATCTTCCTCACATAACTAACTCATGCAGTTGTGTTTT
Organism: Diphasiastrum complanatum; assembly: GCA_029204225.1. Classification (NCBI taxonomy): domain Eukaryota; kingdom Viridiplantae; phylum Streptophyta; class Lycopodiopsida; order Lycopodiales; family Lycopodiaceae; genus Diphasiastrum; species Diphasiastrum complanatum. The sequence goes on along the minus strand of CM055092.1, from coordinate 50,180,449 downwards.
GTGGGATGGTGGCAGGTAATAGCTGGGTGTCCTAAAACTTGCTTCGCTTTATGGTACTCTATACTGTAAGACTTTATAAAACTTTGTTTTTACCTGCTATGCTATAAATTAAAGGGTTCAAAGGGTTTGGTCTTGACTTGTCAAGGGAGACTATGTGAAATCTTTGTACTAGATCTCAATATGTTTAAGGTGTATGTGCCATTGATTCCTCTATAGAGGTGCAAGATAAACCAAGGTGCGGACTTTGCGACATCACAAACATTTAAAGATGTCATACATAGATGAGGGATACAAAAAGACACTAATGTGTTTATTATATTGAGCTTCTCCTTGCAAGATGGTGAGTCCAATATTAATATAGATATGAAATTAGGAATGAATGGAGTCATTATGGCAATCTCGTAATGAATTATTGGAGTAGGAAATGAGAAATTTTCTTGTTTATTAGATAAAAGGTTTGGGAAGGTAACCAATGCACCTCTATGCGGTTTGGAGGTCATACATGTGAAACATTAGAATAATGACAGTGAGTGGCATAACTATGCTAAGCATGTTTATTCCACCAAACTAGAAATTGGAGAAACGTTTACTGGATGACATTCAAATATTACATAGATAAGTGGTAAGCTATCTTATAATTTTTAGTTTGCTGCAGTCCTAGCTGAAGCGTCGAAACAAGAAAGCGGGGTTATATTGATATTGATTATTTTTTGAACGTACTAGTATGGCAATCGAGTCATTTGACTCATTCAACCTATCCGAAGTGTCCATTAGGTCCCTTTTTGGACTCAAAAAATCTTGATATTCGATATTTGAATTATAAGATGATATCTTTTATTTGAGAACGTGAATAGTCTTAATAGTGGTATTTGTGTTTTTTTAAAATAATGTTCAATTTTCATATCTTGATTTAAGTTCCACTTTGTATATATTGTTGTTCAATTTTGATGTCTTATTTGTTTTCCCATGTTTGAAGGAATACAAATCGTCAACTAGTTCTAGTGATGATCACATACATTATGTATCCACCACAAGATTGGGAGACAATGGGCCACATATAGATCAACTATCTCATCGTGAACGGATGGGATTACGAGCCATGATGAGAATAGATGAACAACAATGTCGCAAGACAAATCGGTCTCAACCTAACTCTTCTTCTTCCTCAAAATCAAGTTCAAGTGATGACCATGATTGTTCTATGCAAGATGAAGTTGAAATTATGAACAACTTGATAAATGATGTCTATGAGCATCATGACAATATGAAAGAACCCACTGAACACGGTACCGAATCTTTTGTGACTGACGAGAAAACAAAATTGAGAGAAGAATCACATACACCATTATACCCTGGAGCAAAGACATCTCGTTTGTCCGCTGTGTTGCTTCTATTGAATCTCCAAGCAAAATATAAATGGAGTGATACAAGTGTTACATCTTTATTTGGATAAAGAAGATTGAATAATTTTTTATTTAACTAAGTGTGTACTTGTGTAAGTTAAAAGTTTTAGTTGAATAAGCAATTGTGTTTCATGTTATAAAAATTCATTTGGTTATATGCAAGGTATTGCGCAAACTACTCCCAAAAGGAAATAGCATGCTAGAGACGAGAGCCGAAGCACACAAGATGTTGAATGCAATGGGAATGGACTATACACAACATCATGCTTGTCCAAAAGATTGCATCTTGTATCGTGGTGAGTATCAAAGACTAACAAATTGTCCTATATGTGCACTCCTCAATATCGAGATGATTTGCAAGGGACCGCTATCCCAAGCAAGGTGTTGAGACATTTTCCAATAATTCCACGATTGCAACGATTGTTTTGCTGCAATCCCTTGCAGAACTGATGAATTGGCATGCTAGCCACTGTTCTTCACATGGGGTTATGAGAGTACCCTCAGATTCTCCTGCATGGAAACACATTGACAAAGAGTATCCATGTTTTGCAAGTGAATCTAGACACATAAGACTTGGGCTTGCAACAGATGGGGTGAATTCCTTTGGCAAGATGTCAAGCACGTGGTCTACTTGGCCAGTGGTGTTGGTCAACTACAACATTCCACCTTGGCTAAGTATAAAAAAAGGACATCTCATGTTAGCACTTTTAATTCCTAGAAAACACAAAGTAAGAATTATGGATGTCTACCTTGCACCATTAGTTGAAGAATTGGAGCTATTATGGAAGGGTGTCCAAGCGTATGACATCTGACGTCTAATACAAGACAACAACTTTTTGTTGCGCGCAATTCTATTGTGGACAATGCATGACTATCCAGGATTGGGTGATTGTTCAGGTGATTAGAATATGAGATCATCTGTATTTTCTATATATTTATTTTTTCTGCATTCGCTATTTATGTTTAATTTTTTGATGTACAAGTAACACAAATTGCATTTGATTTCTTGAGGTTTTACAACTTCCGGATATCAGGCGTGACTCGTTTGTGGACCCAATATTGATGCTCAACACTCACGTCATCTAAGCAAATTTGTATATGAAAATCATCGCAAATACTTGCATGAGGATCATTCGTTTCGGCATACACAAAGAAGAGGATTTGGAGGAAAGACGGAAACAAGGATGCCTCCAAAGAGAATGTCCATGGCAGATTGGCACAGGCTTTGGATTGAATATGAGACCAAGCCAATCAATGGTGTGAAAAGACTATCTATCTTTCATTGTCTACCATATTGGAATAAACTTTTGATCAATCACTTGCTTGATCCTATGCATACATTCAAAAATGTGGGTGAATCAATATGAAAACACTTGGTGGGAAAAAAAGACAGTATTAATGCAAGACAAGACCTACAAGAATCAAAGACAAAAAAAGAGTATTGGCCAAAACCCCGTACGGATGCAAATACTCATATCATTCAAAGAGCCCCTTGGATTCTTACCAAGGAAGAGTACTAGTATGTACGGTCAGTCATTTGCGAGATGAAGTCATCAACTGGTTTTTCTCATTCACTACGAACATCATTCACAGTAGTAGGAAAACTTCATGGTCTTAAATCTCATGATTGGTTGAAGATGCTTGAATACATATTTTCAATGTGTGTTCGTGGTTGTCTAACTGATCAACTTCGCGATACCATTTACAAATTAGCATCCATTGTCAGGTACTTACATTTCTTTCACTCACGTTTTATGCTATTGCAAATTAATTTTACCTACGACTTCGATCAAGTCATATGATGATCATATACTACAAATATGGTGTACATGGATGTGTGGCAAGGAGATTCGTGAGATAGATCTGGAGAAAAAACATGAAGATATAGTGGAGGCTGTATGTAGGCTTGAGAGAGATTTTCCAACCTCCATCTTGGACATACAAGTGCATCTGCTTTTGCACTTGGTCCAAGAAATTGGTATTGCCGGTCTTGTGCACTCAAGGTACAAAATACATTATTTTGGTTTTTTTGGCTTCAATATATTTAGCATCATTTTTTTTATGTTATTGAACATTGCTCTTATCATGCAATAGATGTTTATAGGTGGATGTTTTTTTGGAGAGACTCATGAAAGTTTTGAAAGATTTTGTGCATCAAAAGGCAAGACCAGAGGGAAGTATGGTTGAGGGGTGTTTAGCGCAAGAATCTCTTATTTATGTCATGGAATTTTTGCTTCAAAAACTTCCGTCTCTCCACGACTATGGAATGATGAGGAGAACAATGAGGTAAAAGGTGAAAAACCCCAAGGTATGGGTGCGCCTAAGAAAATGACACCTTTTCTTAGAGAAAAAATTTCTACTTTCATGCTCTATAATTCTGGAGTGATGGATAAGTGGTTGGAACAAGAGAAGAAAAAAAGAACGTTGGCTAGAAATAGACATCGACATAATGGACATAGGGGTCATGCTGCACGTTCACGTGATGTTGAGGCATTGTCCAACCAATGCACCATAGAATGGATGGTTGACACAATCCAACAAGCAAGATCAAATGGACAAGTCATATCTGACATGGAATGGGACTTTGCAAGAGGATGTGATTGGAAGGTTTGTTTATTGTTTATTGTATATTTATTTTTTATGAAATACAATGTAGCTTATATAATTATTTATGTTGTCTTAATTACAATTAATATGTGGCAGTATCGAAAGTATAGTGCAATGTGGGCATATGTTCGTCATCATCGCGTTGAACGAGTTGATATAAAACGATGAACTTATGATTGTGGTGTTATGGCATCTTTTAATCAAGAAAGTCGGAGTAGTGCACGAGACCAAAATCCAATCTCTGGAGAGCTCGAGTATGTAGGAACTATTCAAGATATATATGAAGTGTGTTTTGGTGAAAATGGAAAATACTTTTTGTTTGATGTGAAATGGTTCAAAATCAATTACCAAGGGTCAAATGCAGCCGTAAAAACAGATTGTAGTGGATTTTTTGCTATCGATTCAACCAAGACATTAAGCATGGATTATTCAGACACATTGGTGTTGCCTTGTCATTGTGAACAGGTGTGTCACATGACATTCATTTTTTCTCAATCATAATCAGTAACATACACTATTTCATTACAATTAACTATTCATGTGGACCTTAGTTTTATGTAGGAACAATTTTTTTAACTTAACATTGTTAAATGTGCAAATACTTTTTCAACCGGATCGACTAAACAACAAGTGGTGGTATGTTGTTCAAGTAAAGCCACGCGCCAGACATGTATTTGAAAATGCATACATTGAGAATGAAATGGAGGACTTGAATATTGACAACACAAACATGGTTGATGCGGATATAGTAATATCTCCAAGTTCTCAAAATATTATAGAAAATACTATAAATGAATCGAACGATTCTGACACAAACAACAATATTGAGAGAGGGTCCGATTACTAAAGTGACGATGAAAATCATCTAAGCGGAGATGAGTTGCAAGATGTATTGGCTGATGAATTTGAATCTTGTGATGATGAATAAATTTTTTATATATATATATATATATATTACAATCATTTTTGTAATAAAATGATAGTTTATGTAATTATTGCATCTTTATAGTACATTCTTGCATTTTTCAAATTTATCTTGATCTCAATCTACCAATCACTTCTAATTCATTTTAAATCAAATGCTTAATGCAATCTATATCTTATTTAAGATCTAGCAAAAATTGATTGACCAAAGAAAACAATTAGTGAGCATACGTTGATCGTTTATATTCGCTTCAAAAACATCTTTCTTTTGAAACAACCTTACTATACTTAAAATCTATTAAAGCAGTATATCTTCATATTTTTACTCTGGTCGAAGCACAATATTGATTTCGTCAGAGCACAATAATTTGACACAATGATCATTTGATTTTCAATTCACAATCATGATCACATAATAATCATTTTATAATCAGTCCACACTTATTTAAAGCCTAAAAAAAATTCATATATTTTTAAATTAACCATAGGGTTGTTTGTTTATCAAAATTTTGTTCAAATAGTTTTTAAAAAACAATTATAAGAAATATATATTTTGCCATACATGGCAATATAAAACTACAATCCTTTGGAATTTTCTCTGGAGATTTGCCACGCGTGGCAAATCTCCAAAATTACAACAAATATATTTTGCCACACGTGGCAATATAAAACTACAATTCTGTAGAATTTTCGTTAGAGATTTGCCATGCTTGGCAAATCTCCAAAGCATGTGAATATCAGATGTCAGATGAGAGGTGGCTAAATAACAGCCTTACGTGACACTTCCACGCATGGCTTTACAAGGCCGAACAATTTTGGTGCTTGTTTTTTTGAATTTTGGTTTAAAAAAATTTGCGTGGCACTGCCACACGTGGCAGTGCCACCAGAGAAAAAAAATTCAATGTCGGACCCACCTCCAGCACGGATTTGACCGGCAGGGTCCTCGAAAAATTTTTGGCATGGATGTACCACACGTGGCAGAGCCATGCAAAGAAAAATGTGATAATTCTGATTATCGGGTTCGCGTGGCAGCGTCGCGTGGCAAAACACCCATATGTGTAGTTGTGTGCAGTGCCCAGTTGTAGGCACTTCAATAGCTTTGTTTGAAGCAAGGCTTGAATGCCAATCATCATTAACATATATGAGCCACACAATTAAATTATTCTAGCAAGCATAATGGCATAATGTATACGTGAGCATTGTTATGGAAATGATAGCAATCTTACCAAAGATAGTCTAGAAGGTTTCCTTTCGTAATCATGACTCTTCCAAATGTGTTCAAGAATCTCCACATAGCAATCTCCAAGTGAGAGAGAGAGAGAGAGAGAGAGAGAGAGAGAAGAGTGAAATCGGGGTAGTGTCAACTTCCTTCATATAGAGATGACAGTACATTTTGGTGCACTGGGTGCTTGATAATGCCCACCGTTAGATTGTATCCCAAGAATGTGCACTGATCGTAACCATTCAAGGAAACCAAGTTTTCCACCACAAGACTCCAATTTTGAAAAAAACTTTTTTAAGGGGTCATATCTCTAAGTTTAACATGGTAAGGCATTTAGTTGGTTTGGTATCATAAAGGAAAAACCTATCTATAATGTTTCAAAGAGCGAATAAAACATAATAACCATATAGTAGAGTCCATGTGAGAGAGAGAGAGAGAGAGCATTTCCTCCCCTTCCTATTATTTGTGTGGTCAAGGCCCTACTGTTTTGCATGTATGTAATTGTTATTTGTAGAAGATGAATGCCTGATTTTTGTTATTGTTTAATCATATTATCACAATCACAAATCATAATAAGATACCTTCTAGTACTTAATTAGATTAGCTTTTTATGATTTTTCTCTGCCATACTTGGCTTCTCTCCTCTCAAATGTTGATGTTTTTCAATGTTATCATATTGCTTCGAAGGCAAATAAGAATATTTTTGTTTTTGTCATCCTTACTGAATTCCTGCGAGTCAAAGACTCAACCCCTATTTTATTCACTAACTTGACATTTAGGCCCTGTGACATTAAAAGTCCCAAAGTAAGGCCTAAAGTGATCATCGAGTTGGACTTACGAGAGTTGAAGTTTTAAGTGATGAACTAGCATGCATTCGTGAAAGCATTTCTCACACACGACACCTTCTTTCATCCCTCTCTCCCAACATGGTATCAGAGCTATTTCCATAGCTTGATAAGCTTCTACAGGACAAGACTCTACTAGCCGATAGAGTAATTGTTTTCTTGTTATGTATTTCTAGCATCAAATTTTCATACTTATGTCACTGATAGTTTCTTCTATCACTTAGACTATTTCTACCACATGAATTCCCAGGGGAAAGCTGGTCCCACCATGGACAAGCTTGATGGAGCCAATTACCATCTGTGGAAATTTAAGATGAAGACTGTACTAATGGCTAAAGAATTGTATGACATGAAAGAGTACTCAAGATCATAGGTAAACAATTGAAAAATCATTCTATCTCTGAGTGCTTGATTAGGTGAAAGGGTCGGATTGCGGATGATGATTCGTGGGACATAGTTGAAAGCATAAAGTAGATCTGGGCCTAGTTTTCACTTTTGACGACAAACGTAGTTCAAGGGGGGAAGAATGTTATGTCCATGTACCAAAAAACTCATCAAGATGACACAAAATAAAAAATTGTTGTCTACTCGTGTGGGCACTACAGCTACTGACCCTCACCAAGTTTGAATCCCAAATCTTCAACCTAAAACTTGATTTGAACTCACCCTCTCAAGACTAGCTTTCTAGCAACAATGGATAGTCCTTTGAAAAATCATTATCCTCTTGTACTTGGCTCTAATACCATGCTGAAAATTTAGTACAAAGGACCATAAATGAGCCTACTTAAAACTCCAAGAGTGATTGATTTATTGACACACCTATCCAATGCAAAACTAGTCACCATATCTTGATCTAGATTAGCAAACTAGGATCTTAAAACCAAGAGCAATACTTTTTAATTGAGTTTTCTTAAAGTAGTAGAAAATATTCTCTACTACATGTTATAGTTCGTTTATGCTTATGTATGATTTTCAACCTAGATCTCTAGTGAATGTGGAGACAAAGTCTATTAAATCTAGAAAGTTGTAGATTTCTCACATGATATGTAAGAATTGTTGCAATTGGCATGTGATATTATGCGTAGTGCTCAAGACAGAGCTAAGCACTATGCCAATTTTAAGAGATCTCCCAAAGATTTTTAAAGTTGATGATTATATATATCTCAGAATTCCAAAAGATTCTAGGACTATGCGTGTTGGAAAGCATTATTATTTGTCTACTAGATATTGTAGATCACTTCAGACTATTAAAGAAATTATTTCTTTAGCTTACGAATTTGAAACGGTTTGCAAACACGAAAGTCAAAGGAGACGAAGACGAACGATTCGCGAACACAAAAGATCCACGAACGAGATTTCTTTGCGGTCCAGTACGAGAGAAAGGCATACGAGCAAAACGATACTCATTTTGCCCTCACGCTCCAAAGAGTACCAGCTAAGACCATGCAAATACCTAGAAGTACAGAGATCTGATCTAGACACATGACGTCAGCAGATACTTCCTAGGTCGTGGCTACTGCGTGGATATGCACGTAGTGCTCAAAGAATCAGAGAAAAGAAATCAATGGATGATATTGTAGACTTCGTGCACATATCAATTCATGTTGTGTCTAATCTCGAATGCAAATATTTCTGATGTTAATCGCGTGTCTGAGTTTTTTCTTGTTCATTTTGAAGTCCTCACTTTGGTTGAAACTATGTTGAATGCTGTATTAATTTTATGAACATAGATCAGTAGTGATTGGCTACACCCTTGAGGACTATAGGAGTGATTCAGCTAGTAGTGTCCAGTGATCACATATGAACTCCATCCGAGATGAAGAGAGTCATGCTTGATTCCCTTCGCGAACGCGAATAAGACGAATTCATCAATCATCACAACCAACAAGAGTCTGGTTGGCTGTGTGCCTCTTCGACTGTTGTCGGTTCCTGTATCAAGAGACAGACAGACTCAGGAGTATACCTTGTGGGCTGTGTGCACACTCGGCTTGATCTTCTGGGAGGATTCGACTGATGAATTGCTCATGGGACATGTTGCTGGGCTGTAGCAACATCTTCGTCTAATTCGTTGTCTCGAAGTGGGTCAACATGGACACGCCTGAGCCAGAAGCTCGGATTGTCATGTCAACGACAGGTGATGAAGGTTCTTCCTGAACAATATCCTTGCCTTTGAGGTCGGCAAACTGATCCTCGATAAAGACTGTATCCTGGCTATACAAGATTTGCTGGGTATCAAGATCATACAGCTTATAAGTATTATGAGATGAAGTATATCCAATTAGGATGGCCTTGAGACCTTGGAAGTCCAATTTCTTCCTCGTGTCTTTTGGGATCTACGTGTAGGCAATACACCCAAACACTCTTAGGTTCTTCAAAGAAGGCTTAGAGCCTGTCCACACCTCGTGGGGTGTCTTGCCTGAGAGGGCCTTGGTCAAACATCTGTTCTACATGTAAGCTGCAGTGGAGACAGCTTCAGCATGACGCATCTCTTGGGCAATGATGCATGCGCTAGCATACATTTGGCAGATTCAACCAGAGTATGGTTCTTCCTCTCTGCTAAGCCATTAGACTGAGGACTATAAGGAGTGATAAATTGCTACTCAATGTCTTGGCCTTGGCAGTACTCAAACTCAAATATAGATATATATTCTCCACCGTTGTCTGACCTGAGGGCCTTGATTGTCCTTCCAGTCTCCTTCTTTGCATGCTCCTTCAAGATTCTGAAGCAGTTGAAGGCTTCTAATTTCTTCTTTATAAAATACACCATAGTCCTTCTGGAAAATTCATCAATAAAGGTTATAAAATACTTGGCATCCTTCAGCGAAGGATTTTTCATCAGGCCACAAATATCTGAATGTACAACGTCTAGAAATCCTCTAGAAATATGCTGATGGCTTGATTTAAATGGTTTCCTAGTTTGTTTACCAACTAGACAGTCTTGACAGACAGGTAACTCGACTTTTTCGCGAGGATAGTCAAGATCAAGAACAATAGATTGTCTAGACATTTGTTGTGCATCAGCGTGATTTAAATGACCAAGTCTATAATGCCAAAGTAAACATTTAATTGTATGAATAGAAGTACTGAGAGCCTGACTAGAGGTAGAAAAGCAATGACTTAATTTATACAAGTATCCATGCCTCTTTACGAGTGCTAGGATCTTGCCTCTCCTATCAACTACTTTGCACTGATCACATTCGAATTCTACTCTATATCCTAGATTAGTGATTCAGTTGATAAAGAGTAGATTTGTAGATAAATTTGGTACATACAGGACTTTTGAGAGTAGCTTAGACTGATCATTTGCAAAGCTTAATCTTATAGTCACCTTTAATAGCTTGTGTGCTATTGTCACCAAGGTAGACATATTTTTGGGTACTGTCTATCTATTTCGAGATGTCTATCTTCACTTCAGCAATCAGTTGCTCACTCCTGCAAAGTATCAAAGTGTCGTTCACGTACACAACCACAATGATGATCTGCCCATCTGTAACTCTGACATATACATTGGAATCAGCCAACAGAGGCTTGAATCCACTCAAATGGACTATGAAGCAAGGAACTTATAGAAAAAATTCCTAGGGACCTATTTGTATAGGTCAATTTTCGATGTAATTAGGCTGGCTGTGTGAATACTCATTCGGCCCCTCGTTGTTGTTCTTCGCTTGAAGTATCCGGCAGTCTTGAATTGCGTGGTTGTTTCGCTTGCAGTATCTGCAGAACAGCTTCTTCTTTGTCTGCGGATTCGCTTGTTCTTTGTGTTGGGCTGGTTTCTAGTCTGGCTTTGATTGCTTCGGGCCTTTCTTCTACTTCTTCTTTGTCATGCTCTTGTTGATGTACAAGGCGTGAGAGTTACCTCAGGAACTTGAGGCTTCGTTCCTCTGCGTGTCTTCCTTCAACTACATAGTAATGACTCTCGAAAGAGTCAATTTTGGATGAGTCGTGATGATCATCACCCAGCTGTCGTATGATCTTGGCAAGCTTGTAAGCAGTTGCATCATTGCGTCTTGATCGTCTATGACAGATCCGACAGTGGCCATTTGCCTTAGCCGGTTCTTGAATTGATTAATGTGATTCTGGAGAGAATCACCATTCGTCATCTTGAGGGAGTAAAATTTCTTCATGAGATGTAGCTTGGAAGCTCTATGTCACACTTCGTATAGTGTGCTCAAGATGTCCTAGAATTCTTTCGATGTTTGAGCCTCAGATACATGGCCAATCTAGGTATCCGTGATATTGAGGATGATCAGCACAAAGATACACTAAGTGATAAATCTTTCAAATGGGTAAGATCCTCATCAGATCCAACAATATCACCTTCATGTAAACTTAGTTTATGTCAGCTTACATGAAACACTGAATGAGTAGTCGACTTGTCCTCAAATCAAATTCGTAAGCTAAAGAAATAATTTTCTTAATAGTCTGAAGTAATCTACAATATTTAGTAGACAAATTATAATGCTTTCCAGTACGCATAGTCTTAGAATCCTTTGGAATTCTAAGATATACCCAAGCATCAACTTTAAAAATCTTTTGGAGATATCTTAAAATCGGCATAGTTTTTAGCTCTGTCCTGAGCACTTCGCATAATATCACATGCCAATTGCAACAATTATTACATATCATGTGGAAAATCTACAACTTTCTAGATTTAATAGAGTTCGTCTCCACATTCACTAGAGATCTAGGTTGAAAATCATACATAAGCATAAACGAACTATAACATGTAGTAGAGAATATTTTTTTACTACTATAAGCAAACTCAATTAAAATAGATGTAGTCCTCCCATTGAGACTGCTTGTGAGACAAATATGTTCTCAACATATCCTCCATACTCTGATTACTTCTCTCAATCTGTCCATCTGATTTAGGATGATCAGTAAAACTAAAACCCTAGAGAACACAAGAGGCCAGATATCACAGTCAGTGTCCAGCATACACGACCAATAGGGCAAGACAATGTGAGTATTGTGCCTCAGCACGTTCTATAGCCATGGCAGGCCTAACACAGCCTAGGGACCCTGTCAGTAGGATAGGGCCCTACGTTGGGTCGCCGACGTGCAATCGGCCACATGAGTGCCACATGGCTGACACTTGGCAGTATGCATGCTACCAGGCCTCACACTGGGCTAGGAGGGGCTTGCTATATATCAGGGAGTAGGCAAGGTTGGGTGGATCAGTTAGTGTTTGCCATATTGTGGTGTTAGGATCTATTACATAGCGGATTACGATTCGGAAGGAATCCGTTCTGGATCATGGACATTTCGGGACCAGAAACTTTGTCCCGGAACTCTTTCTCATGGATTTGTGAGTGTACCTCAAAACGAATTGGGAATGTTATGGATCAGGCATGCAATAGTTGTTTAGCTACAAGAAGAGTTGCAAGTCTGTCGGACTATTTTTTAAAACATAGATGTGGTAGTTTCTAACTTTCTAGAAGAATTTCCTCACTAGTTGTATTGTTTGGAGCTTTGATCTTGAAGATCATTTGATGTTTCTGATGCTTAGAGGTTGGTGCTTGAAGATTTTGAAAGTTTTTGGAGTTTTTAAAGTTTTTGGTTTTGAAAGTTTTTGAAGTCGTGCTATTTTTTTAAAGATAGTCGCGACCACTTTGAGCCATGGACTTAAGTGGGCGCGCGGGCTCGGGTGGGCTCGGGTGGGTGTGTGGGTTCTTGACAATTTTCTTACATGTCACTAACATCAAAAAAATTAAAAAAACTTAAAACATGTCATACTATTCTTTATTCTTTTATAAGTTCTAAGATAATCTTGTAAATTACTTAAATTTAATGTCTTATTATTTTAAAAATTGTCTTTTAGAATAAAAACATTAAATGTCTTGCCTCACTTTCACTTGTCCTTAAAAGAATGAGACAAGACATTTAAATGTTTATATTTTGTAAATGAATTCTCACCCTTTTTTTTAATAACTAAAGTAATGATTTTTTTTTGCACACAATTACATTTTGACACCTTGCAGGCCGTGGGCACAAAAAAATCTGCATTTTGTAACGTTGCAGGCCATCAGAGTATGACGACATTAAAAAATAATTTTTTTTTGCCACGTGGTACTGCCACACATGGCAAAAATTGTCGTGGCAGTGCCACGTGAACTTGAATCCAAAAAATGCTTTAAATAGAGTGTTTTTGAACGCATTTCTTCATTAGTTTTTTGCATAGTGTTATTGCTTTCATTCTGTTAGTGTAATGCTTTCATTGTGTTAGTGATTAAGCTCTCTCTCTCTCTCTCTCTCTCTCTCTCTCTCTCTCTCTCTCTCACACACACACACACACACACACACACACAAACACACACACACATTTTTAAGCTCTTTCTTTGTCAAGCTCTTTCCATTTGTTAAGCTTTCATATCTCTCTTTCTCTCTCTCTCTCTCTCTCTCTCTCTCTCTCTCTCTCACACACACACACACACACACACACACACACAATTTGAAGTTTTACTTTATTTAAGCTCTCTCTTTCTCAAGATTTCTCTTTTTCTCAAGCTCTTTTTTTTTTCTTTACATTTGTTAAGCTTTTATCTTTCTCTTTTCTCCCTCTTTACACACACAATGTCTTCTAGTGGTACTGGTTCTAGGAGAAGACCAAGATCTTCTTCTAGTGCAAGAGGAGGATCCGGTTCCGATCAGATTGCGGACTTTTATGGTTCGCTATCTCTCGATGAAAGACAAAGATTGAAACATCTTTGTCTTTCCTAAGAGGAGCCCGATTCCAATAGAGGTAATCCTTCGATGAATGTCCCATCGGAGAAATCATCCAATTTGTTTTATAATTTAGAAGATGATGGCTCCATCATCAAGGATACCAAAAGCAACATCGTCATCAATAGGATGCACGACCTTGCTCTCAAATATTTTGGCCATAACTTATTCACTCCCTGGGAGCAACAAAACCAAGATGACAAGAATAAGATACTTGCGCTCTTGAATAGTGAGTTTCCTCAATCAAATAGATTTGGGGAGGTGTGGGCATTGACGAATATGTGTACGCATAAATCACAGTCGTTCTTGATTACGTAGCCAAACTTTAATAAAATCATTAGAAGAATAATTTGTCGTGAGGCGCTAGACATTTTATCTGTCGTGGATGATTCGCGAAGAGCTAGACGGAGCTTCAACTGATAATCAATCGCGGACGATTCGTGAAAGACAAGGCTAAATGTTAGTCTTGCTAAAACAGATTACTAAATTGAGTGACTAGAAAAGTCAGACAGAATGAATAATGACAAGCATAGCAATATTGACATAGATCTGAATGTAGAACAAAAAAAGAACTATAATCAGATTAAGTATATCAAATATACATGTCAATGATGCAGTAGAGCACAAGACAATAGCAGGCAAAACCGTGTGCTCTACGAAGTTTATTTTAATTTATAAAGGAATGAAACCTTAATACTGAAAATAAAGAATCAATGCATGAGGCATCTACTTTGTCTATATCTCTCTAATAAGCTTTTGATGCTAATTTACACACTTGATCTTCAATCAATGATCTCTGATCAATCAATTTCGTCACCCTCGTCAAACTGAATACTCAAATGGTGTCCAATATCTATACTATTACAGGTGTGCAGGTGAAGAAAGTTCAAAGTGGATGTGTTGTCTGTAGGAGATTGTGGGTGGCTGCAATTGTTGTCTAGTCAGTTAGTGCAGCTGCATGGGGTGAGCGTGAAAAGGGTGCAATGTCAGCCTTTGCTGAAGTGAACATTGTAACTAGAACATGTGTAGAAACACAATGTCGCGATTCTTTCGTCTTTTCTTTGCCTGTGGGAATTTGTATGTAAATATGCAGACTACGCGACAATCTGAGTAAATATGCAGCATGAATGGAGGCAGATTAAAATGGGATTAGGATAGTAGAGGAAATAAATCCAACAAGACCAGTCATGGGCATGACATTCTTCCCCACTTATTCAAGTTTTGTCCTCAAAACTTAAAACTGAGAAAGTTCCTTCATAAGCTTCCTTCCTGTTCCCAGGAATTGTCATCGTTCGTACATCCCCTCCATCGAACCAGATGCTCGGTAACTATATGATTTCTCAATCATTTAGTTCTTGTATCCAAGATCTTTTCGGGTTCAAGACGAGATACACCCGATGATTCATCCAACAGGTCCAACTGATCTCCAGATCCAAGATGCTCTCCTTCACGCAGACTCTCTTTGAGACGAAATACGAGATGCACTTGATCCTTCCAGGAGTTCCAATTGGTAAGCTAAGGATTCGATCTTTTTCAAGATTTTAAACGGTCCTCTATATCTAGAATACTTTTTATAAGGCTTGTCGGTACGCATTACACTTGAATCCTTCGGGATTCTCAAATATATCCAGTCTCCCACTTGGAAGTCTCTCAGTAATCTTTTCAGATTTGCATATAGTATGTTCCTATCCTGGGCACTCTGGACATTTTCACGTGCAATTTGTAGCATTTCTTGCATATCGTGTAGGAAATCCACTACTTTCTGAAACTTGATCGTCCAAGTCTCAACCGAGATGGTTGACCTAGGCTCAAAACCATACATAAGCATGTACGGGCTATAACTGGTAGCCGAATGCTTACTACGATTATAGGCAAACTCGATCATTGAAAGGTACTTTTCCCAATCAGATTGCCGTCTGGAAACATATGCCCGAAGCATTTGTTCCATCGTTTGATTTGTTCTTTCCGCCTGTCCATCCGTCTGAGGATGATCAGAAGAACTTGGCCAAGCTCAGTGTCATCTCTAGTTTAGCAAATACGGCCGACCAAAAGTGACCGGTGAGCTTCGGATCATGATCGCTCACAATATCACTTGGTAAATTGTAGAGCCTAAACAAACGCTCTACAAATATCTGAGCTACATCAGAAGCCTTCACGATGGTCTTTACCGGAATAAACATAGTAAATCTGGTAAGACGGTCAACCGCAACCCAAATTGCATCATGCTGTTTATTCGTCGGCGGTAACTCAACCACGAAATCCATGGATATACTATACCATCTCTTATCAGGGATATCCAATGGATGCAACAAACTGCCAGCCTTATGGTATTCAGCTTTATTCAACTGGCATTGGTCACACTTGACCACATAAGATTCTACAAAGGGCTTGAGTTTTGGCCAATAAAAATCCCTTCATACCAAATCCAATGTACGATGTATGTCGGGATGTCCTGCGCATGGTGAGTCATGACATTCATAAAGAATTTTATTTTTAACAACATCCACATCAGGCACACAAACCTTCCCTTTCCCGAACAATAGTTCATTACAGATAGAGAAGTCACATTAGAGTCACTTAGAGCCCGACGAGGGCCTTTGGAAAAAAATACTTTTTTATTCTTTTTCTTATTTTTGTTGCCATGTGGACCAATTGAAACCTTAGCTTTGGGGTTCTACGCAACGTAGATTTTTCCAAATATGCGTATTCCTATGTCTCATATATCCACTCACTCCTCCAGTCTTGACATTGATCCTGCTTCAATGGATTATGATCATCTCATTGTGTCATCACACCTAGATTGTATCCAATCCACAACACCTTGTGAAAATCCTATCCCATGCTCTATCCATCTCATGATGTCACCATATACAGATATTGTGCATCCCATCACACCCAACGTAAATCTTACAGATTCTTCTATCTTAGCTACGCCATTAAAAAAAAGAACACGACTTGGACGCATTTTGACAAAATTTGAAAAAGAACAAAGTTTTTTACATAGTATCGACTTGTCCAAAAATGTTTTAAATTCGTTGACCGAATCTCCCCTTCCTCCTCATCTACATGTATTAGTTAAGTCGTGTGATAGAAAGAAATATTCAGGTTGGCCTGATATGTTACCATTACCATTATGTGGGACATTATTTTCATATTGGGGTCATATGTACATAATTAAACCTAGTGAGCAGTTTTCTAATGCCGGATTAGGTTTATTTTCTTTGACTAGCATTGATGTCCCTTTGAATAGTGTTGTCACATTAATGCCATATGTAGGACCTCAATCTGATTGGAGTGATTGGCATGCTCTATGTCGGTCTTGTTCTTTGGAAGAGAGGCGCATGCAAGGAAACATTGTTTCAAAAGCACATCGTATGTACATCGATGGGTGTCCAGAAATAAATGGAAACATCACTGCATATATAAATAGTTCTATTTGTCACCCTTCATTGACTAATTGTGACTTTGAAGGATGCATCAATGGAAAAGAAGATTATTTTTCTAGATATGTGCAAGCTACATATGTAATGGTTTGTGCGATCAGACCTATTAAATGTGGTGAAGAACTATTCATCAACTATAGCTTCAATCGTCCTCTACCAAGATGTGTACAAAAAGCTTTGAGCCAAGCACAACCATGTGCGTTGTAAATACCAAAAGTACATTCTTTTCATTCGAGTTCAATTTGGATGTCTTATTTGACTTTCAATTTAGATATGATGTTTCCTTTGGATGTCTTATTAAAGTTCACATTTGATATGATGTTTGATGTTAAGCTTTTACAAATAATGCTCAATTATCAATGTCTTGTTTCAATTTTAATTATAATATAATGTTTGATTAAGATGTCTGAGATAAGATTCAAATTGGATATGATGTTTGATGTTTAGGTTTTAGAAATAGTGTTCAATTTTCATGTCTTGTTTAAGTTTCAATTTGAATATCATGTTCGATTTTGATGTCATATTTAAGTTTCAATTTGAATGATGCTTAGTCTTTAGGTTTTAGCACAAAATATTCAACTATATCAAAACTATATACAATGGTTTTAATCTAACTAGTAATACATTCTTGATATTTGATATTGGAATTATAAGATGATATCTTTTATTTGAGAACGTGAATAGTCTTAATAGTGGTATTTGTGTTTTTTTTAAATAATGTTCAATTTTCATATCTTGATTTAAGTTCCACTTTGTATAAATTGTTGTTCAATTTTGATGTCTTATTTGTTTTCCCATGTTTGAAGGAATACGAATCGTCATCTAGTTCTAGTGATGATCGCATACATTATGTATCCACCTGTATACATTATGTATACACTTCCACACGTGGTAGTGCCACCAAAAAAAAAAAATTCAATGCCGGACCCACCTCCAGCCTGGATTTAACCAGCAGGGTCCTCGAAATTTGTTTGGTGTGGATGTACCACACGTGGCAGAGCCATGCAAAGCAAAATGTGATAATTTTGATTAAGTATCGGGTTCGCGTGGTAGCGTCGCGTGGCAAAACGCCCATATGTGTAGTTGTGTGCAGTGCCCAGTTGTAGGCACTTCAATAGCTTTGTTCGAAGCAAGGCCTGAATGCCAATCATCATTAACATATATGAGCCACACAATTGAATTATTCTAGCAAGCATAATGGCATAATGTATACATGAGCATTGTTATGGAAATGATAGCAATCTTATCAAAGATAGTCTGGAAGGTTTCCTTTTGTAATCATGACTCTTCCAAATGTGTTCAAGAATCTCCACATAGCAATCTCCAAGCGAGAGAGAGAGAGAGAGAGAGAGAGAGAGAGAGAGAGAGAGAGAGAGAGAGAGAGAGAGAGAGAGAGAGAGAGAGAGAGAGAGAGAGCGAGAGAGAGAGAGGGAGAGAGGGTAGGAAGAGTGAAATTAGGGTAGTGTCAACTTCCTTCATATAGAGATCACAGTACATTTTGGTGCACTGGGTACTTGATAATGCCCACCGTTAGATTGTATCCGATTAATGTGCACTGATCGTAGCCATTCAAGGAAACCAGGTTTTCCACCACAAGACTCCAATTTTGAAAAAAAAAAAATTTAAGGGGTCATATCTCTAAGTTTAACTTGGTAAGGCATTTAGTTGGTTTGGTATCATAAGGGAAAAAGCTATCTATAATGTTTCGAAGAGTGAATAAAACATAATAACCATATAGTAGAGTTCATGGGAGAGAGAGAGAGAGAGAGAGAGAGAGAGAGAGAGAGAGAGAGAGAGAGAGAGAGAGAGAGAGAGAGAGAGAGAGAGAGAGAGAGAGAGAGAGAGAGCATTTCCTCCCCTTCCTATCATTTGTGTGGTCAAGCCCTATTGTTTTGCATGTATGTAAATGTTATTTTAGAAGATGAATGCTTGATTTTGTTATTGTTTAATGATACTATCACAATCGCAAATCATAATTAGTTACATTCTAGTACTTAATTAGATTGGCTTTTTATGATTTTTCTCTGCCATACTTGGCTTCCCTCTTCTCAAATGTTGATTTTCTTCAATGTTATCATATTGCTTTGAAGGCACATAAGAATATTTTTGTTTTTGTCATCCTTACTGAATTCTTGCGAGTCAAGGACTGAACCCCTATTTTATTCACTAACTTGACATTTAGGCCCTGCGACATTAAAAGTCCCAAAGAAAGGCCTAAAGTGATCATCGAGTTGGACTTACGAGAGTTGAAGTTTTAAGTGATGAACTAGCATGCATTCGTGAAAGCATTAAGGGCGTGGAGCTTGTTCAAGTTGTTTTTAATGGCTTCTTGGATGATCATGCTAATTTGGTGCAAAGTCTTGCTATTCAAAAAACATTGCCAAGTATGGAGGACTTTCAAGAGGTCTTCGTGGCTGAAGAGTTTAGACTCCACGTATATGACATATGACATTTCACATATTACATCTTGTGAGGTGTATTATTCATTGTTGATGGCATTTGAAGGTGACCAGAAGGTGATCTACACGGCCAATGATGGTGAGGGTGCAATCAAAGGAGTCAAGACAATTCTTATTTCCCTCTTTACTAATAGGAAGGTAAATTTGAAGGATGTTTCATTGATTCCATTATCACTAAAGACCTTCTTAGTCTGAGTCAAATGTTTGACAAGGAATTCAAAGTGGAGTTTGATGGTGATGCCTGTTTGATCAAGAAAAAAGATGAATTGATTGCAAAAGGGAAGAGGCAAGGTAAGTTGTTCAAACTTGATGTTTGTGTTATTTCTAACCAATTTGGATGTATGGCAAAGGAGCAACTCTTAATGCGAGAGGTATGGCACAAGAGATTGGGGCATCTCAACTACAAGTCATTGGAGGTGATGGCAAGGAGGCAAGTTGGTTTTGGTCTTCCCAAATTTTTTTACAAGCTTGAATCATGTTTATGAACAATGTGCTTTATCAAAGTCACATAGGTTAACTTACAAGAGATCTATATCAAGGTTAAGTCAGCCTTTTCAACTTGTGCATTCGGATATTCATGGTGTTACTACAATAAGCAATGGAGGTGCTAAGATGTATGTGACTTTTATTGATTATATTAGTAAGTTTTACTAGGTGTATCTACTAAAGAGCAAAGATGAGGTGTTTGATGTCTTTGTCAAGTTCAAGATTGCAAGGGAGGTCCAATTTTCTACAAACATCAAGTGCTTGAGGAGTGACAATGGCGGTGAGTACATTTCTACCAAGTTCAAAGCATTTTGTGAGGGTTAGCTGCAAATCTTCCTAAATTCTTTTGTGATCAAGCTTTGTTGTTTGCTAATTTTTTATGCAATTGATGACTGAGTGTGGTATTGGGTGAACAAATCCCTTTTTAGGTCTTGTTTCGTAGGAGGCTAAGTGTCAAGTTTTTTAAAACTTTTGGATGCATTTGCAATATCAACATTACTCTTGATGAGAGCATCAAAGTGAAGCCAAGTGGCAAAGATACTTTGGATCTATTTTTGCAAGATATTGACAAGTCAAGTAAGGTCAGTGGAGCATCAAGAGAGTGTTGTTCAAGTTTACTTTACTTGTTCTATCTCATGTTTGAGCAATTTCATGTGAATGTGTGCAAATTGTCAAGATGTCGTGAAAATAGTCACATTGTTTTGCATCATTTTGATGTTGGAGTTGTGTAGCTTCAATCGTCCTCTACCAAGATGTGTACAAAAAGTTTTGAGCCAAGCACAACCATGTGCGTTGTAAATACCAAAAGTACATTCTTTTCTTTCGAGTTCAATTTGGATGTCTTATTTGACTTTCAATTTAGATATGATGTTTCCTTTGGATGTCTTATTTAAGTTCACATTTGATATGATGTTTGATGTTAAGCTTTTACAAATAATGCTCAATTATCAATGTCTTGTTTCAATTTTAATTATAATATAATGTTTGATTAAGATATCTGATATAAGATTCAAATTGGATATGATGTTTGACGTTTAGGTTTTAATAATAGTGTTCAATTTTCATGTCTTGTTTAAGTTTCAATTTGAATATCATGTTCGATTTTGATGTCATATTTAAGTTTCAATTTGAATGATGCTTAGTCGTTAGGTTTTAACACAAAATATTCAACTATATCAAAACTATATACAATGGTTTTAATCTAATTAGTAATACATTCTTGATATTTGATATTGGAATTGTAAGATGATATCTTTTATTTGAGAACGTGAATAGTCTTAATAGTGGTATTTGTGTTTTTTTAAAATAATGTTCAATTTTCATATCTTGATTTAAGTTCCACTTTGTATATATTGTTGTTCAATTTTGATGTCTTATTTGTATTCCCATGTTTGAAGGAATACGAATCGTCATCTAGTTCTAGGGATGATCACATACATTATGTATCCACCACAAGATTGGGAGACAATGGGCTACATATAGATCAACTATCTCGTCGTGAACGGATGGGATTACGAGCCATGATGAGCATAGATGAACAACAACGTCTCAAGACAAATCGGTCTCGACCTAACTCTTCTTCTTCCTCAAAATCAAGTTCAAGTGATGAACATGATTGTTCTATGCAAGTTGAAGTTGAAATTATGAACAACTTGATAAATGATGTCTATGAGCATCATGACAATATGAAAGAACCCACTGAACATGGTACCGAATTTTTTGTGACTGACGAGAAAACAAAATTGAGAGAAGAATCACATCCACCATTATACCCTGGAGCAAAGACATCTCGTTTGTCCGCTGCGTTGCTTCTATTGAATCTCCAAGCAAAATATAAATGGAGTGATACAAGTGTTACATCTTTATTTGGATAAAGAAGGTTGAATTATTTTTTATTTAACTAAGTGTGTACTTGTGTAAGTTAAAAGTTTTAGTTGAATAAGCGATTGTGTTTCATGTTATGAAAATTCATTCGGTTATATGCAAGGTATTGCGCAAACTACTCCCAGAAGGAAATAGCATGCTAGAGACGAGAGCCGAGGCACGCAAGATGTTGAATGCAATTGGAATGGACTTTACACAACATCACGCATGGCAAATCTCCAAAGCATGTGAATATCAGATGTCAGATGAGAGGTGGTTAAATAACAGCCTTGTGTGGCACTTCCATGCGTGGCTTTACCAGGCCGAACAATTTGGCGCTCGTTTTTTTGAATTTTGAATTAAAAAAATTTGCATGGCACTGTTACGCGTAGTGCCACCAGAAAAAAAAATTCAATGCCGGACCCACCTCCAGCCTGAATTAGACCGGCAGGGTCCTCAAAATTTTTTTGGCGTGGATGTACCACACGTGGCAGAGCCATGCAAATGAAAATGTGATAATTTTGATTAAGTATCGGGTTCGCATGGCAGCGTCGCGTGGCAAAATGCCTATATGTGTAGTTGTGTGCAGTGGCCAATTGTAGGCACTTCAATAGCTATGTTTGAAGCAAGCCTTGAATGCCAATGATCATTAACATATATGAGCCACAAAATTAAATTATTCTAGCAAGCATAATGGCATAATGTATACATGAGCATTGTTATGGAAATGATAGCAATCTTACCAAAGATAGTCTAGAAGGTTTCCTTTCGTAATCGTGACTCTTCCAAATGTGTTCAAGAATCTCCACATAGCAATGTCCAAGCGAGAGAGAGAGAGACAGAGAGAGAGAGAGAGAGAGAGAGAGAGGGAGAGAGAGGGAGAGAGGGTAGGAGAGTGAAATTAGGGTAGTGTCAACTTCCTTCATATAGAGATCACAGTACATTTTGGTACACTGGGTGCTTGATAATGCCCACCGTTAGATCGTATCCCAATAATGTGCACTGATCGTAGCCATTCAAGGAAACCAAGTTTTCCACCACAAGACTCCAATTTTGAAAAAAACTTTTTTAAGGGGTCATATCTCTAAGTTTAACATGGTAAGGCATTTAGTTGGTTTGGTATCATAAGGGAGAAACCTATCTATAATGTTTCGAAGAGCGAATAAAACATAATAACCATATAGTAGAGTCCATGTGTGTGTGTGTGTGTGTGTGTGAGAGAGAGAGAGAGAGAGAGAGAGAGAGAGAGAGAGAGAGAGAGAGAGAGAGAGAGAGAGAGAGAGAGAGAGAGAGAGAGAGAGAGAGAGAGAGAGCATTTCCTCCCCTTCCTATCATTTGTGTGGTCAAGGCCCTACTGTTTTGCATGTATGTAATTGTTATTTGTAGAAGATGAATGCTTGATTTTTGTTATTGTTTAATCATACTATCACAATCAGAAATCATAATTAGTTAACTTCTAGTACTTAATTAGGTTAGCTTTTTATGATTTTCCTATGCCATACTTGGCTTCCCTCCACTCAAATGTTGACGTTCTTCAATGTTATCATATTGCTTTAAAGGCAAATAAGAATATTTTTGTTTTTGCCATCCTTACTGAATTCTTCCGAGTCAAGGACTGAACCCCTATTTTATTCACTAACTTGACATTTAGACCCTGCGACATTAAAAGTCCCAAACAAAGGCCTTAAGTGATCATCGAGTTGGACTTACGAGAGTTGAAGTTTTAAGTGATGAACTAGCATGCATTCGTGAAAGCATTAAGGACGTGGAGCTTGTTCAAGTTGTTTTTAATGGCTTGTTGGATGATTATGCTAATTTGGTGCAAAGTCTTGCTATTCAAAAAACATTGCCAAGTATGGAGGACTTGCAAGAGGTCTTGGTGGCTGAAGAGTTTAGACTCCAAGCATATGACATATGACATTTCACATATTACTTTTTGTGAGGTGTATTATTCATCATTGATGGCATTTGAAGGTGACCAAAAGGTGATCTACATGGCCAATGACGGTGAGTGTGCAATCAAAGGAATCGGCACAAATCCTATTTCCCTCTTTACTAATAGGAATGTGAATTTAATGGATGTTTCATTGATTCCATTATCACTAAAGGCCTTCTTAGTCTGAGTCAAATTTTTGACAAGGAATTGAAAGTGGAGTTTGATGGTGATGCTTGTTTGATCAAGAAAAAAGATGAATTGATTGCAAAAGGGAAGAGGCAAGGTAAGTTGTTCACACTTGATGCTTGTGTTGTTTCTAACCAATTTGGATGTATGGCAAAGGAGAAACTCTTAATGCAAGAGGTATGGCACAAGAGATTGGGGCATCTCAACTACAAGTCATTGGAGGTGATGGCAAGGAGGCAAGTTGGTTTTGGTCTTCCCAAATTTTTTAACAAGCTTGAATCATGTTTATGAACAATGTGCCTTATCAAAGTCACATAGGTTAACTTACAAGAGATCTATATCAAGGTTAAGTCAGCCTTTTCAACTTGTGCATTCGGATATTCATGGTGTTACTACAATAAGCAATGGAGGTGCTAAGATGTACGTGACTTTTATTGATGATTTTAGTAAGTTTTACTGGGTGTATCTACTAAAGAGCAAAGATGAGGTGTTTGATGTCTTTGTCAAGTTCAAGATTGCAAGGGAGGTCCAATTTTCTACAAACATCAAGTGCTTGAGGAGTGACAATGGTGGTAAGTACATTTCTACCAAGTTCAAGGCATTTTGTGATGATTAGGTGCAAACCTTCCTAAATTCTTTTGCGATCAAGCTTTGTTGTGTGCTAATTTTCTATGCAATAGATGATTGAGTGTGGTATTGGATGAAAATACCCCTTTTCAGGTCTTGTTTCGTACGAGGCCGAGTGTCAAGTTTTTCAAAACTTTTGGATGCATTTGCTATATCAACATTACTCTTGATGAGAGCATCAAAGTGAATCCAAGTGGCAAAGATACTTTGGATCTATTTTTGCAGGATATTGAAGAGTCAAGTAAGGTCAATGGAGCATCAAGGAAGTGTTGTTCAAGTTTACTTTACTTGTTCTATCTCATGTTTGAGCAATTTCATGTGAATCTGTGAAAATTGTCAAGATGTCGTGAAAATAGTCACATTGTTTTGCATCATTTTTATGTTGGAGTTGTACTAGCATTCTTGGCTGGTTTTTCTAATGGAAATGAAGGTAAGGGAGGCTCATTATGTCACTCATCGTTTGTCAAGTCATCAAGTGTTGAAGATATCTTGTTACGAGATGGAGATGAGGCTGATTCATTGATTTTCATGGATGATACATATAAAGAAAGGACAAAGATGGAGGACACATGCAAGCATTGGTTGATTACTCACATTTATTGTTTTTTGTTGTTATTTTCCTGAGAGTTCAAAGTTGGAAGCATAGAGGAATCGTTTCATTTACATTCTATTTAATTCTTCATGTTCTAGTTACATCTTGACATGTAAAATTGATGTAAGAAATAGTGAAGCATCCAATATGGACACTATTATCTATATCAATTATGAAAGATATTATAAAACCATAGAAAGGAGGTATATAGCTAGTATGGAGATCATTCTTAAGATGGATCAAAGTTGTGTGGTTAAAACTATGCAAAGAGCAAGCATATTAAAGTGGCGTATCATTTTGTGAGAGAACAAGTCATGGCAAAGGAAATGGAGCTACAACATGTCTCATCAAGGGAGTGTGTGGCTGATATCTTCCAAAGCATTGGGAAAGGACTTATTTCACTACTACAAAAAGCGCACATTCCGACATGTGGTAGCGACGGATTTCGAAAAATTTCATAAAATGTCGGAATCCGACATGTTGATATCCGACATCCGTGTCGAACCCCCGTAAAGAACTTCGGCAGCCTCCAGTAGCTGGCGGGAATATAATTTAAATGAGATGTCAGAATGAGATACTTACAAACTATGATGGATTTGACATCTAACGTGGGTGTGGTGTGGCAAATTTTTGCTGAGACTAACATTCCGTAAACTTTGAACACAATCCAACTACCCAGGTTCCGAAATCCAATAGCGTTCCAGAATGCATGACCCTTACGTTCTGGAATCCAGCTTTCCGGAACCCAACGTGATTGGAACGCAACGTTCCAAATGGGGGCGCAGCTTAGGTCCATAGTATATACTTGAATACTCAAAGTTGAAACTTGAGGTCATGCCAATAGTGTGCATACAATCTTTGTGATACTAGTGCAAGCAGTCTTTGTAATAACATTTGAATTGTGAGTCAATATTATAAGTCAATATTCTCATTAGGACTTTCATATTTTATGATGTCCCAGTCGAGGGATCATGAGCTCACAATTTTGCACACTATGATCTAAATGAGAACGTTGTGAGTCATTGGAAGTCTATTCTCCCCCACTTAGTGACATGCTTGCACTAAGAGACTTACCCGATCTAATGTACATGTCCAACCATGGGTATGGGATGATCTTGGGAGACTTAATATTCCATGCCATCCTTACACCAAGTTGTTGGATTTTGGATTTGCCTAGCGAGAGGGGGGTCATAGCTCCAACTCTCCTAGGACTCCAATTGACGGGAAAACCAATTGATTGTGACATTGAAGGAACACAAACTTGATCATGGAGATTCAAGGGAACACTCCAAAATTGTGCTCCCTAAAATAATAATATCATCCAAAATATACACGCATCCATTGTCGTGGAAATGATATATACTAGTGTGTGTAAAACACTAAAAAATAAGCTGAGTGAAGGAAGGAGGGATGGGTGGCAATAAGTGCCAACATGTAGAGCAAACTGCTTAAAAGGTTAACATGTGTCATGATGGAGGAAACTTGCATAAAGAGTGAACAACTAATACGTACGTGGGCCTCTCTCATTTGCTGTTGCATTCAATTGAAACAAATGGATTGGACGTACTAATGGGTAATGGGTGGTAGTGGTACACTTAGAAGCGGACGTTTGAGATAACTCAGTCTCGGCTATTGTAACGTGTCATAGACTGCTTCATATTGTAGAATTGACTTGGAGTTGTTTCAAGACTAGTTAAAGGCAACAACTCCTTTGGTGTATAGCATCAAATCCTCATACTTTTGTGCAATTCTTATAATCTACTTCTTTTTTAACTTAAGAAAAAGGGACCTTCTGGACAGTCAAGTCCTTTAACTTTATCATCTTCTTGACAACGGGCAAGTCCTTTGGTGCAAAAAGGAAAGATCCTTATTGCAATCTTCACCCTTCTACTAGTCAAAGATTAAATGATAGCATTTGTTGCATTGCTACGAAGCTTGCCATGCATATAGCTCACACAAATATAAATACATTCAGCCATCTTGCATTATCAGTATAATTGGCCTATCCCTCCCGTGTCTCTAGTCAGATTTAATTTTGAGCTTCCTCTTCAGTCTTCCGTAGAAAAAAACATTGCCTTCGGCCAAACCTGGATTTGCAAGATCGGATTGGAACAACTCAGACCTCTTCTCCCCTAAGTCTTTGCTATTGATCGCTTTGTGCTTTGTAATTTCAGCTACTAAGATGGCGTCGCATACTGGAATTGGAAGCCGGATGATTATGTCCAAGTCGGTAACATTCATGGCCACGTGCTTGCTTGTGCTTCTCATCTCTGTCGAC
Organism: Diphasiastrum complanatum; assembly: GCA_029204225.1. NCBI lineage: Eukaryota > Viridiplantae > Streptophyta > Lycopodiopsida > Lycopodiales > Lycopodiaceae > Diphasiastrum > Diphasiastrum complanatum. Next base: position 50,152,855 of record CM055092.1, on the reverse strand, counting down.
GGTAAGTATCCTTTAAGATTCAGATAGGGTGGCTGCAGAGTACACAAGTAATTATAGACTTAAAGTTATGAACAATCTCATATTAATTCGCCCACATTTTTGAATATACGCATAGGATCAAGCAAGTGATTGATCAAAAGCTTATTCCAATATGGTAGACAATGAAAGATAGATAATCTTTTCACACCATTGATTGGTCTGGTCTCAGATTCAATCCAGAGCCTATGCCAATCTGCCATGGACATTCTCTTTGGAGGCATCCTTGTTTCTGTCTTTCCTCCAAATCCTCTTCTTTGTGTATGCCGAAACGAATGATCCTCATGCAAGTATTTGCGATGATTTTCATATACAAATTTGCTTAGATGACGTGAGTGTCGAGCATCAATATTCGGTCCACAAACGAGACATGCGTGATATCCGGAAGTTGTAAAACCTCAAGAAATCAAATGTAATTTGTGTTACTTGTAGATCAAAAAATTAAACATAAATAGCAAATATAGAAAAAATAAATATATAGAAAATACAGATGATCTCATATTCTAATCACCTGAACAATCACCCCTGGATAGTCATGCATTGTCCACATTAGAATTGCACGCAACAAAAAGTTGTTGTCTTGTATTAGACGTGAGACGTCATGCGCTTGGACACCCTTCCATAATAGCTCCAATTCTTCAACTAACGGTGCAAGGTAGACATCCATATTTCTTACTTTGTGTTTTCCAGGAATTAAAAGTACTAACATGAGATGTCCTTTTTTTATAGTTAGCCAAGGTCGAATGTTGTAGTTGACCAACACCACTAGCCAAGTAGACCACGGGCTTGGCATCTTGCCAAAGGAATTCACCCCATATGTTGCAAGTCCAAGTCTTATGTGTCTAGATTCACTTGCAAAACATGGATACTCTTTGTCAATGTGTTTGCATGAAGGAGGATCTGAGGGTACTCTCATAACACCATATGAAGAACGTTGGCTAGCATGCCAATTCATCAGTTCTGCAAGGGATTTGCAACGAAACAAGGGTTGCAATCGTGGAATTATTGGAAAATGTCTCAACACCTTGCTTGGGATAGCGGTCCCTTGCAAATCATCTCGATATCGAGGAGTCTCACATATAGGACAATTTGTTAGTCTTTGATACTCACCACGATACAAGATGCAATCTTTTGGACAAGCATGATGTTGTGTATAGTCCATTCCCATTGCATTCAACATCTTGTGTGCTTCGGCTCTCGTCTCTAGCATGCTATTTCCTTTTGGGAGTAGTTTGCGCAATACCTTGCATATAACCAAATGAATTTTTATAACATGAAACACAATTGCTTATTCAACTAAAACTTTTAACTTACACAAGTACACACTTAGTTAAATAAAAAATTATTCAATCTTCTTTATCCAAATAAAGATGTAGCACTTGTATCACTCCATTTATATTTTGCTCGGAGACTCAATAGAAGCAACGCAGCGGACAAACGAGATGTCTTTGCTCCAGGGTATGATGGTGTATGTGATTCTTCTCTCAATTTTGTTTTCTCGTCAGTCGCAAAAGATTTGGTACCGTGTTCAGTGGGTTCTTTCATATTGTCATGAATCTCATAGACATCATTTATCAAGTTGTTCATAATTTCAACTCTATCTTGCATAGAACAATCATGTTCATCACTTGAACTTGATTTTGACGAAGAAGAAGAGTTAGGTCGAGACCGATTTGTCTTTCAACATTGTTGTTCATCTATTCTCATCATGGCTCATAATCCCATCCATTCATGACGAGATAGTTGATCCATATGTGGCCCATTGTCTCCCAATATTGTGGTGGATAGATAATGTATGTGATCATCACTAGAACTAGATGACGATTCGTATTCCTTCAAACATGGGAAATCTAGGGACTGGTAGACCAACAACCCGTAAGTTAATTGTGACTATAAGGGAATTGGGGCCCTTATGTGTACATGGTCATAATTAAAGGTTGTAGGCCTAAACACATGGTGGTGAAGTTGGTATGGGTCTATCAGTGAGTCATTAGGGAACTAGATGATGTGGCCCTGATAGGCTGCAGAGGTGTCCGGTGAGGTGTCACAATGCCCTACTAGTTGTGCATGGGCCTTGGAGAATATAAGTATACATGTTGGGCTCTCACTAGTGTATGCTTAATTTTGTGATTAGTAACTACATGCTGCTGGTGTGACTCCTCTTTCCATGACTATGATTGATCCATAGCTTGGGGGCTAGATCCATACAATCTAGGTTTGGTTGGATTGGTTTATCCACCACCTGTTCCCTTGTGTTGTTGCTTTGTATGGGATGCTTAGACTAGAATCCTGTTGTGAGGACGTTATACCTATCTTCCTCACATAACTAACTCATGCAGTTGTGTTTTGTGGGGTGGTGGCAGGTAATAGCTGGGTGTCCTAAAACTTGCTTCGCTTTATGGTACTCTATACTGTAAGACTTTATAGAACTTTGTTTTTACCTGCTATGCTATAAATTAAAGGGTTCAAAGGGTTTGGTCTTGACTTGTCAAGGGAGACTATGTGAAATCTTTGTACTAGATCTCAATATGTTTAAGGTGTATGTGCCATTGATTCCTCTATAGAGGTGCAAGATAAACCAAGGTGCGGACTTTGCGACATCACAAAGATTTGAAGATGTCATACATAGATGAGGGATACAAAAAGACACTAATGTGTTTATTATATTGAGCTTCTCCTTGCAAGATGGTTAGTCCAATATTAATATAGATATGAAATTAGGAATGAATGGAGTCCATTATGGCAATCTCGTAATGAATTATTGGAATAGGAAATGAGACATTTTCCTCTTTATTAGATAAAAGGTTTGGGAAGGTAACCAGTGCACCTCTATGCGGTTTGGAGGTCATACATGTGAAACATTAGAATAATGAGAGTGAGTGGCATACCTATGCTAACCATGTTTATTCAACCAAACTAGAAATTGGAGAAATGTTTACTGGATGACATTCAAATATTACATAGATAAGTGGTAAGCTATATTATTATGTTTAGTTTACTGCAGTCCTAGCTGAAGCGTCGAAACAAGAAAGCGGGGTTATATTGATATTGATTATTTTTCTTTTAGAATGATATGTATTTTCTCTTGTGTGTCCTCATTTGTGTTGTGGATTGAAGTTGATCTTCCAAAATTCATTTCATGAAATGAACTCCTAGCTATGTCATGATCACCACTTATTGGCGGACCTAATCTATATTAATGTTGTGTGGATGCATGTGAATTGGTTCCATCATCAATGAGGATCATATACCGAAGACTAATCCTAAAGTCTGTCATTTCAATGCACAAACCACAATGTGAGTATGGAGAGAAAGGATTGTTGGAAAACCTTTTTATGAAAGAGCTGAGAAAGGTCGAGCAGTATGAAATATGTGAGGCCAAGGCTAGAAAAAAGCCTTGCAAGAAAACTAGCACATTGGCCACACCCACACCCAAAGATGTCCTAAGCCAAGCCTCATAGCCACTGAGCAACCTTTGATCTCAAGGGGTGGTAACAAGGGAAAGAGGATGCTGATGCAGTTGACGGTCATATGGAGGCTGGTACCAGTGAGTTCATGACCTCACTATGGGATAATTAAAACACTTCAAGCGCTTCCATGAAGCACCTTCGGGCACCTTTCTATGAACGTAATGGATACTTTGTGCCTGAGTCTGCTCACTTTTAGAACAAATTAAAAAGCAGAATAGGCATATGTTTTTTTCAAAAAAAACTTTTGTTGCCCATTCCAGCCTGCACGTCAGAATGGTTGGAAAAGTCAAACTGCTCATTTTGCATGTCAATATGGAAGAAATTGCGTCATTTAATATGGAACATGTTAATATGGAAGAAATTGTGTCAGTTGGTGTATTGCTTTAAGTTACTGAGCTTTTTATAGCAAGATGTATTACCCATCACGTAATGTTGATTATGAAATTTAAAGTCATAACCACTAAAAAATTGAATAACTTCTGTTCATAAGCGGTCTTGTCAATTTCTCGAGTAGCTTAGGGCAGAGAATCAGAACTAAGGTGAGCACAAGCAGTTATTAATACCCGATCAACTGAAGTCGTGTGTTCCATTCACATGATATTATGACAATGCATTTAGTGTAGATTTGTTTGAACTGACATTATAAAGCACTTGTTGATAGTACTTACAAAGACCTCGCCATTATATGGAATGTACGTCTGGAGATTTTATCAGGCTTGCAATGTACCAAGCCAAGCAATCATTGTCGGCAGTCTCGTTAGTGCAATCAATTGAAAATTCACCTTGTTGCATAGGACAGGCTTAGACCCATAAGTAAAACAGATTAATCAGCTGATATTTAACTTCTGAAGCTCAAACGGAGCTCGTTTGGATCGTCGTTACATCACGTAATTAACAAACTTACTACTTATCTGTTCCAAAAGAGAACCTGACTTAAGACTATACATTCCTAGGTCATACAAGTGCCTCAAATTTATTTGGAATTTTTATGACTTATAATTATGCCTGGAATCGCTGTAACCCCACTCGCATAGATCAGGAACCTTATGATACTTACCATACATACGTGGTATTATAAATACAGCTTTCTAGGTACTATGTATTTAGTATTTGGTAGCAGAAGACCACTTCACAGTTGGTGCCTGTGGAGCAGCCATACACGGTTCCTGTAGTGTCAGTTGTGAAGGTGATGGTCTCAGGGCACACGTTCTTGAAGGCTTGAGTGCCTTGAGTAGGTGCGCCGGTGTTGGGCCCATCATGATTGTAGCAGCCATTTCCGGGGCCGCCAGTAAGAGTGTTGGGAGGCTGACAGAAGCTAGTGACGTTTGGGATGGAGCACTGAATGGTTTATTTGAACTGACATTATAAAGCACTTGTTGATAGTACTTACAAAGACCTCGCCATTATATGGAATGTACGTCTGGAGATTTTATCAGGCTTGCAATGTACCAAGCCAAGCAATCATTGTCGGCAGTCTCGTTAGTGCAATCAATTGAAAATTCACCTTGTTGCATAGGACAGGCTTAGACCCATAAGTAAAACAGATTAATCAGCTGATATTTAACTTCTGAAACTCAAACGGAGCTCGTTGGGATCGTCGTTACATCACGTAATTAACGAACTTACTACTTATCTGTTCCAAAAGAGAACCTGACTTAAGACTATACATTCCTAGGTCATACAAGTGCCTCAAATTTATTTGGAAGTTTTATGACTTAATATTATGCCTGGACTCGCTGTTACCCCACTCGCATAGACCAGGAACCTTATGATACTTACCATGCATACGTGGTATTATAAATACAGCTTTCTAGGTACTATGTATTTAGTATTTAGTAGCAGAAGACCACTTCATAGTTGGTGCCTGTGGAGCAGCCATAGACGGTTCCTGTAGTGTCAGTTGTGAAGGTGATGGTCTCAGGGCACACGTTCTTGAAGGCTTGAGTGCCTTTAGTAGGTGCGCCGGTGTTGGGCCCATCATGATTGTAGCACCCATTTCCGGGGCCGCCAGTAAGAGTGTTGGAAGGCTGACAGAAGCTAGTGACGTTTGGGATGGAGCACTGAATGGTGCCGCAGTTAGTGCCAGAACCCGCTCGTCCGATGGCGTCGATCTGCATGGGCAGGTTGTAGGCGTTCTGCAAACCAAAAGCTCCCATAAAATGTTAATACATACAACTGCCATCTGATCTACATCTAGTATATAAACAAGAAGTACCAAATGTGCAGTACATTGGCAGTGGGACTAGAGTGTCATGAAACGGTTTGATAGCTATTCTATTGATAATTGAACACAAGGAAAAAAGGAAAAGATCGTAGACGATGAAGATGAGAATCAGCGGGGCAAATTCACGTTTAGGCTGGGCCAACACCCTCGGTGTTATGACGCCCTGGTATACGTTTAAACTGTTCTATAAAATAAGTATGGTCTCGGAAGGATGGACGATGCACATTGCATGCCCTATCCCCACGAAATTAATGACCATATATACACGACCTCGTGACTATTAATAAGCACAGCATGAGTTGAAAGAATCAATTCATACCACAACGCTGATGTCGTAATAATCCTGCCCACTAGCGCCGATGGTGAACTCTGCCAGGTTTGCTTGGGGTTTGGCATTATTGCCATCAACGGGATTCCCGCTGCTACTAGGGAAGCCCCACACGATACCCCCAGGCCAGTTACTGCCCACATCGATAAGCTGACTGCCAGATCCGCCGCCCAGGACATAACACGCGGTGGAAGCAGACTGGCTTGCCGAGCATGCTGTGATGGTTTGGGGACACTGGTTCTTGATATTGATTGTCGAAGCTGCACATAAGTTCAAAAAAAGCACATTCATATCAATCAGTTGATATAAGAAATTTGTCAGTAACATGAAATAAGGTGGTGATCAGAAGTCTCCTTAGTTACTTAAAAAAAAGCCAAATAAACTGCTGCACTTGACCTTCATTCTCAGTACATGCATTCAGAAGCGCGCACACAGTAATGCTTCTCATGTTAAGAAGTTAAAAAGATATTATTAATGCAAGACAAGACCTACAAGAATCAAAGACAAAAAAAGAGTACTGGCCAAAACCCCGTAAGGATGAAAATACTCATATCATTCAAAGAGCCCCTTGGATTCTTACCAAGGAAAGAGTACAAGTATGTACGGTCAGTCATTTGCGAGATGAGATCACCAACTGGTTTTGCTCATTCACTACGAACATCATTCACAGCAGTACGAAAACTTGAGTACATGCTTGAGTACATATTTTCAATGTGTGTTCGTGGTTGTGTAACTGATCAACTTCGCGATACCATTTACAAATTAGCATCCATTGTCAGGTACTTACATTTCTTTCACTCACGTTTTATGCTATTGCATATTACTTTTACCTACGAATTCGATAAAGTCATACGATGATCATATACTACAAATATGGTGTAGATGGATGTGTGACAAGGAGATTTGTGAGATAGATGTGGACAAAAAACATGAAGATATAGTGGAGGCTGTATGTATGCCTGAGAGAGATTTTCCAAAGGTACAAAATACATTATTTTGGTTTTTGTGGCTTCAATATATTTAGCATCATTTCTTTTATGTCATTGAACATTGCTCTTACCATGCAATAGATGTTTATAGGTGGATGTTTTTTTTGGAGAGATTCATGAAAGCTTTGAAAGATTTTGTGCATCAAAAGGCAAGACCAGAGGGAAGTATGGTCGAGGGGTGGTTAGCGCAAGAATCTCTTATTTATGTCACTGAATTTTTGCTTCAAATACCTCCGTCTCTCCACGGCTATGGAATGATGAGGAGAACAATGAGGTAAAAGGTGAAAAACCCCAAGGTATGGATGCACCTAAGAAAATGACACCTTTTCTTAGAGAAAAAATTTCTACTTTCATGCTCTATAATTCTAGAGTGATGGATAGGTGGTTGGAATTATATGAACAAGAGAAGAAAAAAAGAACATTGGCTAGAAACCGCAAAGAACTGTCGAACCCGCAAACAAAGAAGAAGCTGTTTTGCAGATACTGCAAGCGAAACAACCACGAAATTCAAGACTGCCGGATACTTCAAGCGAAGAACAACAGTAAGGGGCAGTCGAATCAAGTGGCAAATGCAAAAGCAAAAGCTCCACAGCCTATTCAAGAGCGGATTATGATGCCTTCATGATCAGCCATCAAAGAGCATCTGGCAATAGTTCTTGGTTCTTGGATTTCGGAGCCTCAACATATGACTAGCCTCATTGGCTGTTTCAAGTCCTATACACCTTACAGTACCCAGAAATATGTCTACCTTGGTGACAATAGCAAACAAGCTATTAAAGGTGAAGGCAATATAAGATTAAGCTTTGCAAATGATCAGTCTAAGCTACTCTCAAAAGTACTGTATGTACCAAATTTATGTATGAATGTACTCTTTGTCAGCAGAATCACAGATCTAGGACATAGAGTAGAATTCAAATGTGATCAGTGCAAAGTAGTTGATAGGACTGGCAAGATCCTAGCTCTCGGAAAGAGGCATGGATACTTGTATAAATTAAGACATTGCTTTTCTGCCTTTAGTCAGGCTCTCAGTACTTCTATTCATGCAAATAAAGGTTTACTTTGGCATTATAGACTTGGTCATTTAAATCATGCTGATGTATAACAAATGTCTAGACAATCTATTGTTCTTGATCTCCCATGGTTGGACATGTACATTAGATCGGGTAAGTCTCTTAGTGCAAGCATGTCACCAAGTGGGGGAGAATAGACTTCCAATGACTCACAACGTTCTCATTTTGATCATATTGTGCAAAGTTGTGAGCTCATGATCCCTTGACCGGGACATCATAAAACATGAAAGTCCTAATGAGAATACTGACTTCTAATATTAACTCACAATTCAAATGTTATTACAAAGACTGCTTGCACCAATATCACAAAGATTGTATGCACACTATTGGCATGACCTCAAGTTTCAACTTTGAGTATTCAAGTATATACTATGGACCTAAGCTGCGCCCCCTTCTGGAATGCTGCGTTCCAATCACGTTCTTGCATTTTGGAATGGATCCGGATTCCGGAAAGCTGGATTCCAGAACATAAGGGTCATGCGTTCCAGAATGCTATTGGATTTCGGAACCTGGGTAGTTGGATTGTGTTCAAAGTTTACGGAATGTTAGTCTCAGTGAAAATTTGCCACACGACACCCACGTTAGATGTCGAAATCCATCATAGTTTGTAAGTATCGAATTCTGACATCTCATTTCAAATTATATTCTTTACGGGGGTTCGACATGTATGTCGGATATCAAGATGTCGGATTCCGACATTTTATGAAATTTTCTGAAATCCGTTGCAACCACATGTCGGAATGTGCACTTTTTGAAGTAGTGAAACAAGTCTTTTCCCAATGCTTTGGAAGATATCAGCCACCCACTCCCTTGATGAGACATGTTGTAGCTCCATTTCCTTTTCCAAGAATGCTAGTACAACTCCAACATCAAAATGATGCAAAACAATGTGACTATTTTCACGACATCTTGACAATTTGCACACATTCACATGAAATTGCTCAAACATGAGATAGAACAAGTAAAGTAAACTTGAACAGCACTTCCTTGATGCTCCATTGACCTTACTTGACTCTTCAATATCCTACAAAAATAGATCCAAAGTTTCTTTGCCACTTGGCTTCACTTTGATGCTCTCATCGAGAGTAATGTTGATATAGCAAATGCATCCAAAAGTTTTGAAAAACTTCACACTCGGCCTCCTACGAAACAAGACCTGAAAGGGGTTTTTTCATCCAATACCACACTCAGCCATCTATTGCAGAGAAAATTAGCACACAACAAAGCTTGATCGCAAAAGAATTTATGAAGATTTGCACCTAACCATCACAAAATGCTTTGAACTTGGTAGAAATGTACTCACCACCATTGTCACTCCTCAAGCACTTGATGTTTGTAGAAAATTGGACCTCCCTTGCAATCTTGAACTTGACAAAGACATCAAACACCTCATCTTTGCTCTTTCGTAGGTACACCCAATAAAACTTACTAATATCATCAATAAAAGTCACATACATCTTAGCACCTCCATTGCTAATCGTAGTAACACCATAAATATCCGAGTTGAAAAGGTTGACTTAACCTTGATATAGATCTCTTGTAAGTTAACCTATGTGACTTTGATAAAACAATTTGTTCATAAACATGATTCAAGCTTGTTAAGAAATTTGGGAAGACCAAAACCAACTTGCCTCCTTGCCATCACCTCCAATGACTTGTAGTTGAGATGCCCCAATCTCTTGTGCCATACCTCTTGCATTAAGAGTTGCTCCTTTGCCATACATCCAAACTGGTTAGAAACAACACAAGCATCAAGTTTGAACAACTTATGTTGCCTCTTCCCTTTTACAAAAGATGCTTGCACCAGTATCACAAAGATGGTATGCACACTATTGGCATGACCTCAAGTTTCAACTTTGAGTATTCAAGTATATACTATGGACCTAGGTTGTGTTCCAATCACGTTCTTGCATTTCGGAACGGATCCGGGTTCCGGAAAGCTGGATTCCAAAATGTAAGGGTCACGCGTTCTAGAACGCTATTGGATTTCGGAACTCGAGTAGTTGGATTGTGTTCAAAGTTTACGGAATGTTAGTCTCAGCGAAAATTTGCCACCCGACACCCACGTTAGCTGTCCGAATCCATGATAGTTTGTAAGTATCGAATTCTGACATCTCATTTTAAATTATATTCCCGCCAGCTACTAGAGGCTGCCGAAGTTCTTCTTTACGGGGGTTCGACATGGATGTTGGATATCAACATGTCGGATTCCGACATTTTATGAAATTTTCTGAAATCCGTCACAACCACATGTCGGAATGTGCGCTTTTTGTAGTAGTGAAACAAGTCCTTTCCCAATGCTTTGGAAGATATCAGCCACACACTCCCTTGATGAGACATGTTGTAGCTCCATTTCCTTTGCCATGACTTGTTCTCTCACAAAATGATACGCCACTTTAATATGCTTGCTCCTTGCGTAGTTTTAACCATACAACTTTGATCAATTTTAAGAATGATCTCCATACTAAGTATAGACCTCCTTTCTATGGTTTTATAACAACTTTCATAATTGATATAGATAATAGTGCCAATATTGGATGCTTCACTATTTCTTACATCAATTTCACATGTCAAGATGTAAAATGAACTTATTTGCCTTCGAAGCAATATGATAACATTGAAGAACATCAACATTTGAGAGGAGGGAAGCCAAGTATGGCAGAGAAAAATCATAAAAAAGCTAATCTAATCAAGTACTAGAAGGTAACTGATTATGATTTGTGATTGTGATAGTATGATTAAACAATAACAAAAATCAAGCATTCATCTTCTACAAATAACAATTACATACATGCAAAACAGTAGGGCCTTGACCACACAAATGATAGGAAGGGGAGGAAATGCTCTCTCTCTCTCTCTCTCTCTCTCTCTCTCTCTCTCTCTCTCTCTCTCTCTCTCTCTCACATGGACTCTACTATATGGTTATTATGTTTTATTCGCTCTTCGAAACATTCTAGATAGGTTTTTCCCTTATGATACCAAACCAACTAAATGCCTTACCATGTTAAACTTAGAAATATGACCCCTTAAAAAAGTTGTTTTCAAAATTGGAGTCTTGTGGTGGAAAACTTGGTTTCCTTGAATGGCTACTATCAGTGCACATTATTGGGATACGATCTAACGATGGGCATTATCAAGCACCCAGTGCACCAAAATGTACTGTGATCTCTATATGAAGGAAGTTGACACTACCCTAATTTCACTCTTCCTACCCTCTCTCTCTCTCTCTCTCTTGGAGATTGCTATGTGGAGATTCTTGAACACATTCGGAAGACTCACGATTACGAAAGGAAACCTTCTAGACTATCTTTGGTAAGATTGCTACCATTTCCATAACAATGCTCACGTATACATTATGCCATTATGCTTGCTAGAATAATTTAACTGGGTGGCTCATATATGTTAATGATGATTGGCACTCAAGCCTTGCTTCAAACAAAGCTATTGAAGTGCCTACAACTGGGCACTGCACACAACTACACATATGGGCGTTTTGCCACGCGACGCTACCATGCGAATCAAAATTATCACATTTTTCTTTGCATGGCTCTGCCACGTGTGGTACATCCATGCCAATAAATTTTCGAGGACCCTGCCGGTCAAATTAGGCTGGAGGTGGGTCTGGCATTGAATTTTTTTTCTGGTCGCACTACCACATGTTCCAGTGCCACGCAAATTTTTTTAAACTAGAATTCAAAAAAATGAGCGCCAAAATTGTTCGGCCTGGTGAAGCCACGCATGGAAGTGCCACGTAAGGCTGTTATTTAACCACCTCTCATCTGACATATGATATTCACATGCTTTGGAGATTTCCCATGCATGGCAAATCTCTAAAGAAAATTCTAGAGAATTGTAGTTTTATATTGCCATGCGTGTCAAAATATATTTGTTGTAATTTTGGAGATTTGCCATGCGCGGCAAATCTCCAGAGAAAATTCCAGAGAATTGTTGTTTTATAATTTTTCTATATTCGCTATTATGTTTAATTTTTTGATCTACAAGTAACACGAATTACATTTGATTTCTTGATGTTTTACAACTTCCGGATATCACGCGTGTCTCGTTTGTGGACTGAATATTGATGCTCGACACTCACATCATCTAAGAAAATTTGTATATGAAAATCATCGCAAATACTTGCATGAGGATCATTCGTTTCGGCATACACAAAGAAGAGGATTTGGAGGAAAGACAGAAACAAGGATGCCTCCAAAGAGAATGTTCATGGCAGATTGGCACAGGCTTTGGATTAAATCTGAGACCAAGCCAATCAATGGTGTGAAAAGACTATCTATCTTTCATTGTCTACCATATTGGAATAACCTTTTGATCAATCACTTGCTTGATCCTATGCATATATTCAAAAATGTGGGTGAATCAATATGAAAACACTTGGTGGGAAAAAAAGATAGTATTAATGCAAGACAAGACCTACAAGAATCAAAGACAAAAAAAGAGTACTGGCCAAAACCCCATACGGATGGAAATACTCATATCATTCAAAGAGCCCCTTGGATTCTTACCAAGGAAGAGTACAAGTATGTACGGTCAGTCATTTGCAAGATGAGATCACCAACTGGTTTTGCTCATTCACTACGAACATCATTCACAGCAGTAGGAAAACTTCATGGTCTTAAATCTCATTATTGGTTGAAGATGCTTGAGTACATATTTTCAATGTGTTCGTGGTTGTCTAACTGATCAACTTCGCGATACCATTTACATATTAGCATCCATTGTCAGGTACTTACATTTCTTTCACTCACGTTTTATGCTATTGCATATTAATTTTAGCTACGAATTCGATCAAGTCATATGATGATCATATGCTACAAATATGGTGTAGATGGATGTGTGGCAAGGAGATTCGTGAGATAGATGTGGAGAAAAAACATGAAGATATAGTGGAGGCTGCATGTATGCTTGAGAGAGATTTTCCAACCTCCATCTTGGACATACAAGTGCATCTGCTTGTGCACTTGGTCCAAGAAATATTTTGGCTTTTGTGGCTTCAATATATTTAGCATCATTCTTTTTATGTGATTGAACATTGCTCTTATCATGCAATAGATGTTTATAGGTGGATGTTTTTTTTGGAGAGATTCATGAAAGTTTTGAAAGATTTTGTGCATCAGAAGGCAAGACCAGAGGGAAGTATGGTCAACGGGTGGTTAGAGCAAGAATCTCTTATTTATGTCACGGAATTTTTGCTTCAAATACATCCGTCTCCCCACGGCTATGGAATGATGAGGAGAACAATGAGGTAAAAGGTGAAAAACCCCAAGGTATGGGTGCGCCTAAGAAAATGATACCTTTTCTTAGAGAAAAAATTTCTACTTTCATGCTCTATAATTCTAGAGTGATGGATAAGTGGTTGGAATTATATGAACAAGAGAAGAAAAAAAGAACGTTGGCTAGAAATAGACACCGACAAAATAGACATAGGGGTCATGCTACACCTTCACGTGATGTTGAGCCATTGTCCAACCAATGCACCATAGAATGGATGGTTGACACACTCCAACAAGCAAGATCAAATGGACAAGTCATATCTGACATGGAATGAGACTTTGCAAGAGGATGTGATTGGAAGGTTTGTTTATTTTTTATTGTCTATTTTTTTTTATAAAATACAATGTAGCTTGTATAATGATTAATTTTGTCTTAATTACAATTAATGTGGTAGTATCAAAAGTATAGTGCAATGTGGGCATATGGTCGTCATCATCGCGTTGAACGAGTTGATATAAAACGATGAACTTATGATTGTGGTGTTATGGCATCTTTTAATCAAGAAAGTCAGTGTAGTGCACGAGACCAAAATCCAAATCTCTTGAGAGCTTGAGTATGTAGGAACTAATCAAGATATATATGAAGTGTGTTTTGGTGAAAATGGACAATACTTTTTGTTTGATGTGAAATGGTTCAAAATCAATTATCAAGGGTCAAATGCAACAGTGAAGGAGATCATAGTGGATTTTTTGCTATCAATTCAACCAAGACATTAAGCATGGATTATTCAGACACATTGGTGTTGCCTCGTCATTGTGAACAGGTGTGTCACATGACATTCATTTTTTCTCAATCATAATCAGTAATATACACTATTTCATTACAATTAAATATTCATGTGGACCTTAGTTTCATGTTGGAACAATTTTCTTAACTTAACATTGTTAAATGTGCAGATATTTTTTCAACCGGATCGACTAAACAACAAGTGGTGGTATGTTGTTCAAGTAAAGCCACGCGCCAGACATGTATTTGAAAATGCATACATTGAGAATGAAATGGAGGACTTGAATATTGACAACACAAACATGGTTAATGCGGATATAGAAATATCTCCAAGTTCTCAAAATATTATAGAAAATACTATAAATGAATCGAACGATTCTGACACAAACGACAATATTGAGAGAGGGTCCGATTACTATACTGATGATGAAAATTTTCTAAGCGGAGATGAGTTGCAAGATGTATTGGCTTATGAATTTGAATCTTGTCATGATGAATAAATTTTATATATATATATATATATATATATATATATATATATATATATATATATATATATATATTACAATCATTTTTGTGATAAAATGATAGTTTATGTAACTATTGCATCTTTATAATACATTCTTGCACTTTTCAAATTTATCTTGATTTCAATCTACCAATCACTTCTGATTGATTTTAAATCAAATGCTTTCAATGCAATCTATATCTTATTTAAGATCTAGCAAAAATTGATTGACCAAAGAGAACAATTAGTGAGCATATGTTCATCATTTATATTCGCTTCAAAAACATTTTTCTTCTGAAACATCCTTACTATACTTAAAATCTATTAGAGCAATATATCTTCATATCTTTACTCTGGTCAAAGCACAATATTGATTTCGTCAGAGCACAATAATTTGACATAATGATCATTTGATTTTTAATTCACAATCATGATCACATAATAGTCATTTTATTATTAGTTCACACTTATTTAAAGCCTAAATATATATATATTTTAAATATATAGAAAATACAGATGATCTCATATTCTAATCACCTGAACAATCACCCAATCCTGGATAGTCATGCATTGTCCACATTAGAATTGCGCGCAACAAAAAGTTGTTGTCTTGCATTAGATGTGAGATGTCATACGCTTGGACACCCTTCCATAATAGCTCCAATTTTTCAACTAACGGTGCAAGGTAGACGTCCATATTTCTTACTTTGTGTTTTCCAGGAATTAAAAGTGCTAACATGAGATGTGCTTTTTCTATAGTTAGCCAAGGTGGAATGTTGTAGTTGACCAACACCACTGGCCAAGTAGACCACGTGCTTGACATCTTGCCAAAGGAATTCACCCCATCTCTTCCAAGTCCAAGTCTTATGTGTCTAGATTCACTTGCAAAACATGGATACTCTTTGTCAATGTGTTTGCATGTAGGAGAATCTGAGGGTACTCTCATAACCCCATATGAAGAACGGTGGCTAGCATGCCAATTCATCAGTTCTGCAAGGGATTTGCAACGAAACAAGGGTTGCAATCGTGGAATTATTGGAAAATGTCTCAACACCTTGCTTGGGATAGCGGTCCCTTGCAAATCATCTCGATATTGAGGAGTCTCACATATAGGACAATTTGTTAGTCTTTGATACTCACCACAATACAAGATGCAATCTTTTGGACAAGCATGATGTTGTGTATAGTCCATTCCCATTGCATTCAACATCTTGCGTGCCTCGGCTCTCGTCTCTAGCATGCTATTTCCTTCTGGGAGTAGTTTGCGCAATACCTTGCATATAACCAAATGAATTTTCATAACACAAGTACACACTTAGTTAAATAAAAAATTATTTAATCTTCTTTATCCAAATAAAGATGTAACACTTGTATCACTCCATTTATATTTTGCTTGGAGATTCAATGGAAGCAACGCAGCGGACAAATGAGATGTCTTTGCTCCAGGGTATAATGGTGTATGTGATTCTTCTCTCAATTTTGTTTTCTCGTCAGTCGCAAAAGATTCGGTACCGTGTTCAGTGGGTTCTTTCATATTGTCATGATGCTCATAGACATCATTTATCAAGTTGTTCATAATTTCAACTTCATCTTGCATAGAACAATCATGTTCATCACTTGAACTTGATTTTGAGGAAGAAGAAGAGTTAGGTCGAGACCGATTTGTCTTGCGACATTGTTGTTCATCTATTCTCATCATGGCTCGTAATCCCATCCGTTCACGACGAGATAGTTGATCTATATGTGGCCCATTGTCTCCCAATCTTGTGGTGGATACATAATGTATGTGATCATCACTATAACTAGATGATGATTTGTATTCCTTCAAACATGGGAAAACAAATAAGACATCAAAATTGAACAACAATTTATACAAAGTGGAACTTAAATCAAGATATGAAAATTGAACATTATTTAAAAAAAACACAAATACCACTATTAAGACTATTCACGTTCTCAAATAAAAGATATCATCTTGTAATTCAAATATTGAATATCAAGAATGTATAACTAATTAGATTAAAACCATTGTATATAGTTTTGATATAGTTGAATATTTTGTGTTAAAACCTAAACACTAAGCATTATTCAAATTGACACTTAAATATGACATCAGAATCGAACATGATATTCAAATTGAAACTTAAACAAGACATGAAAATTGGACACTATTTTTAAAACCTAAACATCAAACATCATATCCAATTTGAATCTTATATCAGACATCTTAATCAAACATTATATTATAATTAAAATTGAAACAAGACATTGATAATTGAGCATTATTTGTAAAAGCTTAACATCAAACCTCATATCAAATGTGAACTTAAATAAGACATCCAAAGGAAACATCATATCTAAATTGAAAGTCAAATAAGACATCCAAATTGAACTCGAATGAAAAGAATGTACTTTTGGTATTTACAACGCACATGGTTGTGCTTGGCTCAAAACTTTTTGTACACATCTTGGTAGATGACAACTGAAGCTATAGTTGATGAATAGTTCTTCACCACATTTAATAGGTCTGATCTCACAAACCATTACATATGTAGCTTGAACATGTCTAGAAAAATAGTCTTCTTTTCCATTGATGCATTCTTCAAAGTCACAATTAGTCAATGAAGGATGACAAGTAGAACTATTTATATATGCAGCGATGTTTCCATGTATTTTTGGACGCCCATCGATGTACATACAATGTGCTTTTGAAACAATTTTTCCTTGCATGCGCCTCTCTTCCAAAGAATAAGCATTGGAATTTCAACCACATATTTGCATTCTCCATTGGTGGCGACATAGAGCATGCCAATCACCCCAATCATATTGAGGTCCTGCATATGGCATTAATGTGACAACACTATTCAAAGGGACATCAATGCTAGTCATAGAAAATAAACCTAATCCGGCATTAGAAAACTGCTCACTAGGTTTAATTATGTACATATGACCCCAATATGAAAATGATATCCCACATAATGGTAGTGGTAACGTATCAGGCCAACATGAATATTTCTTTCTATCAAACGACTTAACTAATACATGTAGATGAGGAGGAAGGGGAGATTCGGTCAACGAATTTAAAACATTTTTGGACAAGTCGATAGTACGTAAAAAAACTTTGTTCTTTTTCAAATTTTGTCAAAATGTATCCAAGTCATGTTCTTTTTTTTAATGGCATAGCTAAGATAGAAGAATCTGTACGATTTACGTTGGGTGTGATGGGATGCACAATATCTGTATATGGTGACATCATGAGATGGATAGAGCATGGGATAGGATTTTCACAAGGTGTTGTGGATTGGATACAATCTAGGTGTGATGACACAATGAGATGATCATAATCCATTGAAGCAGGATCAATGTCAAGACTGGAGGAGTGAGTGGATATATGAGACATAGGAATACGCATATTTGGAAAAATCTACGTTGCGTAGAACCCCGAAGCTAAGGTTTCAATTGGTCCACATGGCAACAAAAATAAGAAAAAGAATAAAAAAGTAGTTTTTTCCAAAGGCCCTCATCGGGCTCTAAGTGACCTGATGTAGCTCAAATATTTGTAGAGCGTTTGTTTAGGCTTTACACATTACCAAGTGATATTGTGAGCGATCGCGATCCAAAGTTCACCGGTCACTTGTGGTCAGCCGTATTCCCTAAACTAGAGACGACACTCAGCTTGGCCAAGTTCTTCTGATCATCCTGAGATGGATGGACAGACGGAAAGAACAAATCAGACGATGGAACAAATGCTTCGGACATATGTTTCCAGACGACAATTTGATTGTTAAAAGTACCTTCCAATGATCGAGTTTGCCTATAATAGTAGTAAGCATTCGGCTACCAGTTATAGCCCATTCATGCTTATGTACAGTTTTGAGCCTAGGTCACCCATCACGGTTGAGACTTGGTTGACCAAGTTTCAGAAAGTAGCGGATTTTCTACACGATATGCTACAAATTGCACATGAAAATGTCTAGAGTGCCCAAGATAGGGACACATATTATGCAAATCTGAAAAGATTACTGAGAGACTTCCAAGTGGGAGACTGGGTATATTTGAGAATCTTGAAGGATTCAAGTGTAATGCATACCGACAAGCCTTATAAAAAGTCTTCTAGATATAGAGGACCATTTAAAATCTTGAAAAAGATCGGATCCTTAGCTTACCAATTGGAACTCCTGGAAGGATCGCAAGTGCATCCCGTATTTCGTCTCAAAGAGAGTCTGCATGAAGGAGAGCATCTTGGATCTGGAGATCAGTTGGACCTGTTGGATGAATCATCGGGTGTATCTCGTCTTGAACCCAAAAAGATCTTGGATACAAGAACTAAATGATTGAGAAATCGTATAGTTACCGAGCATCTGGTTTGATGGAGGGGATGTACAAACGATGACAATTCATGGGAACAGGAAGGAAGCTTACGAAGGAACTTTCTCAGTTTTAAGTTCTGAGGACAGAACTTGAATAAGGGGGGAAGAATGTCATGTCCGTGACTGGTCTTGTTGGATTTATTTCCTCTACTCTCCTAAATCCCATTTTAATCTGCCTCCATTCATGCTGCAAATTTACTCATGTTGTTGCGTAGTCTGCATATTTACATACAAATTCTCACAGGCAAAGAAAAGGTGAAAGAATCACAACACTGTGTTTCTACACGTGTTCTAGTTACAACGTTCACTTCAGCAAAGGCTGACGTCGCACCCTTTTCACGCTCACCCCATGCAATTGCGCTAACTGACTAGACAACGATTGCAACCACCCACGATCCCCTATAGACAGCACATCCACTTTGTACTTTCTTCATTTGCACACCTGTAATATTGTGTATATATACTGGATACCATGAGGGTTTAGGGTTTAGGGTGACAAAATTGATTGATCAGAGATCATTGATTGAACATCAAGTGTGTAAATTAGCATCAAAAGCTTGTCAGAGAGATATAGACAAAGTAGATGCTTCATGCATTGATTCTTTATTTTCAGTATTAAGGTTTCATTTCTTTATAAACTAAAATAAGCTTCGTAGAGCACACTGTTTTGCCCGCTTTTGTCTTGTGCTCTACTGCATCATTGACATGTATATTTGATATACTTAATCTGATATTAGTTCTTTGTTCTACATACAGATCTGTCAATATTGCTATGCTTGTCATTATTCAGGTTGTCTGACTTTTCTACTCGCTCAATTTGCTAATCTGTTTTAGCATGACTAACATTTAGCCTTGTCTTTTACGAATCATTCGCGATTGATTATCAGTTGAAGCTCCGTATAGCTCTTCACGAATCATCTACGATAGATAAATGTCTAGCGCTTCGCGACAAATTATTCTTCTAATGATTTTATTAAAGTTTGGCTACGTAATCAAGAACGACCGTGATTTCCATCACTACCGTTCTGTTTGTTTTGATAGGCATAGTCATGCTTAGGGAGAGAGTCGTATAGCTCATTTTGCTGCGCACGAGCATTTTCCATTCGCGTTTTGTTTCTCGTTCGTGTTTCGTTTCTTGTTCGTGTTCGTCTTTCCTTCCTTTAGAGCTAATTTTCGTTTCTCACACACGACACCTTCTTTCGTCCCTCTCTCCCAACATGGTATCAGAGCTATTTCCATAGCTTGATAAGCTTCTATGGGACAAGACTCTACTAGCGGATAGAGTAATTGTTTTCTTGTTCTGTAGTTCCAGCATCAGATTTTCA
Organism: Diphasiastrum complanatum; assembly: GCA_029204225.1. Lineage (NCBI taxonomy): Eukaryota > Viridiplantae > Streptophyta > Lycopodiopsida > Lycopodiales > Lycopodiaceae > Diphasiastrum > Diphasiastrum complanatum. The sequence continues at coordinate 50,132,517 of CM055092.1, read as the reverse complement.
TACTTCAATCACTGATAGTTTCTCCTATCACTTAGACTATTTCTACCACATGGATTCCCAAGGGAAAGCCGGTCCCACCATGGACAAGCTTGATGGAGCCAATTACCATATGTGAAAATTTAAGATGAAAACTGTACTAATGGCTAAAGAATTGTATGATGTTGTTAAAGGTGCGAAAGGGAAACCCAAAGCAGACGATGCAGCAATCGCCAGATGGAAGCTGAGGGATGGAAAAGCTTTCGCGCTGATCATCCTCAATATCACGGATACCCATATCGGCCATGTATCTGAGGCTCAGACATCGAAAGAAGTCTGGGACATCTTGAGCACACTATACAAAGTGCGAGATATAGCTTCCAAGCTACATCTCAGAAAGAAATTTTACTCCCTCAAGAAGACGAACGATGATTCTCTCCAGAATCACATTAATCAATTCAAGAACCTGCTAAGGCAAATGGCCACTATCGGATCTGTCATAGACTATCAAGATGCAGTGATGCAACTGCTTACAAGCTTGCCAAGCTCATACGACAGCTGGGTGATGATCATCACGACTCATCCAGAATTGACTCTTTCGAGAGTCATTACTATGTTGTTGCAGGAAGACACATAGAGGAATGAAGCCTCAAGTTTCTCAGCTGACTCTCATGCCTTGTACACCAAAAAGAGCATGACAAAGTAGAAGAAGAAGAAAGGCCCGAAGCAATCAAAGCTAGACCAGAAACTAGCCCAGCACAAAGAACTGTTGAATCATCGAACAAAGAAGAAGCTGTTTTGCAGATACTACAAGCGAAACAACCACGAAATTCAAGACTGTCGGATACTTCAAGTGAAGAACAACAGCAAGGAGCAGTCGAATCAAGTGGCAAATGCAAATGCAAAACCTTCACAGCCTATTCAAGAGCGGATCATGATGCCTTCATGATCAGCCATCAAAGAGCATCTGGCAATAGTTCTTGGTTCTTGGATTTCGGAGCCTCAACATATGACTAGCCTCATTGGCTGTTTCAAGTCCTATACACCTTACAGTACCCAGAAATATGTCTACCTTGGGGACAATAGCACACAAGCTATTAAAGGTGAAGGCACTATAAGATTAAGCCTTGCAAATGATCAGTCTAAGCTACTCTCAAAAGTACTGTATGTACCAAATTTATCTATGAATGTACTCTTTGTCAGCAGAAGCACAGATCTAGGACATAGAGTAGAATTCGAATGTGATCAGTGCAAAGTAGTTGATAGGACTGGCAAGATCCTAGCACTCGGAAAGAGGCATGGATACTTCTATAAATTAAGTCATTGCTTTTCTGCCTTTAGTCAGGAACTCAGTACTTCTATTCATGCAAATAAAGGTTTACTTTGGCATTATAGACTTGGTCATTTAAATCATGCTGATGTACAACAAATGTCTAGATAATCTATTGTTCTTGATCTCGACTATCCTCGCAAAAAAGTCGAGTTACCTGTCTGTCAAGAATGTCTAGTTGGTAAACAGACTAGGAAACCATTTAAATCAAGCCATCATCATATTGCTAGAGGATTGCTAGACATTGTACATTCTGATATTTGTGGCCCGATGAAAAATCCTTTGCTGAAGGGTGCCAAGTATTTTATAACCTTTATTGATGAATTTTCCAGAAGGACTATGGTGTATTTTATAAAGAAGAAATCACAAGCCATCAACTGCTTCAGAATCTTCAAGGAGCATGTAGAGAAGGAGACTAAAAGGACAATCAAGTCCCTCAGGTCAGACAATGGTGGAGAATATATCTCTATTGAGTTTAAGGAGTACTGCCAAGGCCAAGGCATTGAGCAACAATTCATCACTCCTTATAGTCCTCAGTCTAATGGCTTAGCAAAGAGGAAGAACCATACCCTGGTTGAATCTGCCAAATGTTTGCTAGTGCATGCGTCATTGCCCAAGAGATTCTGGAACGTGGAAGAAATTGGACTTCCAAGGTCTCAAGACCATCCTGATCGGATATACTTCATCTCATAATACTTATAAGCTGTATGATCCTAATACCCAGCAAATCTTGTATAGCCAAGATATAGTCTTTATCGACGATCAGTTCGTCGACCTCAAAGGTTAGGATACTGTTCAAGAAGAACCTTCATAACCTGCCATTGACACGACAATCCGAGCTTCTGGCTTAGGCGTGTCTATTGTTGACCCACTTCGAGACAACGAATCAGACGAAGATGTTGCTATAGCCCAACAACAAGTCCCTAGGAGCGGTTCATCAGTCGAATCCTCCCAGAAGATCAAGCCGAGTGTGCACATAGCCCACAAGGTATACTCTTGAGTCTGCCTGTCTCTTGATACAGGAACGGACGACAGTCGACACTCACTGGAAGGTAACCAGTGCACCTCTATGCGGTTTGGAAGTCATACATGTGAAACATTAGAATAATGAGAGTGAGTGGCAAACCTATGCTAAGCATGTTTATTCAACCAAACTAGAAATTGGAGAAACGTTTATTGGATGGCGTTCAAATATTACATAGATAAGTGGTAAGCTATATTATTATTTTTAGTTTACTGCAGTCCTAGCTGAAGCGTCGAAATAAGAAAGCGGGGTTATATTGATATTGATTATTTTTCTTTTAGAATGATATGTATTTTCTCTTGTGTGTCCTCATTTGTGTTGTGGATTGAAGTTGATCTTCCAAAATTCATTTCATGAAATGAACTCCTAGCTATGTCATGATCACCACTTATTGGCGGACGTAATATATATTAATGTTGTGTGGATGCATGTGAATTGGTTCCATCATCAATGAGGATCATATACCGAAGACTAATCCTAAAGTCTGTCATTTCAATGCACAAACCACAATGTGAGTATGGAGAGAAAGGATTGTTGGAAAACCTTTTTATGAAAGAGCTGAGAAAGGTCGCACTATGAAATATGTGAGGCGAAGGCTAGAAAAAACCTTGCAAGAAAACTAGCACATTGGCCACACCCACACCCAAACATGTCCTAAGCCAAGCCGCATAGCCACTGAGCAACCTTTGATCTCAAGGGGTGGTAACAAGGGAAGGAGGATGCTGATGCACTTGAAGGTCATATGGAGGCTGGTACCAGTGAGTTCATGACCTCACTATGGGATAATGAAAACACTTCAAGCGCTTCCATGGAGCACCCTCCGGCACCTTTCTATGAACGTAATGGATACTTTGTGCCTGAGTCTGCTCACTTTTAGAACAAATTAAAAAGCAGAATAGGCATATGTTTTTTTCAAAAAAAAACTCGCGTCAGAGTGGTTGGAAAAGTCAAACTGCTCATTTTGCATGTCAATATGGAAGAAATTGCGTCATTTAATATGGAACATGTTAATATGGAAGAAATTGTGTCAGTTGGTGTATTGCTTTAAGTTACTGAGCTTTTTATAGCAAGATGTATTACCCATCACGTAATGTTGATTATGAAATTTAAACTGATAACCGCTAAAAAATTGGATAACTTCTGTTGATAAGCGGTCTTGTCAATTTCTCGAGTAGGCTAGGGCAGAGAATCAGAACTAAGGTGAGCACATGCAGTTATTAATACCCGATCAACTGAAGTCGTGTGTTCCATTCACATGATATTATGACAATGCATTTAGTGTAGGTTTGTTTGAACTGACATTATAAAGCACTTGTTGATAGTACTTACAAAGACCTCGCCATTATATGGCATGTACGTCTGGAGATTTTATCAGGCTTGCAATGTACCAAGCCAAGCAATCATTGTCGGCAGTCTCGTTAGTGCAATCAATTGAAAATTCACCTTGTTGCATAGGACAGGCTTAGACCCATAAGTAAAACAGATTAATCAGCTGATATTTGACTTCTGAAACTCAAACGGAGCTCGTTTGGATCGTCGTAACATCACGTAGTTAACGAACTTACTACTTATCTGTTCCAAAAGAGAACCTGACTTAAGACTATACATTCCTAGGTCATACAAGTGCCCTCAAATTTATTTGGAATCTTTATGACTTATAATTATGCCTGGAATCGCTGTAACCCCACTCGCATAGATCAGGAACCTTATGATACTTACCATACATACGTGGTATTATAAATACAGCTTTCTAGGTACTATGTATTTAGTATTTAGTAGCAGAAGACCACTTCATAGTTGGTGCCTGTGGAGCAGCCATACACGGTTCCTGTAGTGTCAGTTGTGAAGGTGATGGTCTCAGGGCACACGTTCTTGAAGGCTTGAGTGCCTTGAGTAGGTGCGCCGGTGTTGGGCCCATCATGATTGTAGCAGCCATTTCCGGGGCCGCCAGTAAGAGTGTTGGGAGGCTGACAGAAGCTAGTGACGTTTGGGATGGAGCACTGAATGGTGCCGCAGTTAGTGCCAGAACCCGCTCGTCCGATGGCGTCGATCTGCATGGGCAGGTTGTAGGCGTTCTGCAAACCAAAAGCTCCCAATAAAATGTTAATACATACAACTGCCATCTGATCTACATCTATTATATAAACAAGAAGTACCAAATGTGCAGAGTACATTGGCAGTGGGACTAGAGTGTCATGAAACGGTTTGATAGCTATTCTATTGATAATTGAACACAAGGAAAAAAGGAAAAGATCGTAGACGATGAAGATGAGAATCAGCGGGGCCAATTCACGTTTAGCCTGGGCCAACACCCTCGGTGTTATGACGCCCTGGTATACGTTTAAACTGCTCTATAAAATAAGTATGGTCTCGGAAGGATGGACGATGCACATTGCATGCCCTATCCCCACGAAATTAATGACCATATATACACGACCTCGTGACTATCAATAAGCACAGCATGAGTTGAAAGAATCAATTCATACCACAACGCTGATGTCGTAATAATCCTGCCCACTAGCGCCGATGGTGAACTCTGCCAGGTTTGCTTGGGGTTTGGCATTATTGCCATCAACGGGATTCCCGCTGCTACCAGGGAAGCCCCACACGATACCCCCAGGCCAGTTACTGCCCACATCGATAAGCTGACTGCCAGATCCGCCGCCCAGGACATAACACGCGGTGGAAGCAGACTGGCTTGCCGAGCATGCTGTGATGGTTTGGGGACACTGGTTCTTGATATTGATTGTCGAAGCTGCACATAAGTTCAAAAAAAGCACGTTCATATCAATCAGTTGATATAAGAAATTTTTCAGTAACATGAAATAAGGTGGTGATCAGAAGTCTCCTTAGTTACTTAAAAAAAAGCCAAATAGACTGCTGCACTTGACCTTCATTCTCAGTACATGCATTCATAAGCGCGCACACAGTAATGCTTCTCATGTTAAGAAGTTAGCACTAGAGTCTCGTACTCTAGGCTCTCATGTCCCAGCACTAATCTTTACAGAACCTTCGAACGTTATGTTTGTTTGAATTCCGTTTATATGATTGTTCATAACTTTAAGTCTATAATTACTTGTGCACTGTGCAGCCACCCTATCTGAATCTTAAAGGATACTTACCGTCGACAGAGATGAGAAGCACAAGCAAGCACGTGGCCATGAATGTTACCGACTTGGACATAATCATCCGTCTTCCAATTCCAGTATGCGACGCCATCGTAGTAGCTGAAATTACAAAGCACAAAGCGATCAATAGCAAAGACTTAGGGGAGAAGAGGTCTGAGTTGTTCCAATCCGATCTTGCAAATCCAGGTCTGGCCGAAGGCAATGTTTTTTTCCACGGAAGACTGAAGAGGAAGCTCAAAATTAAAGCTGACTAGAGACATGGGAGGGAGAGGCCAATTATACCGGTAATGCAAGATGGCTGAATGTATTTATATTTGTGTGAGCTATATGCATGGCAAGCTTCGTAGCAATGCAGCAAATGCTATCATATAATCTTTGACTAGTAGAAGGGTGAAGATTGCAATAAGGAGAAAGATCTTTCTTTTTTGCACCAAAGGACTTGCCCGTTGTCAAGAAGATGATAAAGTTAAAGGACTTGACTGTCTAGAAGTTCCCTTTTTCTTAAGTTAAAAAAGAAGAAGATTATAAGAATTGCACAAAAGTATGAGGATTTGACGCTATACACCAAAGGACTTGTTGCCTTTAATTAGTTTTGAAACAACTCCAAGTCAATTTTACAATATGAAGCAGTCTATAACACGTTACAGTAACCAAGACTGAATTATCTCAAACGTCCGCTTCTAAGTTTACCACTACCACCCGTTTCCCATCAGTACGTCCAATCCATTTGTTTCAATTGAATGCAGCAGCAAATGAGAGAGGCCCACGTACGTATTAGTTGTTCACTCTTTATGCAAGTTTCCTCCATCATGACACATGTTAACCTTTTAAGCAGTTTGCTCTACACGTTGGCACTTATTGCCACCCATCCCTCCTTCCTTCACTCAGCTTATTTTTGAGTGTTTTACACGTATTAGTATATATGATTTCCACCACAATGGATGCGTGTATATTTTGGATGATATTATTATTTTAGGGAGCACAATTTTGGAGTGTTCCCTTGAATCTCCATGATCAAGTTTGTGTTCCCTCAATGTCACAATCAATTGGTTTTCCCGTCAAGTGGAGTCCTAGAAGAATTGGAGCTATGACCCCCCTCTGGCTAGGCAAATCCAAAATCCAACAACTTGGTGTAAGGATGGCATGGTATAGGAAGTCTCCCAGATCGTCCCATACCCATGGTTGGACATGTACATTAGATCGGGTAAGTCTCTTAGTGCAAGCATGTCACTAAGTGGGGGAGAATAGACTTCCAATGACTCACAACGTTCTCATTTAGATCATATTGTGCAAACTTGTGAGCTCATGATCCCTTGACTGGGACATCATAAAATATGAAAGTCCTAATGAGAATATTGACTTATAATATTGAGTCACAATTTAAATGTTATTACAAAGACTGCTTGCACCAATATCACAAAGATTGTATGCACACTATTGGCATGACCTCAAGTTTCAACTTTGAGTATTCAAGTATATACTATGGACCTAAGCTGCGCCCCCTTCTGGAACGCTGCATTCCAATCATGTTCTTGCATTTCAGAATTGGATCCGGATTCGGGAAAGCTGGATTCCAGAACGTAAGGGTCATGTGTTCTGGAATGCTATTGGATTTCGGAACCTGGGTAGTTGGATTGTGTTCAAAGTTTACGGAATGTTAGTCTCAGTGAAAATTTGCCACACGACATAGTTTGTAAGTATCGAATGCTGACATCTCATTTTAAATTATATTCTTTACGGGGGTTCAACATGGATATCAACATGTCGGATTCCGACATTTTATGAAATTTTCCGAAATCCGTTGCAACCACATGTCGGAATGTGCACTTTTTGTAGTAGTGAAACAAGTCTTTTCCCAATGCTTTGGAAGATATCAGCCACACACTCCCTTGATGAGACATGTTGTAGCTCCATTTCCTTTGCCAAGAATGCTAGTACAACTCCAACATCAAAATGATGCAAAACAATGTGACTATTTTCACGACATCTTGACAATTTGCACATTTCACATGAAATTGCTCAAACATGAGATAGAACAAGTAAAGTAAACTTGAACAGCACTTCCTTGATGCTCCATTGACATTACTTGACTCTTCAATATCCTGCAAAAATAGATCCAAAGTATCTTTGCCACTTGGCTTCACTTTGATGCTCTCATCGAGAGTAATGTTGATATAGCAAATGCATCCAAAAGTTTTGAAAAACTTCACACTCGGCCTCCTACGAAACAAGACCTGAAAGGGGTTTTTTCATCCAATACCACACTCAGCCATCTATTGCAGAGAAAATCAGCACACAACAAAGCTTGATCGCAAAAGAATTTATGAAGATTTGCACCTAACCATCACAAAATGCTTTGAACTTGGTAGAAATGTACTCACCACCATTGTCGCTCCTCAAGCACTTGATGTTTGTAGAAAATTGGACCTCCCTTGCAATCTTGAACTTGACAAAGACATCAAACACCTCATCTTTGCTCTTTCGTAGATACACCCAATAAAACTTACTAATATCATCAATAAAAGTCACATACATCTTAGCGCCTCCATTGCTAATTGTAGTAACACCATGAATATCCGAGTTGAAAAGGTTGACTTAACCTTGATATAGATCTCTTGTAAGTTAACCTATGTGACTTTGATAAAACACATTGTTCATAAACATGATTCAACCTTGTTAAGAAATTTGGGAAGACCAAAACCAACTTGCCTCCTTGCCATCACCTCCAATGACTTGTAGTTGAGATGCCCCAATCTCTTGTGCCATACCTCTTGCATTAAGAGTTGCTCCTTTGCCATACATCCAAACTGGTTAGAAACAACACAAGCATCAAGTTTGAACAACTTACGTTGCCTCTTCCCTTTTACAAAAGATGCTTGCACCAGTATCACGAAGATGGTATGCACACTATTGGCATGACCTCAAGTTTCAACTTTGAGTATTCAAGTATATACTATGGACCTAGGCTGTGTTCCAATCACATTCTTGCATTTCGGAACGGATCCGGGTTCCGGAAAGCTGGATTTCAAAATGTAAGGGTCATGCGTTCTGGAACGCTATTGGATTTCGGAACCCGGGTAGTTGGATTGTGTTCAAAGTTTACGGAATGTTAGTCTCAGCGAAAATTTGCCACACGACACCCACGTTAGATGTCCGAATCCATCGTAGTTTGTAAGTATCGAATTCTGACATCTCATTTTAAATTATGTTCCCACCAGCTACTGGAGGCTGCCGAAGTTCTTCTTTACGGGGGTTTGACATGGATGTCGGATATCAACATGTCGGATTCCGACATTTTATGAAATTTTCCGAAATCCGTCGCAACCACATGTTAGAATGTGGGCTTTTTGTAGTACTGAAACAAGTCCTTTCCCAATGCTTTGGAAGATATCAGCCACACACTCCCTTGATGAGACATGTTGTAGCTCCATTTCCTTTGCCATGACTTGTTCTCTCACAAAATGATACGCCACTTTAATATGCTTGCTCTTTGCAGAGTTTTAACCATACAACTTTGATACATCTTAAGAATGATCTCCATACTAAGTATAGACCTCCTTTCTATGGTTTTATAACAACTTTCATAATTGATATAGATAATAGTGCCCATATTGGATGCTTCACTATTTCTTACATCAATTTTACATGTCAAGATGTAAAATGAACTTATTTGCCTTCGAAGCAATATGATAACATTGAAGAACATCAACATTTGAGAGGAGGGAAGCCAAGTATGGCAGAGAAAAATCATAAAAAGCTAATCTAATTAAGTACTAGAAGGTAACTAATTATGATTTGTGATTGTGATAGTATGATTAAACAATAACAAAAATCAAGCATTCATCTTCTACAAATAACAATTACATACATGCAAAATAGTAGGGCCTTGACCACACAAATGATAGGAAGGGGAGGAAATGCTTTCTCTCTCTCTCTCTCTCTCTCTCTCTCTCACATGGACTCTACTATATGGTTATTATGTTTTATTCGCTCTTCGAAACATTCTAGATAGGTTTTTCCCTTATGATACCAAACCAACTAAATGCCTTACCATGTTAAACTTAGAGATATGACCCCTTAAAAAAGCTTTTTTCAAAATTGGAGTCTTGTGGTGGAAAACTTGGTTTCCTTGAATGGCTACGATCAGTGCACATTATTGGGATACGATCTAACGATGGGCATTATCAAGCACCCAGTGCACCAAAATGTACTGTGATCTCTATATGAAAGAAGTTGACACTACCCTAATTTCACTCTTCCTACCCTCTCTCTCTCTCTCTCTCTCTCTCTCTCTCTCTCTCTCTCTCTCTCTCTCTCTCTCTCTCTCTCTCTCTTGGAGATTGCTATGTGGAGATTCTTGAACACATTCGGAAGACTCACGATTACGAAAGGAAACCTTCTAGACTATCTTTGGTAAGATTGCTATCATTTCCATAACAATGCTCACGTCTACATTATGCCATTATGCTTGCTAGAATAATTTAATTGGGTGGCTCATATATGTTAATGATGATTGGCATTCAAGCCTTGCTTCAAACAAAGCTATTGAAGTGCCTACAACTGGGCACTGCACACAACTACACATATGGGCGTTTTGCCACGCGACGCTACCATGTGAATCAAAATTATCACATTCTTCTTTGCATGGCTCTGCCACGTGTGGTACATCCACGCCAAAAGATTTTCGAGGACCCTGCCGGTCAAATTAGGCTGGAGGTGGGTCTGGCATTGAATTTTTTTTTTTGGAGGCACTGCCACACGTGCTAGTGCCACGCAAATTTTTTTAAACCAAAATTCAAAAAAATGAGAGCCAAAATTGTTCGGCCTGGTGAAGCCACACATGGAAGTGCCACGTAAGGCTGTTACTTAACCACCTCTCATCTGACATATGATATTCACATGCTTTGGAGATTTCCCACACGTGGCGAATCTCTAAAGAAAATTCTAGAGAATTGTAGTTTTATATTGCCACGCATGTCAAAATATATTTGTTGTAATTTTGGAGATCTGCCATGCGTGGCAAATCTCCAAAGAAAATTCCAGGGAATTGTCGTTTTATAATGCCATGCATGGCAAAATATATATATATTTTTTAGGCTTTAAATAAGTGTGGACTAATAATAAAATGATTATTATGTGATCATGATTGTGAATTAAAAATCAAATGATCATTGTGTCAAATTATTGTGCTCTGACGAAATCAATATTGTGCTTCGACCAGAGTAAAGATATGAAGATATATTGCTCTAATAGATTTTAAGTATAGTAAGGATGTTTCAGAAGAAAAATGTTTTTGAAGCGAATATAAATGATCAACATATGCTCACTAATTGTTCTCTTTGGTCAATCAATTTTTGCTAGATCTTAAATAAGATATAGATTGCATTGAAAGCATTTGATTTAAAATCAATCAGAAGTGATTGGTAGATTGAAATCAAGATAAATTTGAAAAGTGCAAGAATGTATTATAAAGATGCAATAGTTACATAAACTATCATTTTATCACAAAAATGATTGTAATATATATATATATATATATATATATATATATATATATAATTTATTCATCATCACAAGATTCAAATTCATAAGCCAATACATCTTGCAACTCATCTCCGCTTAGAAAATTTTCATCATCAGTATAGTAATCGGACCCTCTCTCAATATTGTCGTTTGTGTCAGAATCGTTCGATTCATTTATAGTATTTTCTATAATATTTTGAGAACTTGGAGATATTTCTATATCCGCATTAACCATGTTTGTGTTGTCAATATTCAAGTCCTCCATTTCATTCTCAATGTATGCATTTTCAAATACATGTCTGGCGCGTGGCTTTACTTGAACAACATAACACCACTTGTTGTTTAGTCGATCCGGTTGAAAAAATATCTGCACATTTAACAATGTTAAGTTAAGAAAATTGTTCCAACATGAAACTAAGGTCCACATGAATATTTAATTGTAATGAAATAGTGTATGTTACTGATTATGATTGAGAAAAAATGAATGTCATGTGACACACCTGTTCACAATGACGAGGCAACGCCAATGTGTCTGAATAATCCATGCTTAATGTCTTGGTTGAATTGATAGCAAAAAATCCACTATGATCTCTTTCATTGTTGCATTTGACCCTTGATAATTGACTTTGAACCATTTCACATCAAACAAAAAGTATTTTCCATTTTCACCAAAACACACTTCATATATATCTTGATTAGTTCCTACATACTCAAGCTCTCAAGAGATTTGGATTTTGGTCTTGTGCACTACACTGACTTTCTTGATTAAAAGATGCCATAACACCACAATCATAAGTTCGTCGTTTTATATCAACTCGTTCAACGCGATGATGACGACCATATGCCCACATTGCACTATACTTTTGATACTACCACATATTAATTGTAATTAAGACAAAATTAATCATTATACAAGCTACATTGTATTTTATAAAAAAAAATAGACAATAAACAATAAACAAACCTTCTAATCACATCCTCTTGCAAAGTCCCATTCCATGTCAGATGTGACTTGTCCATTTGATCTTGGTTGTTGGAGTGTGTCAACCATCCATTCTATGGTGCATTGGTTGGACAATGGCTCAACATAACGTGAAGGTGCAGCATGACCCCTATGTCTATTATGTCGGTGTCTATTTCTAGCCAGCATTCTTTTTTTCTTCTCTTGTTCATATAATTCCAGCCACTTATCCATCACTCCAGAATTATAGAGCATGAAAGTAGAAATTTTTTCTCTAAGAAAAGGTGTCATTTTCTTAGTCGCACCCATACCTTGGGGTTTTCCACCTTTTACCTCATTGTTCTCCTCATCATTCCATAGCCATGGAGAGACGGATGTATTTAAAGCAAAAATTCCGTGACATAAATAAGAGATTCTTGCTCTAACCACCCCTTGACCATACTTCCCTCTGGTCTTGCCTTTTGATGCACAAAATCTTTCAAAACTTTCATGAATCTCTCCAAAAAAAACATTCACCTAGAAACATCTATTGCATGATAAGAGCAATGTTCAATGACATAAAAAGTGTGAACTAATAATAAAATGATTATTATGTGATCATGATTGTGAATTAAAAATCAAATGATCATTGTGTCAAATTATTGTGCTCTGACGAAATCAATATTGTGCTTTGACCAGAGTAAAGATATGAAGATATATTGCTCTAATAGATTTTAAGTATAGTAAGGATGTTTCAGAAGAAAAATGTTTTTTAAGCGAATATAAATGATCAACATATGCTCACTAATTGTTTTCTTTGGTCAATCAATTTTTGCTAGATCTTAAATAAGATATAGATTGCATTGAAAGCATTTGATTTAAAATCAATCAGAAGTGATTGGTAGATTGAGATCAAGATAAATTTGAAAAATGCAAGAATATATTATAAAGATGCAATAGTTACATAAACTATCATTTTATCACAAAAATGATTGTAATATATATATATATATATATATATATATATAATTTATTCATCATCACAAGATTCAAATTCATCAGCCAATACATCTTGCAACTCATCTCCACTTAGATGATTTTCATCATCAGTATAGTAATCGGACCCTCTCTCAATATTGTCGTTTGTGTCAGAATCGTTCGATTCATTTATAGTATTTTCTATAATATTTTGAGAACTTGGAGATATTTCTATATCCGCATTAACCATGTTTGTGTTGTCAATATTCAAGTCCTCCATTTCATTCTCAATGTATGCATTTCCAAATACATGTCTGGCGCGTGGCTTTACTTGAACAACATACCACCACTTGTTGTTTAGTCGATCCGGTTGAAAAAATATCAGTACATTTAACAATGTTAAGTTAAGGAAATTGTTCCAACAGGAAACTAAGGTCCACATGAATATTTAATTGTAATGAAATAGTGTATGTTACTGATTATGATTGAGAAAAAATGAATGTCATGCGACACACCTGTTCACAATGACGAGGCAACACCAATGTGTCTGAATAATCCATGCTAAACGTCTTGGTTGAATTGATAGCAAAAAATCCACTATGATCTCTTTCACTGTTGCATTTGAGCCTTGATAATTGATTTCATAAATATCTTGAATAGTTCCTACATACTCAAGCTCTCCAGAGATTTGGATTTTAGTCTCGTGCACTACACTGACTTTCTTGATTAAAAGATCCCATAACACCACAATCATAAGTTCGTCGTTTTATATCAACTCCTTCAACGCGATGATGACGACCATATGCCCACATTGCACTATACTTTTGATACTGCCACATATTAATTGTAATTAAGACAAAATTAATCATTATACAAGCTACATTGTATTTTATAAAAAAAAATAGACAATAAACAATAAACAAACCTTCCAATCACATCCTCTTGCAAAGTCCCATTCCATGTCAGATATGACTTGTCCATTTGATCTTGGTTGTTGGAGTGTGTCAACCATCCATTCTATGGTGCATTGGTTGGACAATGGCTCAACATAACGTGAAGGTGCAGCATGACCCCTATGTCTATTATGTCGGTGTCTATTTCTAGCCAGCATTCTTTTTTTCTTCTCTTGTTCATATAATTCCAGCCACTTATCCATCACTCCAGAATTATAGAGCATGAAAGTAGAAATTTTTTCTCTAAGAAAAGGTGTCATTTTCTTAGTCGCACCCATACCTTGGGGTTTTCCACCTTTTACCTCATTGTTCTCCTCATCATTCCATAGCCATGGAGAGACGGATGTATTTAAAGCAAAAATTCCGTGACATAAATAAGAGATTCTTGCTCTAACCACCCCTTGACCATACTTCCCTCTGGTCTTGCCTTTTGATGCACAAAATCTTTCAAAACTTTCATGAATCTCTCCAAAAAAAACATTCACCTAGAAACATCTATTGCATGATAAGAGCAATGTTCAATGACATAAAAAGAATGACGCTAAATATATTGAAGCCACAAAAGCCAAAATAATATATTTTGTACCTTGAGTGCACAGGACCGGCAATACCAATTTCTTGGACCAAGTGCACAAACAGATGCACTTGTATGTCCAAGATGGAGGTTGGAAAATCTCTCTCAAGCATACATGCAGCCTCCACTATATCTTCATGTTTTTTCTCCACATCTATCTCACGAATCTCCTTGTCACACATCCATCTACACCATATTTGTAGTATATGATCATCATATGACTTGATCGAATTCGTAGGTAAAATTAATATGCAATAGCATAAAACGTGAGTGAAAGAAATGTAAGTACCTGACAATGGATGCTAATATGTAAATGGTATCGCGAAGTTGATCAGTTAGACAACCACGAACACACATTGAAAATATGTACTCAAGCATCTTCAACCAATCATGAGATTTAAGACCATGAAGTTTTCCTACTGCTGTGAATGATGTTCGTAGTGAATGAGCAAAACCAGTTGGTGATCTCATCTTGCAAATGACTGACCGTACATACTTGTACTCTTCCTTTGTAAGAATCCAAGGGGCTCTTTGAATGATATGAGTATTTCCATCCGTATGGGGTTTTGGCCAGTACTCTTTTTTTGTCTTTGATTCTTGTAGGTCTCGTCTTGCATTAATACTATCTTTTTTGCCCACCAAGTGTTTTCATATTGATTCACCCACATTTTTGAATATATGCATAGGATCAAGCAAGTGATTGATCAAAAGTTTATTCCAATATGGTAGACAATGAAAGATAGATAGTCTTTTCACACCATTGATTGGCTTGGTCTCAGATTCAATCCAGAGCCTGTGCC
Organism: Diphasiastrum complanatum; assembly: GCA_029204225.1. NCBI lineage: Eukaryota > Viridiplantae > Streptophyta > Lycopodiopsida > Lycopodiales > Lycopodiaceae > Diphasiastrum > Diphasiastrum complanatum. The sequence continues at coordinate 50,117,291 of CM055092.1, read as the reverse complement.
AATCTGCCATGGACATTCTCTTTGGAGGCATCCTTGTTTTTGTCTTTCCTCCAAATCCTCTTCTTTGTGTATGCCGAAACGAATGATCCTCATGCAAGTATTTGCGATGATTTTCATATACAAATTTTCTTAGATGACGTGAGTGTCGAGCATCAGTATTCGGTCCACAAACGAGACACGCGTGATATCCGGAAGTTGTAAAACCTCAAGAAATCAAATGTAATTCGTGTTACTTGTAGATCAAAAAATTAAACATAAATAGCGAATATAGAAAAAATAAATATATAGAAAATACATATGATCTCATATTCTAATCACCTGAACAATCACCCAATCCTGGATAGTCATGCATTATCCACATTAGAATTGCACGCAACAAAAAGTTGTTGTCTTGCATTAGACGTGAGATGTCATACACTTGGACACCCTTCCATAATAGCTCCAATTCTTAAACTAACGGTGCAAGGTAGACATCCATATTTCTTACTTTGTGTTTTCTAGGAATTAAAAGTGCTAACATGAGATGTCCTTTTTTTATAGCTAGCCAAGGTGGAATGTTGTAGTTGACCAACACCACTGGCCAAGTAGACCACGTGCTTGACATCTTGCCAAAGGAATTCACCCCATCTCTTCCAAGTCCAAGTCTTATGTGTCTAGATTCACTTGCAAAACATGGATACTCTTTGTCAATGTGTTTGCATGTAGGAGAATCTGAGGGTACTCTCATTACCCCATATGAAGAACGGTGGCTAGCATGCCAATTCATCAGTTCTGCAAGGGATTTGCAACGAAACAATCGTTGCAATCGTGGAATTATTGGAAAATGTCTCAACACCTTGCTTGGGATAGCGGTCCCTTGCAAATCATCTCGATATCGAGGAGTCTCACATATAGGACAATTTGTTAGTCTTTGATACTCACCACAATACAAGATGCAATCTTTTGGACAAGCATGATGTTGTGTATAGTCCATTCCCATTGCATTCAACATCTTGCGTGCCTCGGCTCTCGTCTCTAGCATGCTATTTCGTTCTGGGAGTAGTTTGCGCAATACCTTGCATATAACCAAATGAATTTTCATAACACAAGTACACACTTAGTTAAATAAAAAATTATTCAATCTTCTTTATCCAAATAAAGATGTAACACTTGTATCACTCCATTTATATTTTGCTTGGAGATTCAATGGAAGCAACGCAGTGGACAAAAGAGATGTCTTTGGTCTAGGGTATAATGGTGTATGTGATTCTTCTCTCAATTTTGTTTTCTCGTTAGTCGCAAAAGATTCAGTACCGTGTTTAGTGGGTTCTTTCATATTGTCATGATGCTCATAGACATCATTTATCAAGTTGTTCATAATTTCAACTTCATCTTGCATAGAACAATCATGGTCATCACTTGAACTTGATTTTGAGGAAGAAGAAGAGTTAGGTTGAGACCGATTTGTCTTGCGACATTGTTGTTCATCTATTCTCATCATGGCTCGTAATCCCATCCGTTCACGATGAGATAGTTGATCTATATGTGGCCCATTGTCTCCCAATCTTGTGGTGGATACATAATGTATGTGATCATCACTAGAACTAGATGATGATTTGTATTCCTTCAAACATGGGAAAACAAATAAGACATCAAAATTGAACAACAATTTATACAAAGTGGAACTTAAATCAAGATATGAAAATTGAACATTATTTAAAAAAAACACAAATACCACTATTAAGACTATTCACGTTCTCAAATAAAAGATATCATCTTATAATTCAAATATTGAATATCAAGAATGTATAACTAATTAGATTAAAACCATTGTATATAGTTTTGATATAGTTGAATATTTTGTGTTAAAACCTAAACACTAAGCATCATTCAAATTGACACTTAAATATGACATCAGAATCAAACATGATATTCAAATTGAAACTTAAACAAGACATGAAAATTGAACACTATTTTTAAAACCTAAACATCAAACATCATATCCAATTTGAATCTTATATCAGACATCTTAATCAAACATTATATTATAATTAAAATTGAAACAAGACATTGATAATTGAGCATTATTTGTAAAAGCTTAACATCAAACCTCATATCAAATGTGAACTTAAATAAGACATCCAAAGGAAACATCATATCTAAATTGAAAGTCAAATAAGACATCCAAATTGAACTCGAATGAAAAGAATGTACTTTTGGTATTTACAACGCACATGGTTGTGCTTGGCTCAAAACTTTTTGTACACATCTTGGTAGAGGACAACTGAAGCTATAGTTGATGAATAGTTCTTCACCACATTTAATAGGTCTGATCTCACAAACCATTACATATGTAGCTTGAACATGTCTAGAAAAATAATCTTCTTTTCCATTGATGCATTCTTCAAAGTCACAATTAGTCAATGAAGGATGACAAGTAGAACTATTTATATATGCAGCGATGTTTCCATGTATTTTTGGACGCCCATCGATGTACATACGATGTGCTTTTGAAACAATTTTTTTTTGCATGCGCCTCTCTTCCAAAGAAGAAGCATTGGAGTTTCAACCACATATTTCCATTCTCCATTGGTGGCGACATAGAGCATGCCAATCACCCCAATCATATTGAGGTCCTGCATATGGCATTAATGTGACAACACTATTCAAAGGGACATCAATGCTAATCAAAGAAAATAAATCTAATCCGGCATTAGAAAATTGATCACTAGGTTTAATTATGTACATATGACCCCAATATGAAAATGATGTCCCACATAATGGTAGTGGTAACGTATCAGGCCAACAAGAATATTTCTTTCTATCAAACGGATTAACTAATGCATGTAGATGAGGAGGGAAGTGAGATTCGGTCAACGAATTTAAAACATTTTTGGACAAGTCGATAGTACGTAAAAAAACTTTGTTCTTTTTCAAATTTTGTCAAAATGCGTCCAAGTCGTGTTCTTTTTTTTTAATGGCATAGCTAAGATAGAAGAATCTATACTATTTACGTCGAGTGTGATGGGATGCACAATATCTGTATGTGGTGACATCATGAGATGGATAGAGCTTGGGATAGGATTTTCACAAGGTGTTGTGGATTGGATACAATCTAGGTGTGAGAACACTATGAGATGATCAGAATCCATTGAAGCAGGATCAATGTCAAGACTGGAGGAATGAGTGGATATATGAGACATAGGAATAAGCATATTTGGAAAAATCTACGTTACGTAGAACCCCAAAGCTAAGGTTTCAATTGGTCCACATGGCAACAAAAATAAGAAAAAAAATAAAAAAGCATTTTTTTCAAAGGCCCTCGTCGGGCTCTAAGTTTCTCTAATGTGACTTCTCTATCTGTAATGGACTATTGTTCATAAAAGGGAAGGTTTGTGTGCCTGATGTGGATGTTGTTAAAAATAAAATTCTTTATGAATGTCATGACTCACCATGTGCAGGACATCCTGACATACATCGTACATTGGATTTGGTGCGAAGGGATTTTTATTGGCCAAAACTCAAGCCCTTTGTAGAATCTTATGTGGTCAAGTGTGACCAATGCTAGTTGAATAAAGCTGAACACCATAAGGCTGGCGGTTTGTTGCATCCATTGGATATCTCTGATAAGAGATGGGATAATATTTCCATGGATTTCGTGGTTGAGTTACCGCCGACGAATAAACAACATGATGCAATTTGGGTTACGGTTGACCGTCTTACCAGATTGACTATGTTTATTCCAGTAAAGACCACCGTGAAGGCTTCTGATGTAGCTCAAATATTTGTAGAGCGTTTGTTTAGGCTTTACACATTACCAAGTGATATTGTGAGCGATCGCGATCCGAAGTTCACCGGTCACTTGTGGTCAACCGTATTCCCTAAACTAGAGATGACACTGAGCTTGGCCAAGTTCTTCTGATCATCCTGAGATGGATGGACAGACGGAAAGAACAAATCAGACGATGGAACAAATGCTTCGGGCATATGTTTCTAGACGACAATCTGATTGTTAAAAGTACCTTCCAATGATCGAGTTTGCCTATAATAGTAGTAAGCATTCGGCTACCAGTTATAGCCCGTTCATGCTTATGTACAGTTTTCAGCCTAGGTCACCCATCGCGGTTGAGACTTGGTTGATCAAGTTTCAAAAAGTAGCGGATTTCCTACACGATATGCAGAAAGTGCTACAAATTGCACGTGAAAATGTCCAGAGTGCCCAGGATAGGGACACACATTATGCAAATCTGAAAAGATTACTGAGAGACTTCCAAGTGGGAGACTGGGTATATTTGAGAATCTTGAAGGATTCAAGTGTAATGTGTACCGACAAGCCTTATAAAAATTCTTCTAGATATAGAGGACCATTTAAAATCTTGAAAAAGATCGAATCCTTAGCTTACCAATTGGAACTCTTGGAAGGATCACAAGTGCATCCCGTATTTCATCTCAAAGAGAGTCTGCATGAAGGAGAGCATCTTGGATCTGGAGATTAGTTGGACCTGTTGGATGAATCATTGGGTGTATCTCGTCTTGAACCCGAAAAGATCTTGGATACAAGAACTAAACGATTGAGAAATCGTATAGCTACCGAGCATCTGGTTCGATGGAGGGGATGTACGGACGATGACAATTCATGGGAACAGGAAGGAAGCTTACGAAGAAACTTTCTCAGTTTTAAGTTCTGAGGACAGAACTTGAATAAGGGGGGAAGAATGTCATGTCCATGACTAGTCTTGTTGGATTTATTTCCTCTACTCTCCTAAATCCCATTTTGATTTGCCTCCATTCATGCTGCATATTTACTCATGTTGTTGCGTAGTTTGCATATATACATACAAATTCTCACAGGCAAAGAAAAGGCGAAAGAATCACAACACTGTGTTTCTACACGTGTTCTAGTTACAACTTTCACTTTAGCAAAGGCTGACGTCTCACTCTTTTCACGCTCACCCCATGCAACTGTGCTAACTGATTAGACAACGATTGCAGCCACCCACGATCTCCTACAGACAACATATCCACTTTGTACTTTCTTCATCTACACACCTGTAATATTGTGTATATATACTGGATACCATTTGAGTATTCAGTTTGACGAGGGTGACAAAATTGATTGATCAGAGATCATTGATTCAACATAAAGTGTGTAAATTAGCATCAAAAGCTTATCAGAGAGATATAGACAAAGTAGATGCTTCATGCATTGATTCTTTATTTTCAGTATTAAGGTTTCATTTCTTTATAAATTAAAATAAGCTTCGTAGAGCACACGGTTTTGCCCACTATTGTCTTGTGTTCTACTGCATCATTGACATGTATATTTGATATACTTAATCTGATATTAGTTCTTTGTTCTACATTCAGATCTGTGTCAATATTGCTTTGCTTGTCATTATTTAGTCTGTCTGACTTTTCTACTCGCTCAATTTGGTAATCTGTTTTAGCATGACTAACATTTAGCCTTGTCTTTCACGAATCATTCGCGATTGATTATCAGTTGAAGCTCCGTCTAGCTCTTCGCGTATCATCTATGATAGATAAATGTCTAGCGCTTCGCGACAAATTATTCTTCTAATGATTTTATTAAAGTTTGGCTACGTAATCAAGAACGACCATGATTTCCATCACTACCGTTCTGTTTGTTTTGATAGGCATAGTCATGCTTCGGGAGAGAGTCGTATAGCTCGTTTTGCTGTGCACGAGCATTTTCCATTCGCGTTTTGTTTCTCGTTCGTGTTTCGTTTCTCGTTCGTGTTCGTCTTTCCTTCCTTTAGAGCTAATTTTCGTTTCTCACACACGACACCTTCTTTCGTCTCTCTCTCCCAACATGGTATTAGAGCTATTTCCATAGCTTGATAAGCTTCTATGGGACAAGCATCTACTAGCCGATAGAGTAATTGATTTCTTGTTCTGTAGTTCCAGCATCAGATTTTCATACTTAAATCACTAATAGTTTCTCCTATCACTTAGACTATTTCTACCACATGGATTCCCAAGGGAAAGACGGTCCCACCATGGACAAGCTTGATGGAGCCAATTACCATCTGTGGAAATTTAAGATGAAAACTGTACTTATGGCTAAAGAACTGTATGACGTTGTTAAAGGTGCGGGAGGGAAACCCAAAGCAGACGATGCAACAATCGCCAGATGGAAGTTGAGGGGTGGAAAAGCTTTCGCAAACAATGACAGGCAACGTTTTAATATCACGGATACCCAAATCGGCCATATATCCGAGGCTCAGACATCGAAAGAAGTCTGGGACATCTTAAGCACACTATACGAAGTGCGAGAAATAGCTTCCAAGCTACATCTCATGAAGAAATTTTACTCCCTCAAGATGACGAATGGTGATTCTCTCCGAAATCACATTAATCAATTCAAGAACCTGCTAAGGCAAATGGCCACTGTCGAATCTGTCATAGACTATCAAGACGCAGTGATGCAACTGCTTACAAGCTTGCCAAGCTCATATGACAGCTGGGTGATGATCATCACGAATCATCCAGAATTGACTCTTTTGAGAGTCATTACTATGTTGTTGCAGGAAGACACGCAGAGGAACGAAGCCTCAGGTTTCTCAGCTGTCTCTCACGCCTTGTACACCAAAAAGAGCATGACAAAGCAGAAGAAGAAGAAAGGCCCGAAGCAATCAAAGCTAGACTATAAACTAGCCCAGCACAAAGAACTGTCGAATCCGTAGACAAAGAAAAAGATGTTTTGCAAATATTGCAAGCGAAACAACCACAAAATTCAAGACTGCCGGATACTTCAAGCGAAGAACAGCAGCAAGGGGTAGTCGAATCAAGTGGCAAATGCAGATGCAGAAGCTCCACAGCCTATTCAAGAGCGGATCATGGTGCCTTCATGACCAGCCATCAAAGAGCATCTGGCAACAGTTCTTGGTTCTTGAATTCCAGAGCCACTCAACATATGACTAGCCTCATTGGCTGTCTCAAGTCCTATACACCTTACAATACCCAAAAATATGTCTACCTTGGTGACAATAGCACACAAGCTATTAAATGTGAAGGCACTATAAGATTAAGCTTTGCAAATGATCAGTCTAAGCTACTCTCAAAAGTACTGTATGTACCAAATTTATCTACGAATCTACTCTTTGTCAGCAGAAGCACAGATCTAGGACATAGAGTAGAATTCGAATGTGATTAGTGCAAAGTAGTTGATAGGATAGGCAAGATCCTAGCACTCGGACAGAGGCATGGATACTTCTATAAATTAAGTCATTGTTTTTCTGCCTTTAGTCAGGCTCTCAGTACTTCTATTCATGCAAATAAAGGTTTACTTTGGCATTACAGACTTGGTCATTTAAATCATGCTGATATACAACAAATGTCTAGACAATCTATTGTTCTTGATCTCGACTATCCTTGCGAAAAAGTCGAGTTACCTGTCTGTCAAGACTGTCTAGTTGGTAAATAGACTAGGAAACCATTTAAATCAAGCCATTAGCATATTGCTAGAGGATTGCTAGACGTTGTACATTCCGATATTTGTGGCCCGATGAAAATCCTTCGCTGAAGGATGCCAAGTATTTTATAACCTTTATTGATGAATTTTCAAGAAGGACTATGGTGTATTTTATAAAGAAGAAATCACAAGCTTCAGAATCTTCAAGGAGCATGCAGAGAAGGAGACTGGAAGGACAATCAAGTCCCTCAGGTCAGACAATGGTGGAGAATATATCTCTATTGAGTTTAAGGAGTACTGCCAAGGCCAAGGCATTGAGCAGCAATTCATCACTCCTTATAGTCCTCAATCTCATGGCTTAGCAAAGAGGAAAAACCATACCCTGGTTGAAATGCGTTTGAAAACGTCACACGCATCCCAACATCTGTTATTCTTGTGATTGATAGCAAGTCTTGCTGCAATGTGGGCACGAATAGAACATCGTCTAGTCGTCGGTCTTTGTCGTTTGTGTTGAGCCACAATGAAGTAATACCATTCACTTGGTGTTTTGATCCGTCTCCAAGAACTATGAATCTTGATGGATCAACACTCTAAAAATCAGACATTATCCGTCTTGATGTAATGAAGTGTGAGGTAGCTCCTAAGTCAAGGATTACCTCTTCTGTGTCAAAAATTTCAACTTCATCTTGCATAGAACAATCATGTTCATCACTTGAACTTGATTTTGAGGAAGAAGAAGAGTTAGGTTGAGACCGATTTGTCTTGAGACGTTGTTGTTCATCTATGCTCATCATGGCTCGTAATCCCATCCGTTCACGACGAGATAGTTGATCTATATGTAGCCCATTGTGGTGGATACATAATGCATGTGATCATCACTAGAACTAGATGATGATTCGTATTCCTTTAAACATGGGAATACAAATAAGACATCAAAATTGAACAACAATATATACAAAGTATATTTGATATACTTAATCTGATATTAGTTCTTTGTTCTGCGTTCAAATCTATGTCAATATTGCTATGCTTGTCATTATTCATTCTGTCTGACTTTTCTAGTTGCTCAATTTGGTAATCTATTTTAGCACAACTAGCATTTAGACTTGACTTTCGCAAATCGTTTATGACAAGTTATCAGTTGAAGCTCCGTCTAGCTCTTCGTGAATAATCCGCGACAGATCGACCGTGATTTCCATCACTACCGTTCTGTTCGTCTGATAGGCATAGTCATGCTTAGGGAGAGAGTCGTATAGCTCGTTCTGCTGCGCACGAACATTTTTCGTTCGCGTTTTGTTTCTCGTTCATGTTTTGTTTCTCGTTCGTGTTTCGTTTATTGTTCGTGTTTCGTTTCGCGTTCGTGTTCGTCTTTCCTTCCTTTAGAGCTAATTTTCGTTTCTCACACATGACACCTTCTTTCGTCTCTCTCTCCCAACAAGTCTCGGGTAGTGTGTCCACGCTAGGGACCGGTAGACCAACAACCAGTAAGTTAGTTGTGACTATGAGAGAATTGGGGTCCTTATGTGTACATGGTCATAAATAAAGGTTGTAGGCCTAAACACATGGTGGTGGAGTTGGTATGGGTCAATCAGAGAGTCAGTAGGGAACTGGATGACGTGGCCCTGATAGCTGCAGAGGTGTTTGGTGAGGTGTCACAGTGCCCTACTAGTGGTGCATGGGCCTTGGGAGGATATAAGTATACCTGCTGGGTTCTCACTAGTGTATGCTTGATTTTGTGATTAGTAGCTACATGCTGCTGGTGTGACTCCTCTTTCCATGACTCTGATTGATCCATAGCTTGGGGGCTAGATCCGTACCATTTAGGTTTGGTTGGGTTGGTTTATCCACCACCTGTTCCCTTGTGTTGTTGCTTTGTATGGGATGCTTAGACTAGAATCATGTTGTGAGGGCGTTATACCTATCTTCCTCACATAAGTAACTCATGCAGTTGTGTTTTGTGGGATGATGGCAGGTAATAGCTGGGTGTCCTAAAACTTGCTTCGCTTTATGGTACTCTATAGTGTAAGACTTTATAGAACTTTGTTTTTACCTGCTATGCTATAAATTAAAGGGTTCAAAGGGTTTGGTCTTGACTTGTCAATGGAGACTATGTGAAATCTTTGTACTAGATCTCAATATGTTTAAGGTGTATGTGCCATTGATTCCTCTATAGAGGTGCAAGATAAACCAAGGTGCGGAATTTGCGACATCACAAAGATTTGAAGGTGTCATACATAGACGAGGGATACAAAAAGACACTAATGTGTTTATTATATTGAGCTTCTCCTTGCAAGATGGTGAGTCCAATATTCATATAGATATGAAATTAGGAATGAATGGAGTCCACCTATGCTGAGCATGTTTATTCAACCAAACTAGAAATTGGAGAAACTTTTACTGGATGACATTCAAATATTACATAGATAAGTGGTAAGCTATATTATTATTTTTAGTTTACTGCAGTCCTAGCTGAAGCGTCGAAACAAGAAAGCGGGGTTATATTGATATTGATTATTTTTCTTTTAGAATGATATGTATTTTCTCTTGTGTGTCCTCATTTGTGTTGTGGATTGAAGTTGATCTTCCAAAATTCGTTTCATGAAATGAACTCCTAGCTAAGTCATGATCACCACTTATTGGCGGACCTAATCTATATTAATGTTGTGTGGATGCATGTGAATTGGTTCCATCATCAATGAGGATCATATACTGAAGACTAATCCTAAAGTCTGTCATTTCAATGCACAAACCACAATGTGAGTATGGAGAGAAAGGATTGTCGGAAAACCTTTTTATGAAAGAGCTGAGAAAGGTCTAGCAGTATGAAAGATGCGAGGCCAAGGCTAGAAAAAAGCCTTGCAAGAAAACTAGCACATTGGCCACACCCACACCCAAAGATGTCCTAAGCCAAGCCTCATAGCCACTGAGCAAACTTTGATCTCAAGGGGTGGTAACAAGGGAAAGAGGATGCTGATGCACTTGAAGGTCATATGGAGGCTGGTACAAGTGAGTTCATGACCTCACTATGGGATAATTAAAACACTTCAAGCGCTTCCATGGAGCACCTTCGGGCACCTTTCTATGAACGTAATGGATACTTTGTGCCTGAGTCTGCTCACTTTTAGAACAAATTAAAAAGCAGAATATGCATATGTTTTTTTCAAAAAAAACTTTTGTTGCCCATTCCAGCCTGCGCGTCAGAGTGGTTGGAAAAGTCAAACTGTTCATTTTGCATGTCAATATTGAAGAAATTGCGTCATTTAATATGCAACATGTTAATATGGAAGAAATTGTGTCAGTTGGTGTATTGCTTTAAGTTACTCAGCTTTTTATAGCAAGATGTATTACCCATCACGTAATGTTGATTATAAAATTTAAACTCATAACCACTTAAAAATTGGATAACTTCTGTTGATAAGCGGTCTTGTCAATTTCTCGAGTAGGCTAGGGCAGAGAATCAGAACTAAGGTGACCACATGTAGTTATTAATACCCGATCAACTGAAGTCATGTGTTCCATTCACATGATATTATGACAATGCATTTAGTGTAGGTTTTTTTGAACTGACATTATAAAGCACTTGTTGATAGTACTTACAAAGACCTCGCCATTATATGGAATGTATGTCTGGAGATTTTATCAGGCTTGCAATGTACCAAGCCAAGCAATCATTGTCGGCAGTCTCGTTAGTGCAATCAATTGAAAATTCACCTTGTTGCATAGGACAGGCTTAGACCCATAAGTAAAACAGATTAATCAGCTGATATTTGACTTCTGAAACTCAAACGGAGCTCGTTTGGATCGTCGTAACATCACGTAGTTAACGAACTTACTACTTATCTGTTCCAAAAGAGAACCTGACTTAAGACTATACATTCCTAGGTCATACAAGTGCCCTCAAATTTATTTGGAATCTTTATGACTTATAATTATGCCTGGAATCGCTGTAACCCCACTCGCATAGATCAGGAACCTTATGATACTTACCATACATACGTGGTATTATAAATACAGCTTTCTAGGTACTATGTATTTAGTATTTAGTAGCAGAAGACCACTTCATAGTTGGTGCCTGTGGAGCAGCCATACACGGTTCCTGTAGTGTCAGTTGTGAAGGTGATGGTCTCAGGGCACACGTTCTTGAAGGCTTGAGTGCCTTGAGTAGGTGCGCCGGTGTAGGGCCCATCATGATTGTAGCAGCCATTTCCGGGGCCGCCAGTAAGAGTGTTGGAAGGCTGACAGAAGCTAGTGACGTTTGGGATGGAGCACTGAATGGTGCCGCAGTTAGTGCCAGAACCCGCTCGTCCGATGGCGTCGATCTGCATGGGCAGGTTGTAGGCGTTCTGCAAACCAAAAGCTCCCATAAAATGTTAATACATACAACTGCCATCTGATCTACATCTAGTATATAAACAAGAAGTACCAAATGTGCAGTACATTGGCAGTGGGACGAGAGTGTCATGAAACGGTTTGATAGCTATTCTATTGATAATTGAACACAAGGAAAAAAGGAAAAGATCGTAGACGATGAAGATGAGAATCTGCGGGGCAAATTCACGTTTAGGCTGGGCCAACACCCTCGGTGTTATGACGCCCTGGTATACGTTTAAACTGTTCTATAAAATAAGTATGGTCTCGGAAGTATGGACGATGCACATTGCATGCCCTATCCCCACGAAATTAATGACCATATATACACGACCTCGTGATATCAATAAGCACAGAATGAGTTAAAAGAATCAATTCATACCACAACGCTGATGTCGTAATAATCCTGCCCACTAGCGCCGATGGTGAACTCTGCCAGGTTTGCTTGGGGTTTGGCATTATTGCCATCAACGGGATTCCCGCTGCTACCAGGGAAGCCCCACACGATACTCCCAGGCCAGTCACTGCCCATATCGATAACCTGACTGCCAGATCCGCCGCCCAGGACATAACACGCGGTGGAAGCAGACTGGCTTGCCGAGCATGCTGTGATGGTTTGGGGACACTGGTTCTTGATATTGATTGTCGAAGCTGCACATAAGTTCAAAAAATGCACGTTCATATCAATCAGTTGATATCAGAAATTTGTCAGTAACATGAAATAAGGTGGTGATCAGAAGTCTCCTTAGTTACTTTAAAAAAAGCCAAATAGACTGCTGCACTTGACCTTCATTCTCAGTACATGCATTCATAAGCGCGCACACGGTAATGCTTCTCATGTTAAGAAGTTAGAACTAGAGTCTCGTACTCTAGGCTCTCATGTCCCAGCACTAATCTTTACAGAACCTTCGAACGTTATGTTTGTTTGAATTCCGTTTATATGATTGTTCATAACTTTAAGTCTATAATTACTTGTGCACTCTGCAGCCACCCTATCTGAATCTTAAAGGATACTTACCGTCGACAGAGATGAGAAGCACAAGCAACATGACACATGTTAACCTTTTAAGCAAGTTTGCTGTACACGTTGGCACTTATTGCCACCCATCCCTCCTTCCTTCACTCAGCTTATTTTTGAGTGTTTTACAGGTACTAGTATATATCATTTCCACCACAATGGATGCATGTATATTTTGGATGATATTATTATTTTAGGGAGCACAATTTCGGAGTGTTCCCTTGAATCTCCATGATCAAGTTTGTGTTCCCTCAATGTCACAATCAATTGGTTTTCCCGTCAATTGGAGTCCTAGGAGAGTTGGAGCTATGAACCCCCTCTCGCTAGGCAAATCCAAAATCCAACAACTTGGTGTAAGGATGACATGGTATAGGAAGTCTCCCAGATCGTCCCATACCCATGGTTGGACATGTACATTAGATCGGGTAAGTCTCTTAGTGCAAGCATGTCACTAAGTGGGGGAGAATAGACTTCCAATAACTCACAACGTTCTCATTTAGATCATAGTGTGCAAAATTGTGAGCTCATGATCCCTCGACTAGGACCTCATAAAATATGAAAGTCCTAATGAGAATATTGACTTATAATATTGACTCACAATTCAAATGTTATTACAAATCACAAAGATTGTATGCACACTATTGGCATGACCTCAAGTTTCAACTTTGAGTATTCAAGTATATACTATGGACCTAAGCTGCACCCCCTTCTGGAACGCTACGTTCCAATCACATTCTTGCATTTCGAATGGATCCAAGTTCCGGAAAGCTGGATTCCAGAACGTAAGGGTCATGCATTCCGGAACGCTATTGGATTTCGGAACCCGGGTAGTTGGATTGTGTTTAAAGTTTACGGAATGTTAGTCTCAGCGAAAATTTGCCACACGACACCCACGTTAGATGTCCGAATCCATCATAGTTTGTAAGTATCGAATTCTGACATCTCATTTTAAATTACATTCCCGCCAGCTACTGCAGGCTGCCGAAGTTCTTCTTTACGGGGGTTCGACATGGATGTCGGATATCAACATGTCGGATTAAGACATTTTATGAAATTTTCCGAAATCCGTTGCAACCACATGTCGGAATGTGCGCTTTTTGTAGTAATGAAACAAGTCCTTCCCCAATGCTTTGGAAGATATCAACCACACACTCCCTTGATGAGACATGTTGTAGTTCCATTTCCTTTGCCATGACTTGTTCTCTCACAAAATGATACGCCACTTTAATATGCTTGCTCTTTGCATAGTTTTAACCACACAACTTTGATCCATCTTAAGAATGATCTCCATACTAAGTATAGACCTCCTCTCTATGATTTTATAATAGCTTTCACAATTGATATAGATAATGGCGCCCATATTGGATGCTTCACTATTTCTTACATCAATTTTACATGTCAAGACGTAACTAGAACATGAAGAATTAAATAGAATGTAAATGAAACGATTCCTCCATGCTTCCAACTTTCAACTCTCATGAAAATAACAACAAAAAAACAATAAATGTGAGTAATCAACCAATGCTTGCATGTGTCCTCTATCTTTGTCCTTTCTTTATATGTATCATCCATGAAAATCAATGAATCAGCCTCATCTCCATCTCGCCACAAGATATCTTCAACACTTGATGACTTGACCATGGATGAGTGAGATAATGAGCCTCCCTTACCTTCATTTCCATTAGAAAAATCAGCCAAGAATGCTAGTACAACTCCAACATCAAAATGATGCAAAACAATGTGAGTATTTTCACGACATCTTGACAATTTGCACACATTTACATGAAATTGCTCAAACATGAGATAGAACAAGTAAAGTAAACTTGATGCTCCATTGACCTTACTTGACTCGTCAATATTCTGCAAAAATAGATCCAAAGTATCTTTGCCACTTGGCTTCACTTTGATGCTCTCATCAAGAGTAATGTTGATATTGCAAATGCATCCAAAAGTTTTGAAAAACTTGACACTCGGCCTCCTACAAAACAAGACCTGAAAAAGGGGTTTGTTCACCCAATACCACACTCAGTCATCTATTGCATAGAAAATTAGCAAACAACAAAGCTTGATCGCAAAAGAATTTAGGAAGATTTGCAGCTAACCCTCACAAAATGCTTTGAACTTGGTAGAAATGTACTCACCACCATTGTCACTCCTCAAGCACTTGATGTTTGTAGAAAATTGGACCTCCCTTGCAATCTTGAACTTGACAAAGACATCAAACACCTCATCTTTGCTTTTTAGTAGATACACCTAGTAAAACTTACTAATATCATCAATAAAAGTCACATACATCTTAGCACCTCCATTGCTTTTTGTAGTAACACCATGAATATCCGAATGCACAAGTTGAAAAGGCTGACTTAACCTTGATATAGATCTCTTGTAAGTTAACCTATGTGACTTTGATAAAGCACATTGTTCATAAACATGATTCAAGCTTGTAAAAAAATTTGGGAAGACCAAAACCAACTTGCCTCCTTGCCATCACCTCCAATGACTTGTAGTTGAGATGCCCCAATCTCTTGTGCCATACCTCTCGCATTAAGAGTTGCTCCTTTGCCATACATCCAAATTGGTTAGAAATAACACAAACATCAAGTTTGAACAACTTACCTTGCCTCTTCCCTTTTGCAATCAATTCATCTTTTTTCTTGATCAAACAAGCATCACCATCAAACTCCACTTTAAATTCCTTGTCAAACATTTGACTCAGACTAAGAAGGTCTTTAGTGACAATGGAATCAATGAAACATCCTTCAAATTTACCTTCCTATTAGTAAAGAGGGAAATAGGAATTGTGCCGACTCCTTTGATTGCACCCTCACCATCATTGGCCGTGTAGATCACCTTCTGGTCACCTTCAAATGCCATCAATGATGAATAATACACCTCACAAAATGTAATATGTGAAATGTCATATGTCATATGCTTGGAGTCTAAACTCTTCAGCCACCAAGACCTCTTGCAAGTCCTCCATACTTGGCAATGTTTTTTGAATAGCAAGACTTTGCACCAAATTAGCAACGTAAAAAGCTTTCTTCTTTTTCAAATTTTGTCAAAATGCGTCCAAGTCGTGTTCTTTTTTTTAATGGCGTAGCTAAGATAGAAGAATCTGTACGATTTACGTTGGGTGTGATGAAATGCACAATATCTGTATATGGTGACATCATGAGATGGATAGAGCATGCGATAGGATTTTCACAAGGTGTTGTGGATTGGATACAATCTAGGTGTGATGACACAATGAGATGATCAGAATCCATTGAAGCAGGATCAATGTCAAGACTGGAGGAGTTAGTGGATATATGAGACATAGGAATACGCATATTTGAAAAAATCTACGTTGCGTAGAACCCCAAAGCTAAGGTTTCAATTGGTCCACATGGCAACAAAAATAAGAAAAAAAATACAAAAGTATTTTTTTTCAAAGGCCCTCGTTAGGCTCTAAGTGACTCTAATGTGACTTCTCTATCTGCAATGGACTATTGTTCTGGAAAGGGAAGGTTTGTGTGCCTGATGTGGATGTTGTTGAAAATAAAATTCTTTATGAATGTCATGACTCACCATGCGCAAGACATCCTGACATACATCGTACATTGGATTTGGTACGAAGGGATTTTTATTGGCCAAAACTCAAGCCCTTTGAATCTTATGTGGTCAAGTGTGACCAATGCTAGTTGAATAAAGCTGAACACCATAAGGCTGGCGGTTTGTTGCATCCATTGGACATCCCTAATAAGAGATGGGATAGTATATCCATGGATTTCGTGGTTGAGTTACCGCCGACGAATAAACAGCATGATGCAATTTGGGTTGCGGTTGACTGTCTTACCAGATTGACTACATTTATTACGGTAAAGACCACCGTGAAGGCTTCTGATGTAGCTCAGATATTTGTAGAGCATTTGTTTAGGCTTTACAAATTACCAAGTGATATTGATGAAAATTGAACATTATTTAAAAAAACACAAATACCACTATTAAGACTATTCACGTTCTCAAATAAAAGATATCATCTTATACTTCAAATATCAAATATCAAGAATGTATAACTAATTAGATTAAAACCATTGTATATAGTTTTGATATAGTTGAATATTTTCTGTTAAAGCCTAACGACTAAGCATCATTCAAATTGAAGCTTAAATATGACATCAAAATCGAACATGATATTCAAATTGAAACTTAAGCAAGACATGAAAATTGAACACTATTTTTAAAACCTAAACATCAAACATCATATCCAATTTGAATCTTATATCAGACATCTTAATCAAACATTATATTATAATTAAAATTGAAACAAGACATTGATAATTGAGCATTATTTGTAAAAGCTTAACATCAAACATCATATCAAATGTGAACTTAAATAAGACATCCAAAGGAAACATCATATCTAAATTGAAAGTCAAATAAGACATCCAAATTGAACTCGAATGAAAAGAATGTACTTTTGGTATTTACAATGCACATGGTTGTGCTTGGCTCAAAATGTTTTGTACACATCTTGGTAAAGGAGGATTGAAGCTATAGTTGATGAATAGTTCTTCACCACATTTAATAGGTCTGATCGCACTGCACATATTTAGAAAAATAATCTTCTTTTCCATTGATGCATTGTTCAAAGTCACAATTAGTCAATGAAGGGTGACAAATAGAACTATTTATATATGTAGCGATGTTTCCATGTATTTCTGGATGCCCATCGATGTACATACGATGTGCTTTTGAAACAATTTTTCCTTGCATGCGCCTCTCTTTCAAAGAACAAGCATTGACATATTTGCATTATCCATTGGTGGCGACATAGAGCATGCCAATCACCCCAATCATATTGAGGTCCTGCATATGGCATTAATGTGACAACACTATTCAAAGGGACATCAATGCTAGTCAAAGAAAATAAACCTAATCCGGCATTAGAAAATCGCTCACTAGGTTTAATTATGTACATATGACCCCAATATGAAAATGATGTCCCACATAATGATAGCGTTAACGTATCAGGCCAACAATAATATTTCTTTCTATCAAACGGCTTAGCTAATGCATGTAGATGAGGAGGAAGGGGAGATTCGGTCAACGAATTTAAAACATTTTTGGACAAGTCGATAGTACGTAAAAAACTTTGTTCTTTTTCAAATTTTGTCAAAATCGCATTCTTTTTTTTAATGGTGTAGCTAAGATAGAAGAATCTGTATGATTTACGTTGGATGTGATGGGATGCACAATATCTGTATGTGGTGACATCATGAGATGGATAGAGCTTGGGATAGGATTTTCACAAGGTGTTGTGGATTGGATACAATCTAGGTGTGATGACACTATGAGATGATCAGAATCCATTGAAGCACGATCAATGTCAAGACTGGAGGAATGAGTGGATATATGAGACATAAGAATACGCATATTTGAAAAAATCTACGTTACGTAGAACCCCAAAGCTAAGATTTCAATTGGTCCACATGGCAACAAAAATAAGAAAAAGAATAAAAAGGCATTTTTTTCAAAGGCCCTCATCGGGCTCTGAGTTTCTCTAATGTGACTTCTCTATCTGTAATGGACTATTGTTCAGGAAAGGGAAGGTTTGTGTGCTTGATGTGGACGTTGTTAAAAATAAAATTCTATATGAATGTCATGACTCACCATGCGCAGGACATCCCGGCATACATCGTACATTGGATTTGGTACGAAGGGATTTTTATTGGCCAAAACTCAAGACCTTTGTAGAATCTTATGTGGTCAAGTGTGACCAATGCCAGTTGAATAAAGTTGAACACCATACGGCTGGAGGTTTGTTGCATCCATTGGATATCCCTGATAAGAGATGGGATAGTATTTCCATGGATTTCATGGTTGATTGACCGCCGACGAATAAACAACATGATGCAATTTAGGTTGCGATTGACCATCTTACCAGATTGGCTACGTTTATTCTGGTAAAGACCACCGTGAAGGCTTCTGATGTAGCTCAGGTATTTGTAGAGCGTTTGTTTAGGCTTTATAAATTACCAAGTGATATTGTGAGCGATCGCGATCCAAAGTTCACCGGTCAATTTTGGTCGGCCGTATTTGCTAAACTAGAGATGACACTGAGCTTGGCCAAGTTCTTCTGATCATCCTGACACGGGTGGAAAGACGGAAAGAACAAATCAGATGATGGAACAAATGCTTTGGGCATATGTTTCCAGACGACAATCTAATTGGGAAAAGTACCTTCCATTGATTGAGTTTGCCTATAATGGTAGTAAGCATTCGGCTACCAGTAATAGCTCGTTCATGCTTATGTACGGTTTTGAGCCTAGGTCACCCATCGCGGTTGAGACTTGGATGATCACGTTTCAAAAAGTTTCCTACATGATATCCAGGAAATGCTACAAATTGCACATGAAAATGTCCAGAGTGCCCAGGATAGGGACATACATTATGCAAATCTGAAAAGATTACTAAGAGACTTCAAAGTGGGAGACTAGGTATATTTGAGAATCCCGAAGGATTCAAGTGTAATGCGTACCGACAAGCATTATAAAAAGTCCCCTAGATATAGAGGACCATTTAAAATCTTGAAAAAAATCGGATCCTTGGCTTACCAATTGGAACTCCCGGAAGGATCACAAGTGCATCCCGTATTTCATCTCAAAGAGACTGAAAATGAAGGAGAACATCTTGGATATGGAGATCAGTTGGACCTTTTGGATGAATCATTGGATGTATCTCATCTTGAACCCGAAAAGATCTTGGCTACAAGAACTAAATGATTGAGAAATCATATAGTTACCGAGCATCTGGTTCGATGGAGGGGATGTACGAATGATGACAATTCTTGGGAACAGGAAGGAAGCTTACAAAGGAACTTTCCCAGTTTTAAGTTCTGAGGACAGAACTTGAATAAGTGGGGAAGAATGTCATGCCCATGACTAATCTTGTTGGATTTATTTCCTCTACTCTCCTAAATCCCATTTTAATCTGCCTCCATTCATGCTTGCATATTTACTCAGGTTGTCGCGTAGTCTGCATATTTACATACAAATTCTCACAGGCAAAGAAAAGATGAAAGAATCACGACACTATGTTTCTACACATGTTCTAGTTACAACGTTCACTTCAGCAAAGGCTGACATCGCACCCTTTTCACGCTCACCCCCTGCAACTGCACTAACTGACTAGACAACAATTGTAGCCACCCACGATCTCCTACAGACAACACATCCACTTTGGACTTTCTTCATCTGCACACCTGTAATATTGTGTATATATAATGGATATCATTTGAGTATTCAGTTTGATGAGGGTGACGAGATTGATTGATCAGAGATCATTGATTGAAGATCAAGTGTGTAAATTAGCATCAAAAGCTTATCAGAGAGATATAGACAAAGAAGATGGTTCATGCATTGATTCTTTATTTTCAGTATTAAGGTTTCATTCCTTTATAAATTAAAATAAGCTTTTTAGAGCACACGGTTTTGCCCACTATTGTCTTGTGCTCTACTGCATCATTGACATGTATATTTGATATACTTAATCTGATAATAGTTCTTTGTTCTACATTCAGATCTGTGTCAATATTGCTATGCTTGTCATTATTCATTCTGTCTGACTTTTCTAGTTGCTCAATTTGGTAATCTGTTTTAGCAAGACTAACATTTAGCCTTGTCTTTCACAAATCGTTCGCAATTGATTATCAGTTGAAGCTCTGTCTAGCTCTTCGTGAATCATCTGCAACAGATAAAATGTCTAGTGCTTTGCGACAAATTATTCTTCTAATGATTTTATTATTGTTTGGCTATGTAATCAAGAACGACCGTGATTTATGCGTACACATATTCGTCAATGCCCACACCTCCCCAAATGTATTTGATTGAGGAAACTCACAATTCAAAAGCGCAAGTATCTTATTCTTGTCATCTTGGTTTTGTTGCTCCCAAGGAGTGAATAAGTTATGGCCAAAATATTTGAGAGCAAGGTCGTGCATCCTATTGATGATGATGTTGCTTTTGGTATCCTTGATGATGGAGCCATCATCTTCTAAATTATAAAACAAATTGGATGACTCCTCCGATGGGACATCCATCGAAGGATTACCTCTATTGGAATCGGGCTCCTCTTAGGAAAGACAAAGATGTTTCAATCTTTGTCTTTCATCGAGAGATAGCGAACCATAATCCGATTGGAACCGGATCCTCCTCTTGCACTAGAAGAAGATCTTGGTCTTCTCCTAGAACCACTACCACTAGAAGACATTGTGTGTGTAAAGAGAGAGAAAAGAGAAAGATACAAGCTTGACAAATGTAAAGAAAAAAAAAAGAGCTTGAGAAAAAGAGAAATCTTGAGAAAGAGAGAGCTTAAAGAAAGTAAAACTTCAAATTGTGTGTGTGTGTGTGTGTGTGTGTGTGTGTGTGTGTGTGTGTGTGAGAGAGAGAGAGAGAGAGAGAGAGAGAGAGAGAGAGAGAGAGAGAGAGAGATATGAAAGCTTAACAAATGGAAAGAGCTTGACAAAGAAAGAGCTTAAAAATGTGTGTGTGTGTGTGTGTGTGTGTGTGAGAGAGAGAGAGAGAGAGAGAGAGAGAGAGAGAGAGAGAGAGAGAGAGAGAGAGAGAGAGAGAGAGAGAGATTAATCACTAACACAATGAAAGCATTACACTAACACATTGAAAGCAATAACACTATGCAAAAAACTAGTGAACAAATGCGTTCAAAAACGCTCTATTTAAAGCATTTTTTGGATTCAAATTCGCGTGGCACTGCCACGACAATTTTTGCGATGCGTGGCAGTACCAGGTGTGGCAAAAACAAATTATTTTTTAATGTCGTCGTACTCTGATGGCCTGCAAGTTTCCAAAATGCAAATTTTTTTGTGCCCACGACCTGCAAGGTGTCAAAATGTAATTGTGTGCAAAAAAAAATCATTACTTCAGTTATTAAAAAAATGGGTGAGAATTCATTTACAAAATATAAACATTTAAATGTCTTGTCTCATTCTTTTAAGGACAAGTGACAGTGAGACAAGACATTTAATGTTTTTATTCTAAAAGACAATTTTTAAAATAATAAGACATTAAATTTAAGTAATTTACAAGATTATCTTAGAACTTATAAAAGAATAAAGAATAGTATGACATGTTTTAAGTTTTTTTAATTTTTTTGATGTTAGTGACATGTAAGAAAATTGTCAAGGACCCGCACACCCACCCGAGCCCACCCGAGCCCGCGCGCACACCTAAGTCCATGGCTCGAAGTGGTCGTGACTATCTTTAAAAAAAATAGCACGACTTCAAAAACTTTTAAAAGCAAAAACTTCAAAAACTCCAAAAACTTTCAAAATCTTCAAGCACCAACCTCTAAGCATCTAAAACATCAAATGATCAAAGCTCCAAATAGTACAACTAGTGAGGAAATTCTTCTAGAAAGTTAGAAACTACCACATCTATGTTTTAAAAAATAGTCCGACAGACTTGCAACTCTTCCTATAGCTAAATAGCTATTGCATGCCTGATCCATAACATTCCCAATTCGTTTTGAGGTACACTCACAAATCCACGAGAAAGAGTTTCGGGACAAAGTATCTGGTCCCGGAATGTCCATGATCCAGAACGGATTCCTTCCAAATTGTAATCCGCTATGTAATAGATCCTAACACCACAGTATGGCAAACACTAACTGATCCACCCAACCTTGCCTACTCCCTGATATATAGCAAGCCCCTCCCAGCCCAGTGTGTGGCCTAGTGGCATGCATACTGCCAAGTAGCACTCATGTGGCCGATTGCACGTTGACGACCCAACGTAGGGCCCTATCATACTGACAGGGTCCCTAGGCTGTGTTAGGCCTGCCATGGCTATGGAACGTGCTGAGGAACACTACTCAAATTGTCTTGCCCTACTGGTCGTGTATGCTGGACACTAACTGTGATATCTGGCCTCTTGTGTTCCCTAGGGTTTTAGTTTTACTGATCATCCTGAATCAGATAGACAGATTGAGAGAAGTAATCAGAGTATGGAGGATATGTTGAGAACATATTTGTCTCACAAGCAGTCTCAATGGGAGGACTACATCTATTTTAATTGAGTTTGCTTATAGTAGTTAAAAAAATATTCTCTACTACATGTTATAGTTCGTTTATGCTTATGTATGATTTTCAACCTAGATCTCTAGTGAATGTGGAGACGAAGTCTATTAAATCTAGAAAGTTGTAGATTTTCCAATGATATGTAAGAATTGTTGCAATTGGCATGTGATATTATGCGAAGTGCTCAGGACAGAGCTAAAAACTATGCCGATTTTAAGATATCTCCCAAAGATTTTTAAAGTTGATGATTGGGTATATCTTAGAATTCCAAAAGATTTTAAGACTATGCGTACTGGAAAGCATTATAATTTGTCTACTAGATATTGTAGATCACTTTAGACTATTAAGAAAATTATTTCTTTGGCTTACGAATTTGATTTGAGGACAAGTCAACTACTCATTCAGTGTTTCATGTAAGCTGACATAAACTAAGTTTACATGAAGGTGATATTGTTGGATCTGATGAGGATCTTACCCATTTGAAAGATTTATCACTAAGTGTATCTTTGGAACATGAAAGAGTACTCAAGATCATAGGTAAACAATTGAAAAATCATTCTATCTCTGAGTGCTTGATTAGGTGGAAGGGTCGGATTGAGCATGATGATTTGTGGGACAGAGTTGAAAGCATAAAGTAGATCTGGACCTAGTTTTCACTTTTGATGACAAATGTAGTTCAAGGGGGGAAGAATGTTATGTCCATGTACCAGAAAACTCATCAAGATGACACAAAATAAATTTGTGGCCTACTCGTGTGGGCACTACAGCTACTGACCCTCACCAAGTTTGAATCTCAAATCTTCAACCTAAAACTTGATTTGAACTCACCCTCCCAAGACTAGCTTTCTAACAACAATGGGTAGTCCTTTGATCAATGATTATCCTCTTGTACTTGGCTCTAATACCATGCTGAAAATTTAGTACAAAGGACCATAAATGAGCCTACTTAAAACTCCAAGAGTGATTGATTGATTGACACACCTATCCAATGCAAAACTAGTCACTAAATCTTGATCTTGATTAGCAAACTAGGATCTTAAAACCAAGAGCAATCAAATAGAATGATCAAATATGAAAATCTGAAGCCTCCAATACTTTTTAGTTGATTTTTCTTATAGTAGTAGAAAATATTCTCTACTACATGTTATAGTTCGTTTATGCTTATGTATGATTTTCAACCTAGATCTCTAGTGAATGTGGAGACAAAGTCTATTAAATCTAGAAAGTTGTAGATTTCTCACATGATATGTAAGAATTGTTGCAATTGGCATGTGATATTATGCGTAGTTCTCAGGACAGAGCTAAGCACTATGCCAATTTTAAGAGATCTCCCAAAGATTTTTAAAGTTGATGATTGTATATATCTTAGAATTCCAAAAGATTCTAGGACTATGCATATTGGAAAGCGTTATAATTTGTCTACTAGATATTGTAGATCACTTCAGACTATTAAGAAAATTATTTTTTTAGCTTACGAATTTGAAACGGTTTGCAAACACGAAAGTCAAAGGAGACGAAGATGAATGATTCGCGAACACGAAAGATCCTCGAATGAGATTCCTTTGCGGTCCAGTACGACAGAAAGGCATACGAGCAAAACGATACTCATTTTGCCCTCACGCTCCAAAGAGTACCAGCTAAGACCATGCAAATACCCAGAAGTACAGAGATCTGATCTAGAGGCATGACCACAGCAGATACTTCCTAGGTCGTGGCTACTGCATGGATATGCACATAGTGCTCAAAGAATCAGAGAAAATAAATCAATAGATGATATTGTAGACTTCGTGCACATATCAATTCATGTTGTGTCTAATCTCGAATGCAAGTATTTCTGGTGTTAATCGCGTGTCTGAGTACTTCTGGTTCATTTTGAATTCCTCACTTTGGTTGAAACTATATTGAATGCTGTATTAATTTTATGAATGTAGATCGGTAGTGATTGGCTACACTCTTGAGGACTGTAGGAGTGATTCAGCTGGCAGTGTCCAATGATTACATCTGAACTCCATCCGAGATGAAGAGAGTCATGCTTAATTCCGTTCGTGAAAGTTTTGCGAATTTGACGAATTCATCAGTCATCACAACCAACAAGAGTCTGGTTGGCTGAGTCGCTCTTTGACTGTTGTCGGTTCCTGTATCAAGAGATAGACAAACTCAAGAGTATACCTTGTGGGCTGTGTGCACACTCGGCTTGATCTTCTAGGAGGATTCGATTGATGAATTGCTCCTTGGACATGTTGCTGGGCTGTAGCAACATCTTTGTCTGATTTGTTGTCTCGAAGTGGGTCAAGATGGACATGTCTGAACCAAAAGCTCGGATTGTCGTGTCAACGGCAGGTGATGAAGGTTCTTCTTGAACAATATCATTGCCTTTGAGGTCGGCGAACTGATCCTCGATAAAGACTGTATCTTGGATATACAAGATTTGCTGGGTATCAGGATCATACAGCTTATAAATATTATCAGATGAAGTATATCCAATCAAGATGGTCTTGAGACCTTGGAAGTCCAATTTCTTCCTCGTGTCTTTTGGGATTTGTGTGTAGGCAATACACCCAAACACTCTTAGGTTCTTCAAAGAAGGCTTAGAGCCTGTCCACACCTCGTGGGGTGTCTTGCCTGAGAGGGCCTTGGTCAAACATATGTTCTGGATGTAAGCTGTAGTGGAGATAGCTTCAGCCCAAAATCTCTTGGGCAATGACGCATGCGCTAGCATACATTTGGCAGATTCAACCAGGGTATGGTTCTTCCTCTCTGCTAAGCCATTAGATTGAGGACTATAAGGAGTGATGAATTGCTACTCAATGTCTTGGCCTTGGTAGTACTCCTTAAAATCAAATATAGAGATATATTCTCCACTGTTGTCTGACTTGAGGGCCTTGATTGTCCTTCCAGTCTCGTTCTCTGCATGCTCCTTCAAGATTCTGAAGTAGTTGAAGGCTTCTGATTTCTTCTTTATAAAATACACCATAGTCCTTTTGGAAAATGCATCAATAAAGGTTATAGAATATTTGGCATCCTTCAGCAAAGGATTTTTCATCAGGCCACAAATAACTGAATGTACAACATCTAGCAATCCTCTAGAAATATGCTGATGGCTTGATTTAAATGGTTTCCTAGTCTGTTTACCAACTAGACAGTTTTGACGGACAGATAACTCGACTTTTTTGCGAGGATAGTCGAGATCAAGAACAATAGATTGTCTAGACATTTGTTGTGCATCAGCATGATTTAAATGAACAAGTCTATAATGCCAAAGTAAACCTTTATTTGCATGAATAGAAGTACTGAGAGCCTGACTAGAGGTAGAAAAGCAATGACTTAATTTATACAAGTATCCATGCCTCTTTTTGAGTGCTAGGATCTTGCCTGTTCTATCAACTACTTTGCACTGATCACATTCAAATTCTACTCTATGTCCTAGATCAGTGATTCTGCTAATAAAGAGTAATTTTGTAGATAAATATGGTACATACAGGACTTTTGAGAGTAGCTTAGACTGATCATTTGCAAAGCTTAATCTTATAGTGCCTTCACCTTTAATAGCTTGTGTGCTATTGTTACCAAGGTAGACATATTTCTGGGTATGGTAAGGTGTATAGGACTCGAAACAACCAATTTGGCTAGTCATATGTTGAGTGGCTCCGGAATCTAGGAACCAAGAACCGTCATTAGATGCTCTTTGATGGCTGGTCATGAAGGCATCATGATCTGCTCTTGAATAGTTGTGGAGCTTCTGCAGCTGCATTTGTCACTTGATTCGTAGCATCCCAAAATTCTCTAGGATCCTTTGGGTGTATCTGGACTGGTGAAGGTACAGCTTACCTCCCTCATAGTCTCTTTCAATTTGCAAACCTAGGTAACACATGGCTTCTCCCAGATCCACGATCTCAAAATATTTCGAGATGTTTGTTTTCACTTCAGCAATCAGCTGCTCACTCCTGCAAAGTATAAGAGTGTCATCCACATACACAACCACAATGATGATCTGCCCATCTGTAACTCTGACATATACATTGAAATCAGCCAACAGAGGCTTGAATCCACTCAAATGGACCATGAAGCAAGGAACTTATAGAAAAAATTCCTAGGGACCTATTTGTATAGGTCAATTTTCGATGTAATTAGACTAGCTGTGTGAATACTCATTTTGCCCCTTGTTGTTGTTCTTCGCTTGAAGTATCCGGCAGTCTTGAATTGCGTGGTTGTTTCGCTTGCAGTATCTGCAGAACAATTTCTTCTTTGTCTGCGGATTCGACTGTTCTTTGTGCTGGGCTGGTTTCTAGTCTGGCTTTGATTGCTTCGGGCCTTTCTTCTTCTTCTTCTTTGTCATGCTCTTGTTGGTGTACAAGGCGTGAGAGTTAGATGAGGAACTTGAGGCTTCGTTCCTCTGCGTGTCTTCCTGCAACTACATAGTAATGACTCTCGAAAGAGTCAATTCTGGATGAGTCATGATGATCACCACCTAGCTGTTGTATGAGCTTGGCAAGCTTGTAAGCAGTTGCATCATTGCGTCTTGATCGTCTATGACAGATCCGACAGCGGCCATTGGCCTTAGCCGGTTCTTGAATTGATTTATGCGATTACGGAGAGAATCACCATGCGTCATCTTCAGGGAGTAAAATTTCTTCCTGAGATGTAGCTTGGAAGCTATATGTCACACTTTGTATAGTGTGTTCAAGATGTCCTAGACTTCTTTCGATGTTTGAGCCTCAGATACATGGCCAATCTAGGTATCCGTGATATTGAGGATGATCAGCATGAAAGCTTTTCCATCCTTCAGCTTCCATCTGGCAATTGCTGCATCATCTACTTCGGGTTTCCCTTCCGCACCTTTAACAACGTCATACAATTATTTAGCCATTAGTACAGTTTTCATCTTAAATTTCCACAGATGGTAATTGGCTCCATCAAGCTTGTCCATGGTGGGACCGGTTTTCCCTTGGGAGTCCATGTGGTAGAAATAGTCTAAGTGATAGAAGAAACTATCAGTGACATAAGTATGAAAATCTGATGCTAGAAATACAGAACAAGAAAACAATTACTCTATTGGCTAGAAGAGTCTTGTCCTGTAGAAGCTTATCAAGCTATGGAAATAGCTCTGATACCATGTTGGGAGAGAGGGATGAAAGAAGCTGTCGTGTATGAGAAACAAAAATTAGCTCTAAAAGAAGGAAAGACAAACATGAACGAGAAACGAAACGCGAATGGAAAATTCTCTTGCGCAGCGGAATGAGCTATACGACTCTCTCCCTAAGCATGACTATGCCTATCAGAATGAACAGAACGGTAGTGATGGAAATCATGGTCGTTCTTGATTACGTACCAAACTTTAATAAAATCATCAGAAGATTAATTTGTCACGAAGCGCTAGACAAATTATCTGTAGCATACACATATTCGTCAATGCCCACACCTCCCCAAATCTATTTGATTGAGAAAACTCACTATTCAAAAGCGCAAGTATCTTATTCTTGTCATCTTGGTTTTGTTGCTCCCAAGAAGTGAATAAGTTATGGCCAAAATATTTGAGAGCAAGGTCGTGCATTCTATTGATGACGATGTTGCTTTTGGTATCCTTGATGATGGAGCCATCATCTTTTAAATTATAAAACAAATTGGATGATTCCTCCGATGGGACATCCATCGAAGGATTACCTCTAAGAATCGGTCACCTCTTAGGAAAGACAAAGATGTTTCAATCTTTGTCTTTCATCGAGAGATAGCGAACCATAAAAGTCCGCAATCCGATTGGAACCGGATCCTCCTCTTGCACTAGAAGAAGATCTTGGTCTTCTCCTAGAACCACTACCACTAGAAGACATTGTGTGTGTAAAGAGGGAGAAAAGAGAAAGATAAAAGCTTAACAAATGTAAAGAAGAAAAACAGAGCTTGAGAAAAAGAGAAATCTTGAGAAAGAGAGAGCTTAAGGAAAGTAAAACTTCAAATTGTGTGTGTGTGTGTGTGTGTGTGTGTGTGTGTGTGTGAGAGAGAGAGAGAGAGAGAGAGAGAGAGAGAGAGAGAGAGAGAGAGATATGAAAGCTTAACAAATTGAAAGAGCTTGACAAAGAAAGAGCTTTTTTTTACAAAATATAAATATTTAAATGTCTTGTCTCATTCTTTTAAGGACAAGTGAAAGTGAGACAAGACTGTTAATGTTTTTATTTTAAAAGACAATTTTTAAAATAATAAGACATTAAATTTAAGCAATTTACAAGATTATCTTAGAACTTATAAAAGAATAAAGAATAGTATGACATGTTTTAAGTTATTTTAATTTTTTTGATGTTAGTGACATCTAAGAAAATTGTCGAGGACCCGCGCACCCACCCGAGCCCACCCGAGCCCGCGCGCCCACCTAAGTCCATGGCTCGAAGTGGTCGCGACTATCTTTAAAAAAAATAGCATGACTTCAAAAACTTTCAAAAGCAACAACTTCAAAAACTCCAAAAACTTTCAAAATCTTCAAGCACCAACCTCTAAGCATCAAAAGCATCAAATGATCTTCAAGATCAAACCTCCAAACAATACAACTAGTGAGGAAATTCTTCTAGAAAGTTAGAAACTACCACATCTATGTTTTAAAAAATAGTCCGACAGACTTGCAACTCTTCCTGTAGCTAAAAAACTATTGCATGCCTAATCCATAACATTCCCAATTCGTTTTGAGGCACACTCACAAATCCACGAGAAGAGTTCCGGGACAAAGTTTCTTGTCCCGGAATGTCCATGATCCAGAACGGATTCCTCCCGGATCGTGTTCCGCTATGTAATAGATCCTAACACCATAGTATGGCAAACACTAACTGATCCACCCAACCTTGCCTACTCCCTGATATATAGCAAGCCCCTCCTAGCCCAGTGTGGGGCCTGGTAGCATGCATACTGCCAAGTGTCAGCCATGTGGCACTCACGTGGCCGACTGCACGTCGGTGACCCAACGGAGGGCCCTATCCTACTGACAGGGTGGCTATGGAACGTGCTGAGGCACACTACTCACATTGTCTTGCCCTATTGGTCGTGTATGCTGGACACTGACTGTGATATCTGGCCTCTTGTGTTCTCTAGGGTTTTAGTAAAAGTGTGTTTTGGTGAAAATGGAAAATACTTTTTGTTTGATGTGAAATGGTTCAAAATCAATTATCAAGGGTCAAATGCAACCATGAAAAGAGATCGTAGTGGATTTTTTGCTATCGATTCAAGCAAGACATTAAGCATGGATTATTCAGACACATTGGTGTTTCCTCATCATTGTGAACAGGTGTGTCACATGACATTCATTTTTTCTCAATCATAATCAGTAACATACACTATTTCATTACAATTAACTATTCATGTGGACCTTAGTTTCATGTTGGAACAAGTTTTTTAACTTAACATTGTTAAATGTGTAGATATTTTTTCAACTGGATCGACTAAACAACAATTGGTGGTATGTTGTTCAAGTAAAGCCACGCGCCAGACATGTATTTGAAAATGCATACATTGAGAATGAAATGGAGGACTTGAATATTGACAACACAAACATGGTTGATGCGGATATAGAAATATCTCCAAGTTTTCAAAATATTATAGGAAATACTATAAATGAATCGAACGATTCTGACACAAACGACAATATTGAGAGAGGGTCCGATTACTATAGTGATGATGAAATCATCTAAGCGGAGATGAGTTGCAAGATGTATTGGCTGATGAATTTGAATCTTGTGATGATGAATAAATTATGTATATGTATATATATATATATATATATATATATATATATATATATATATATATATATATATATATATATTACAATCATTTTTGTGATAAAATGATAGTTTATGTAATTATTGCATCTTTATAATACATTCTTGCATTTTTCAAATTTATCTTGATCTCAATCTACCAATCACTTCTGATTTATTTTAAATCGAATGTTTTCAATACAATCTATATCTTATTTTAGATCTAGCAAAAATTGATTGACCAAAGAAAACAATTAGTGAGCATACGTTGATCGTTTATATTCGCTGCAAAAATATTTTTCTTTTGAAACATCCTTACTATACTTAAAATCTATTAAAGCAATATATCTTCATATCTTTACTTTGGTTGAAGCACGATATTGATTTTGTCAGAGCACAATAATTTGACACAATGATCATTTGATTTTTGATTCACAATCATGATCACATAATAATCATTTTATTATTAGTCCACACTTATTTAAAGCCTAAAAAAAAATTCATATATTTTTAAATTAATCATAGGGTTGTTTGTTTATCAAAATATTGTTCAAATAGTTTTTTAAAAAAAATTATAAGAAATATATTTTGCCATGCATGGCAATATAAAACTACAATTCTCTGGAATTTTCTCTGGAGATTTGCCACGCGCGGCAGTGCCATGCGTGGCAAATCTCCAAAATTACAACAAATATATTTTGCCACACATGGCAATATAAAACTACAATTCTCTGGAATTTTCTTTAGAGATTTGCCACGCGTGGCAGTGCCACGCATTGCAAATCTCCAAAGCATGTGAATATCAGATGTCAGATGAGAGGTGGTTAAATAACAGCCTTGCATGCAACTTCCACGCGTGGCTTTACCAGGCCAAACAATTTTGGCACTTGTTTTTTTGAATTTTGGTTTAAAAAAAGTTGCGTGGCAGTGCCACCAGAAAAAAAAAATTCAATGCCAGACCCACCTCCAGCCTGAATTTGACCGGCAGAGTCCTCGAAAATTTTTTGGTGTGGATGTACCACACGTGGCAGAGCCATGCAAAGAAAAATGTGATAATTTTGATTAAGTATCGGGTTCGCGTGGCAGCGTCATGTGGTAAAACGCCCATATGTGTAGTTGTGTGCAGTGCCCAGTTGTAGGTACTTCAATAGCTTTGTTTGAAGCAAGGCTTGAATGCCAATCATCATTAACATATATGAGCCACACAATTAAATTATTCTAGCAAGCATAATGGCATAATGTATAGGTGAGCATTGTTATGGAAATGATAGCAATCTTACCAAAGATAGTCTAGAAGGTTTCCTTTCGTAATCGTGACTCTTCCAAATGTGTTCAAGAATCTCCACATAGCAATCTTCAAGCGAGAGAGAGAGAGAGAGAGAGAGAGAGAGAGAGAGAGAGAGAGAGTGAGAGAGAGAGAGAGAGAGAGAGAGAGAGAGGGGGGGGGGGGAGGGTAGGGAGAGTGAAATTAGGATAGTGTCAACTTCCTTCATATAGAGATCACAGTACATTTTGGTGCACTGGGTGCTTGATAATGCCCACCGTTAGATCGTAGCCATTCAAGGAAACCAAGTTTTCCACCACAAGACTCCAATTTTGAAAAAAACTTTTTTAAGAGGTCATATCTCTAAGTTTAACATGGTAAGGCATTTAGTTGGTTTGGTATCATAAGGGAAAAACCTATCCATAATGTTTCGAAGAGCGAATAAAACATAATAACCATATAGTAGAGTCCATGAGAGAGAGAGAGAGGGAGCATTTCCTCCCCTTCCTATCATTTGTGTGGTCAAGGCCCTACTGTTTTGCATGTATGTAATTGTTATTTGTAGAAGATGAATGCTTGATTTTTGTTATTGTTTAATTATACTACCACAATCACCAATCATAATTAGTTACCTTCTAGTACTTAATTAAATTAGCTTTTTATGATTTTTCTCTGCCATACTGGGCTTCCCTCCTCTCAAATGTTGATGTTCTTCAATGTTATCATATTGCTTTGAAGGCAAATAAGAAGATTTTTGGTTTTGTCATCCTTACTGAATTCTTTCGAGTCAAGGACTGAACCCCTATTTTATGCACCAACTTGACATTTAGGCCCTGCGACATTAAAAGTCCCAAAGAAAGACCTAAAGTGATCATCGAGTTGGACTTACGAGAGTTGAAGTTTTAAGTGATGGATTAGCATGCATTCATGAAAGCATTAAGGACGTGGAGCTTGTTCAAGTTGTTTTTTATGGCTTGTTGGATGATCATGCAATTTGGTGCAAAGTCTTGCTATTCAAAAAAGATTGCCAAGTATGGAGGACTTGCGAGACGTCTTGGTGGCTGAAGAGTTTAGACTCCAAGCATATGACATATGACATTTCACATATTACATTTTTTGAGGAGTATTATTCATCATTGATGGCATTTGAAAGTGATCAGAATGTGATCTACACGGCCAGTAATGGTGAGTGTGCAATCAAAGGAATCGGCACAATAATAACCATATAGTAGAGTCCATGTGAGAGAGAGAGTGAGAGAGAGAGAGAGAGCATTTCCTCTCCTTCCTATCATTTGTGTGGTCAAGGCCCTACTGTTTTGCATGTATGTAATTGCTATTTGTAGAAGATGAATGCTTGATTTTTGTTATTGTTTAATCATACTATCACAATCACAAATCATAATTAGTTACCTTCTAGTACTTAATTAGATTAGCTTTTTATGATTTTCCTATGCCATACTTGGCTTCCCTCCACTCAAATGTTGATGTTCTTCAATGTTATCATATTGCTTCAAAGGCAAATTAGAATATTTTTGTTTTTGCCATCCTTAACTGAATTCTTCCGAGTCAAGGACTGAACCCCTATTTTATTCACTAACTTGACATTTAGACCCTGCGACATTAAAAGTCCCAAAGAAAGGCCTTACGTGATCATCGAGTTGGACTTACGAGAGTTTTAAGTGATGAACTAGCATGCATTCGTGAAAGCATTAAGGACGTGGAGCTTGTCCAAGTTGTTTTTAATGGCTTGTTGCATGATCATGCTAATTTGGTGCAAAGTCTTGCTATTCAAAAAACATTGCCAAGTATGGAGGACTTGCAAGAGGTCTTGGTGGCTGAAGAGTTTAGCCTCCAAGCATATGACATATGACATTTCACATATTGCATTTCATGAGGAGTATTATTCATCGTTGATGGCATTTGAAGGTGACCAGAAGGTGATCTACACGGCCAATGATGGTGAGTGTGCAATCAAAGGAATCGGCGCAATTCCTACTTCCCTCTTTACTACTAGGAATGTGAATTTGAAGGATGTTTCATTTATTCCATTATCACTAAAGACCTTTTTAGTCTGAGTCAAATTGCAAGCCTGATAAAATCTCCAGACGTACATTCCATATAATGGCGAGGTCTTTGTAAGTACTATCAACAAGTGCTTTATAATGTCAGTTCAAACAAACCTACACTAAATGCATTGTCATAATATCATGTGAATGGAACACACGACTTCAGTTGATCGGGTATTAATAACTGCATGTGCTCACCTTAGTTCTGATTCTCTGCCCTAGCCTACTAGAGAAATTGACAAGACCGCTTATCAACAGAAGTTATCCATTTTTTTAGCGGTTATGAGTTTAAATTTCATAATCAACATTACGTGATGGGTAATACATCTTGCTATAAAAAGCTCAGTAACTTAAAGCAATACACCAACTGACACAATTTCTTCCATATTAACATGTTCCATATTAAATGACGCAATTTCTTCCATATTGACATGCAAAATGAGCAGTTTGACTTTTCCAACCACTCTGACGCGCAGGCTGGAATGGGCAACAAAAGTTTTTTTTGAAGAAAACATATGCCTATTTTGCTTTTTAATTTGTTCTAAAAGTGAGCAGACTCAGGCACAAAGTATCCATTACGTTCATAGAAAGGTGCCCGAGGGTGCTCTATGGTAGCGCTTGAAGTGTTTTCATTATCCCATAGTGAGGTCATGAACTCACTGGTACCAGCCTCCATATGACCTTCAAGTGCATCAGCATCCTCTTTCCCTCGTTACCACCCCTTGAGATCAAAGGTTGCTCAGTGGCTATGAGGCTTGGCTTAGGACATCTTTGGGTGTGGGTGTGGCCAATGTGCTAGTTTTCTTGCAAGGCTTTTTTCTAGCCTTGGCCTCACATATTTCATACTGCTCGACCTTTCTCAGCTCTTTCATAAAAAGGTTTTCCAACAATCCTTTCTCTCCATACTCACATTGTGGTTTGTGCATTGAAATGACAAACTTTAGGATTAGTCTTCGGTATATGATCCTCATTGATGATGGAACCAATTCACATGCATCCACACAACATTAATATAGATTAGGTCCGCCAATAAGTGGTGATCATGACATAGGTAGGAGTTCATTTCATGAAACAAATTTTGGAAGATCAACTTCAATCCGCAACACAAATGAGGACACACAAGAGAAAATACATATCATTGTAAAAGAAAAATAATCAATATCAATATAACCCCGCTTTCTTGTTTCGACGCTTCAGCTAGGACTGTAGTAAACTAAAAATAATAATATAGCTTACCACTTACCTAGGTAATATTTGAATGTCATGCAGTAAACGTAAGCATCCCATACAAAGCAACAACACAAGGGAACAGGTGGTGGATAAACCAACCCAACCAAACCTACATCGTACGGATCTAGCCCCCAAGCTAATCAATCATAGTCATGGAAAGAGGAGTC
Source organism: Diphasiastrum complanatum (assembly GCA_029204225.1). NCBI lineage: Eukaryota > Viridiplantae > Streptophyta > Lycopodiopsida > Lycopodiales > Lycopodiaceae > Diphasiastrum > Diphasiastrum complanatum. Next base: position 50,081,956 of record CM055092.1, on the reverse strand, counting down.
ACGCCAGTAGCATGTAGGTACTAATCACAAAATCAAGCATACGTGAGAGCCCAACAAGTATACTTATATCCTCCAAGGTCCATGCACCACTAGTAGGTCATTGTGACACCTCACCGGACACCTCTGCAGCCTATCTGGGCCACGTCATCTAGTTTCCTAATGACTCACTGATAGACCCATACCAACTCCACCACCATGTGTTTAGGCCTACAACCTTTAATTATGACCATGTACACATAAGGGCCCCAATTCCCTTATAGTCACAATTAACTTACGGGTTGTTGGTCTACCGGTCCCTAGCGTGGACATGCTACCCGAGACCTGTTGAGAGAGAGGGACGAAAGAAGGTGTCGTGTGTGAAAAATGAAAATTAGCTCTAAAGGAAGGAAAGACGAACACGAACGAGAAACGAAACACGAACGAGAAATGAAACGCGAACGGAAAATGTTCGTGCGCAGCGGAACGAGCTATACGACTCTCTCCCTAAGCATGACTATGCCTATCAGAACAAACAGAACGATAGTGATGGAAATCACGGTCGTTCTTGATTACGTAGCCAAACTTTAATAAAATCATCGGAAGAATAATTTGTCGCGAAGCGCTAGACAAATTCTTTGTTGCGGATGATTCGCGAAAAGCTAGACGGAGCTTCAACTGATAATTAGTCACGAATGATTTGCGAAAGTCAAGTCTAAATGTTAGTCGTGCTAAAACAGATTACCAAATTGAGCGACTAGAAAAGTCAGACAGAATGAATAATGACAAGCATAGCAATATTGACACGGATCTGAACACAGAACAAAGAACTGTTATCAGATTAAGTATATCAAATATACATGTCAATGATGCAGTAGAGCACAAGAAAATAGCGGGCAAAACCTCATGCTCTACTGCATAAAGGGATGCAACCTTAACACTAACAATAAAGAATCAATACACGAAACATCTACTTTGTCTATATCTCTCTAATAAGCTTCTGATGCTAATTTACACACTTGATCTTCAATCAATGATCTCTGATCAATCAATTTCGTCACCCTCGTCAAACTGAATACTCAAATGCTATCGAGTATATATACACAATATTACAAGTGTGTAGATGAAGAAAGTACAGAGTGGATGTGCTATCTGTAGGAGATCGTGGGTGGCTGCAATCGTTGTCCAGTCAGTTAGCATAGTTGCATGGGGTGAGCGTGAAAAGGGTGCGACATCAGTCTTTGCTGAAGTGAACGTTGTAACTAGAACACGTGTAGAAACACAATGTCACAATTCTTTCATCTTTTCTTCGCCTGTGAGAATTTGTATGTAAATATGCTGACTGCGCAACAATGTGAGTAAATATGCAGCATCAATGGAGGCAGATGAGTAGAGGAAATAAGTCCAACAGCCCCCCTTATTGGATCCATGAATGCCTTCATCTTCAGACTAAGCAATGGACAATATTTGTTGTGTGCATTAACACTTAGTGCTTTCGTGAATATGTCTACAACCATGTTCTGCGTTCTGCAGTACGTTAAGCTTACCTCCTTATTTAGAAACTTGCCCTTGATGTAGGTATGTCTGATTTCAAAGTGCTTACTCCTAGAATAAAATCTAGGGTTGGCCGAAAAGGCAATAGCACTCTGATTATCACAGAATAAAATTGTAGGGCTGTACTGATGCAGATTGACGTCTGAAAGTAAATTTCTCAACCAAAACGCTTCTTTAATAGTTTGAGAAGCACCAATGTATTCTGTTTCTGTAGAAGAAAGTGCGATAGAGTTTTGCTTACGACTATTCCATGAAATGGGACCGCCAAAGAAGAATGTAAATCCATATGTGGACTGACGATTGTCTACATCTCCTCCCCAGCTTGCATCTGAATAACCACTAAGCTGATGAAGATTGTCATTGCTGACATCTCCATAGCAGACGCACTGGTCCATGGTAGCTCGAATATATCTCATGACTTTTATGAGAGCCTTCCAATGTGTAATACTAGGATTGGCCATATAATGGCTGAGTGAGCTTACTGCAAAAGAGATATTTGGTCTTGTACATACCATTGCGTACATGAGGGATCCAAGTATCGATCAATATAGATACTCTCTCATTTGCTCATGTTCCTGCTTGGTCTGGGGACATTGGTCCTTCGACAAATGCAGGCCTCGATCCATTGGTGAGTGAGCTAATTTACAATTCATTAAATTGTATAGGTTAAGGACATTGTAAAGATACCTTTGTTGAGTGATGTAAATCAGCCACTTTGCTCTGTCTCTATGGATCTGAATTCCCAAACAGAAGTGAGCTTCACCCAAATCAGTCATGTCGAACTCTGAAAACAACATCTGCTTCGAATCCTTGACCATATTGGTATTGTTGTTGAAGAGCAACATATCATCCACATATAAGGTGATGATAATGAAGGATTGTTGTAATGACTTGGAATAGACGTTGCAATCAGCAGTGCTTGGTTTCAATCCTTGTTCAATGAGGAATGTGTTGATCCTCTAAAACCAAGCTCTCACAGACTGTTTCAAGCTGTATACTACTTTGTGGAGTTTACAGACATGATTCTTCATACCTTTCAGAACCTATATTTCGAGCTGGATCATGTAGATATCTTCTTGTATAACTTCATTCAGATAGGCTATTTGTAGATCAAGTTGATGCACTTCGACGTCAGCAGCTGCAGCATAAGACAAGAGCATTCGAATCGACGAATGTTTGACTACTGGACTAAAAGTCTCGCTGTAGTCGACATTCGAGATCTAGGTGAATCCTCGTGCTACCAGTCTTGCCTTCCTTCAATCAGTTCCTCCGTTGGCATTGTATTTGATCTTAAAGATCCATTTGCCATCAATGATGTTGCAGCCAATAGGAGCTTCAACTAATGACCATGTCTGATTCTTGGTCAGAGAGGAATACTCTCTGTCCATAGCTTCTCTCCAGAGATCAGAGTTGAAGAAACAAAATGTTTCTAATTACAAAGCCTTGCTAGCCTTCATCCCTCAGCCCAATGAAGACATTTGCGAACTCGAAGATCTGGAGAAACGAAGATAAACGGTTTGCGAACACAAAGTCAAAGGAGACGAAGAGGAATGATTCGTGAACAAAAAAGATCCACGAACGAGATTCCTTTGCAGTCCAGTACGAGAAAAAGGCATACAAGCAAAACAGAACCTGTTTTGTCCTCACGCTCCAAAGAGTACCAGCTAACACCACAAAATACCCATAAGTATAGAGATCTGATCTGATGGCATGTCGTCAGCAGATACGTCCTAGGTCATGGCTATTGCGTGGATATGCACATAGTGCTCAAAGAATCAGAGAAAAAAAATCAATAGATGATATTGTAGCCTTCGTGCACATATCAATTCGTGTTGTGTCTGATCTCAAATGCAAATGTTTTTGCTGTTAATCGCGTGTCTGAGTTTTTTCTTGTTCATATTGAATTTCTCAGTTTGATTGAAACTATGTTGAATGCTGTACTAATTTTATGAACATAGATCAGTAGTGATTGACTACACTCTGGAGGACTGTAGGAGTGATTCAGCTGGCAGTGTCCAGTGATCGCATCTGAACTCCATTCGAGACGAAGAGAGTCGTGCTTGATTCCCTTCGCGAATCTGACGAATTCATCAGTCATCACAACCAACAAGAGTCTGGTTGGCTGAGTGCCTCTTTGACTGTCGTCAGTTCCTGTATCAAGAGACAGTCAGACTCAAGAGTATACCTTGTGGGCTGTGTGCACACTCGGCTTGATCTTCTGGGAGGATTCGACTGATGAACCGCTCCTAGGACTTGTTGTTGGGCTGTAGCAACATCTTCGTCCGATTCGTTGTCTTGAAGTGGGTCAACAATAGGCACGCCTGAGCCAGAAGCTCGGATTGTCGTGTCAATGGCAGGTTATGAAGGTTCTTCTTGAACAATATCCTTACCTTTGAGGTCGACGAACTGATCGTCGATAAAGACTATATCTTGGCTATACAAGATTTGCTGGGTATTAGGATCATACAGCTTATAAGTATTGTGAGATGAAGTATATCCGATCAGGATGGTCTTGAGACCTTGGAAGTCCAATTTCTTCCACGTTCCAGAATCTCTTGGGCAATGACGCATGCACTAGCAAACATTTGGCAGATTCAACCAGGGTATGGTTCTTCCTCTTTGCTAAGCCATTAGACTGAGGACTATAAGGAGTGATGAATTGCTGCTCAATGCCTTGGCCTTGGCAGTACTCCTTAAACTCAATAGAGATATATTCTCCACCATTGTCTGACCTGAGGGACTTGATTGTCCTTTTAGTCTCCTTCTCTGCATGCTCCTTGAAGATTCTGAAGCAGTTGATGGCTTGTGATTTCTTCTTTATAAAATACACCATAGTCCTTCTGGAAAATTCATCAATAAAGGTTATAAAATACTTGGCACCCTTCAGCAAAGGATTTTTCATCGGGCCACAAATATCGGGATGTACAATGTCTAGCAATCCTCTAGCAATATGATGATGGCTTGATTTAAATGGTTTCCTAGTCTGTTTACCAACTAGACATTCTTGACAGACAGGTAACTCGACTTTTTTGTGAGGATAGTCGATATCAAGACAATAGATTATCTAGACATTTGTTGTACATCAGCATGATTTAAATGACCAAGTCTATAATGCCAAAGTAAACCTTTATTTGCATGAATAGAAGTACTACGAGCCTGACTAAAGGCAAAAAAACAATGACTTAATTTATACAAGTAACCATGCATCTTTCCGAGTGCTAGGATCTTGCCTGTCCTATCAACTACTTTGCATTGATCACATTTGAATTCTACTCTACATATAGGACTTTTGTGAGTAGCTTAGACTGATCATTTGCAAAGCTGAATCTTATAATGCCTTCACCACGAATAGCTTGTGTGCTATTGTCACTAAGGTAGACATATTTATGGGTACTGTAAGGTGTATAGGACTTGAAATAGCCAATGAGACTAGTCATATATTGAGTGGCTCCGAAATCCAAGAACCAAGGACTGTTGCCAGATGCTCTTTGATGGCTGGTCATGAAGGCATCATGATCCGCTATTGAATAGGTTGTGGAGCTTCTGCAGCTGCATTTGCCACTTGATTCGACTGCCCCTTGCTGTTGTTCTTCGCTTGAAGTATCTGACAGTCTTGAATTTCGTGGTTGTTTCGCTTGCAATACCTGCAAAACAGCTTCTTCTTTGTCTGCGGATTCTACAGTCCTTTGTTCTAGGCTAGTTTCTGGTCTGGCTTTGATTGCTTCGGGTCTTTCTTCTTCTTCTGCTTTGTCATGTTCTTTTTGGTGTACAAGGTGTGAGAGTCAGTTGAAAAACTTGAGGCTTTGTTCCTCTGTGTGTCTTCCTGCAACAACATAGTAATGACTCTCAAAAGAGTCAATTCTGGATGAGTCGTGATGATCATCACCCAGTTGTCATATGTGCTTGGCAAGCTTGTAAGCAGTTGCATCACTGCGTCTTGATAGTCTATGATAGATCCGACAGTTGCCATTTGTCTTAGCAAGTTCTTGAATTGATTAATGTGATTCTGGAGAGAATCACCGTTTGTCATCTTTAGGGAGTAAAATTTTTTCTTGAGATGTAACTTGGAAGCTATATCTCGCACTTCGTATAGTGTGCTCAAGATGTCCAGACTTCTTTTGATGTCTGAGCCTTGGAGCTTCTGGATCAGGCGTGTCCATTGTTGGCCCACTTCGAGACAACGAATCAGACGAAGATGTTGTTATAGTCCAGCAACAAGTCCTAGGAGCAATTCATCAGCCGAATCCTCCTAGAAGATCAAGCCGAGTGCGCACATAGCCCACAAGGTATACTCTTGAGTCTGCTTGTCTCTTGATACAGGAACTGATGACAATTGAAGAGGCACTCAGCCAACCAGACTCTTATTGGTTGTGATGACTGATGAATTTGTCACATTCTCGAAACTTTTGCAAAGGGAATCAAGCACAACTCTCTTCATTTCGGATGGAGTTCAGATGTGATCATTGGACACTTCCAGCTGAATCACTCCTACAGGCCTCCAAAGTGTAGCCAATCACTACTAATCTATGTTCATAAAATTAATACAGCATTCAACATAGTTTCAACCAAATTGAGGAACTCAAAATGAACAAGAAGAAACTCAGACATGCAATTAACAACATAAATATTTGCATTCGAGATTAGACACAACACGAATTGATATGTGCACGAAGTCTACAATATCATCTATTGATTTCTTTTCTCTGATTCTTTGTGCACTACGGGCATATCCACGCAGTAGCCATGACCTAGGAAGTATTATTTGCTGACGTCATGCCATCAGATCAGATCTCTGTACTTTTGGGTATTTGTGTGGTCTTAGCTGGTACTCTTTGGAGCGTGAGGACAAAACGAGTTTCGTTTTTCTCATAGGCCTTTCTCTTGTACTGGACCGCGAAGGAATCTCGTTCGTAGATCTTTCGTGTTTGCGAATTGTTCGTCTTCGTTTCTCCAGATCTTTGAGTTCGCGAATGTCTTCGTCGGGTTGAGGGCTGAAGGCTAGCAAGGCTTTGTAATTAGAAACATTTTGTTTTTTCAACTCTGATCTCTAGAGAGAAGCTATGGACAGAGAGTATTCCTCTCTAATCAAGAATCAGACATGGTCATTAGTCGAAGCTCCTATTGGCTGCAACACCATTGATTGCAAATGGATCTTTAAGATCAAATACAATGCCAATGGAGCAATTGATCGAAGGAAGGCAAGACTGGTAGCACGAGGATTCACCCAGATCTCGAATGTCGACTACAGCGAGACTTTCAGTCCAGTAGTCAAACATTCGTCAATTCGAATGCTTCTGTGTTATGTTGTAGCTACCGACCTCGAAGTGCATCAACTTGATGTACAAACAGGCTATCTGAATGGAGTTATACAAGAAGATATCTACATGATCCAGCCCAAAATATAGGTTCTGGAAGGTATGAAGAATCATGTTTTAAACTCCACAACGCACTGTATGGCTTGAAACAGTGTGCCAGAGCTTGGTTTCAGAGGATCAACACATTCCTCATTGAACAAGGATTTAAACCAAGCACTGTTGATTGCAACATCTATTCCAAGTCAGTACAACAATACATCATTATCATCACCTTATATGTGGATGATATGTTGCTCTTCAGCAACAATACCAATATGGTCAAGGATTCGAAGCAGATGCTACTTTCAGAGTTCGACATGACTGATCTAGGCGAAGCTCACTTCTGTCTGGGAATTCAGATCCACAGAGACAGAGCAAAGTGACTGATTTACATCACTCAACAAAGGTATCTTCACAATGTCCTTAATAGATACAGTTTAATGAATTGTAAATCAGCTCACTCACCAATGGATCCAGGCCTGCATTTGTCGAAGGACCAATGTCCCCAGACCAAGCAGAAAGAGGAGCAAATGAGAGAGTATTTGTATCGATCGATACTTGAATCCCTCATGTACGCAATGGTCTGTACAAGACCAGATATCTCTTCTGCAGTAAGCTCACTCAACCAATATATGGCCAATCATTAGAGAAGTTTTGAGCTCCAAAAAGACCCTTTAAGAATTCGTGCAAGATGTAGTTTATATTATTAAAATATTATAGCACTAATACTTTTGACTTGCCATAACTTTCTAATCGTAGTTAAAAAGTAATCATCTAGCATATCATTGGAAAGCCCTTGTTGAGCGCTTTCCAATGCACCAAACTTCGCTAAATTCGGACTTACCACTAAAAAGTTATGCCATTTTTAGTGTGGAATCAAAATGTGGACCAAAAAAGTTACGTTACGTAGATTTCAAATTTGAGTGTTTTGATTGGTCCATGTGAAAGAAAAAATTGAGAAAAAATATAAAAGGAATCTTTACAAAGAGTCTTTTTTGGATTTAGAACTCCTCTAATGCCTGGTATTACACAGTGGAAGGCTCTCATAAAAGTCATCAGATATATTTGAGCTACCATGGACCAGTGCATCTGCTATGGAGATGTCAGCAATGACAATCTTCATCAGCTTAGTGGTTATTCTAATGCAAGTTGGGGAGGAGATGTAGACAATTGTAAGTCCACATCTGGATTTACATTCTTCTTCAACGACGGTCCCATTTCGTAGAACAGTCGTAAACAAACCTCTATCGCACTTTCTTCTACTAAAACAGAATACATTGCTGCTTCTCAATCTAACGTTAGATGTCCGAATCCATCATAGTTTGTAAGTATCAAATTCTGACATCTCATTTTAAATTATATTCTCGCCAGCTACTGGAGACTACCGAAGTTCTTCTTTATGGGGGGTCGACATGGATGTTGGATATCAACATGTCGGATTCCGACATTTTATGAAATTTTTTGAAATCCGTCGCAACCACATGTCGGAACGTGCGCTTTTTGTAGTAGTGAAACAAGTCCTTTCCCAATGCTTTGGAAGATATCAGCCACACACTCCCTTGACGAGACATGTTGTAGCTCCATTTCCTTTGCCATGACTTGTTCTCTGACAAAATGATATGCCACTTCAATATGCTTGCCCTTTGCAAAGTTTTAACCATACAACTTTGATCCATCTTAAGAATGATCTCCATACTAAGTATAGACCTCCTTTCTATGGTTTTATAATAGCTTTCATAATTGATATAGATAATAGTGCCCATATTGGATGCTTCGCTATTTCTTACATCAATTTTACATGTGAAGATGTAATTAGAACATGAAGAATCAAATAGAATGTAAATGAAACGATTCCTCCATGCTTCCAACTTTGAACTCTCAAGAAAATAACAACAAAAAAACAATAAATGTGAGTAATCAACCAATGCTTGCATGTGTCCTCCATCTTTGTCCTTTCTTTATATGTATCATCCATGAAAATCAATGAATCAGCCTCATCTCCATCTCGCCGCAAGATATCTTCAACACTTGATGACTTGACCATGGATGAGTGACATACTGAGCATCCCTTAGCTTCATTTCCATCAGATAAACCAGCCAAAAATGCTAGTACAACTCCAACATCAAAATGATGCAAAACAACGTGACTATTTTCATGACATCTTGACAATTTGCACACATTCACATGAAATTGCTCAAACATGAGATAGAACAAGTAAAGTAAACTTGAACAACACTTCCTTGATGCTCCATTGACCTTACTTGACTCTTCAATATCCTACAAAAATAGATCGAAAGTATCTTTGCCACTTGGCTTCACTTTGATGCTCTCATGAAGAGTAATGTTGATATAGCAAATGCATCCAAAGGTTTTGAAAAACTTGACACTCGACCTCCTACGAAACAAGACTTGAAAAGGGGTTTTTTCATCCAATACTACACTCAGCCATCTATTGCATAGAAAATTAGCACACAACAAAGCTTGATCGCAAAAAAATTTAGGAAGATTTGCACCTAACCATCACAAAATGCTTTGAACTTGGTAGAAATGTACTCGCCACCATTGTCGCTCCTCAAGCACTTGATGTTTGTAAAAAATTGGACCTCCCTTGCAATCTTGAACTTGACAAAGACATCAAACACCTCATCTTTGCTCTTTCGTAGATACACCCAATAAAACTTACTAATCATCAATAAAAGTCACATACATCTTAGCGCCTCCATTGCTAATTGTAGTAACACCATGAATATCCGAGTTGAAAAGGCTGACTTAACCTTGATATAGATCTCTTGTAAGTTAACCTATGTGACTTTGATAAAGCACATTGTTCATAAACATGATTCAAGCTTGTTAAAAAATTTGGGAAGACATTAGAGTTCTTAATCCAAAAAAGACCCTTTGTAAAGATTCTTTCTATATTTTTTCTCAATTTTTTCTTACACATGGACTAATCAAACCACTCAAATTTAAAATCTACGTAAAGTAACTTTTTGAGTCCACATTTTGATTCCACACTAAAAATGGCATAACTTTTTAGTGCTAAGTCCGAATTTAGCAGAGTTTGGTGCATCGAAAAGCGCTCGATAAGGGCTTTCCAATGATATGTTACATAACATACTTCTGAGCTATGGCTAAAAAGTTATGGCAAGTCAAATGTATTAGTGTTATAATATTTTAATAATATAAACTACATCTTGCACGAATTCTTAAAGGGTCTTTTTGGAGCTCAAAACTCCTCTAATGACCAAAACCAACTTGCCTCCTTGCCATCACCTCCAATGACTTGTAGTTGAGATGCCCCAATCTCTTGTGCCATACCTCTTGCATTAAGAGTTGCTCCTTTGCCATACATCCAAATTGGTTAGAAACAACACAAACATCAAGTTTGACCAACTTACCTTGTCTCTTCCCTTTAACACTGAATGAGCAGTCGACTTGTCAAATCAAATTCGTAAGGTAAAGAAATAATTTTCTTAATAGTCTGAACTGATCTACAATATCTAGTAGACAAATTATAATGCTTTCCAATACGCATAGTCCTAAAATCTTTTGAAATTCTAAGATATACCCAATCATCAACTTTAAAAATCTTTGGGAGATCTCTTGAAATTGGCATAGTGCTTAGCTCTGTACTGAGCACTACGCATAATATCACATGCCAATTGCAACAATTCTTACATGTCATGTGAGAAATCTACAACTTTCTAGATTTAATAGGATTCGTCTCCACATGCACTAGAGATCTAGGTAGAAAATCATACATAAGCATAAACGAACTATCACATGGAGTAGAGAATATTTTCTACTATTGTAAGGAGGCTTCAGATTTTCATATTTGATCATTCTATTTGATTCTTCTTGGTTGTAAGATCCTAGTTTTCTAATCTAGATCAAGATTTGGTGACTAGTTTTGCATTGGATAGGTGTGTGAATCAATCAATTGCTCTTGGAATTTTAAGTAGGTTCATTTATGGTCCTTTGAACTATATTTTCAGCATGGTATTAGAGCCTAGTACAAGAGGATAATCATTGATCAAAGGACTATCCATTGTTGCTAGAAAGCTAGTCTTGAGAGGGTGAGTTTAAATCAAGTTTTAGGTTGAAGATTTGGGATTCAAACTTGGTGAGTAGCTGTAGTGCCCACACGAGTAGACAACAATTTTATTTTGTGTCATCTTGATGAGTTTTCTGGTACATGGACATAACATTCTTCCCCCCTTGAATTACGTTTGTCGTCAAAAGTAAAAACTAGGCCCAGATCTACTTTATGCTTTCAACTCTGTCCCACGAATCATCATCCTCAATCCGACCCTTCCACCTAATCAAGCACTCAGATATAGAATGATTTTTCAATTGTTTACCTATGATCTTGAGTACTCTTTCAAGTTTCAAAGATACACTAAGTGATAAATCTTTCAAATGGGTAAGATCCTCATCAGATCCAACTATATCACCTTCATGTAAACTTAATAGTCTGAAGTGATCTACAATATCTAGTACACAAATTACAATGCTTTCCAGTACGCATAGTCTTAGAATCTCTTGGAATTCTAAGATATACGCAATCATCAACTTTAAAAATCTTAGGGAGATATCTTAAGATCGGCATAGTGCTTAGCTCTATCCTGAGCACTACGCATAATATCACATGCCAATTGCAACAACTCCTACATATCATGTGGAAAATCTACAACTTTCTAGATTTAATAGACTTCGTCTCCACATTCACTAGAGATCTAGGTTGAAAATCATACATAAGCATAAACGAACTATAACATGTAGTAGAGAGCAGTGTATTGCTTTCATTGTGTTAGTGATTAAGCTCTCTCTCTCTGTCTCTCTCTCTCTCTCTCTCTCACACACACACACACACATTTTTAAGCTCCTTCCATTTGTTAAGCTTCCACATCTCTCTCTCTCTCTCTCACACACACACACACACACACAATTTGAAGTTTTACTTTCCTTAAGCTCTCTCTATCTCAAGATTTCTCTTTTTCTCAAGCTCTTCTTTTTTTCTTTACATTTGTTAAGCTTTTATCTTTCTCTTTTCTCCCTCATTACACACACAATGTCTTCTAGTGGTAGTGGTTCTAGGAGAAGACCACGATCTTCTTCTACTGCAAGAGGAGGATCCGGTTCCCATTAGATTGCGGACTTCTATGGTTCGCTATCTCTCGACGAAAGACAAAGACTGAAACATCTTTGTCTTTCCTGAGCCCGATTCCAATAGAGGTAATCCTTCGATGGATGTCCCATCGGAGGAATCAACCAATTTGTTTTATAATTTAGAAAATGATGGCCCCATCATCAAGGATACCAAAAGCAACATCGTCATCAATAGGATGCACGACCTTGCTCTCAAATATTTTGGCCATAACTTATTCACTCTTTGGGAGCAACAAAACCAATATGACAAGAATAAGATACTTGCGCTTTTGAATAGTGAGTTTCCTCAATCAAATAGATTTGGGGAGGTGTGGTCATTGACGAATATGTTTACGCATATTCATCATAAGCGTCAATCCTTACGAAAATATGTAAAAAATGGGAAAAAAAAGGCCGAGATGGGCTTCAAAAAAATATTGGGCAAATGTGATACACGATTCCTAACATCCAAATCTGGATCACTTTAAACAACAACGAGAAGCGATCAAATCAAGAATCAATCTCTTGGGCCAATCTCACCTTGGCTCGGGTGGGAAATCCAATTTACAAGCCCAATTTGTAAGTTTTGATTTTATTATGATTATTTTAGTAATGTTTTTAATTACTAATCATGTTTTGTATCTAAATGATTGTATTCATGTTTGTATAGCAAAGAGACTTTGGGAGAAAATACACGAATGCCGAATATAAGATTGGGTACCAACAAGGCTACAATGCCTTGGTGGACCATCTTGCTCAACAAGGCATTCATCCTATGGTAAATTCTTGCTACATTCATCCCATTTGCTTCTATTATTTAATAATCATTTTTATTAATCTTTCTTACTTGTTAATGAGTTTCATGTACTTTACTTATTGGTTATTGACTTTTGTTACTTCTTGTGATGTGTGGAGAAGCTCGGCATCTTATGTAGAGGAGGGATCGGGTGAAGAAGCCGGTGAAGCGGAAGCGGAAGGGGAAGGGGAGATGTCCGGAAGTGAGAGTGAAGGACAAGCTTCTGCACAAGACCCGGATTCGGACGATGACAGTTAAGAAGTCTTTGTTTGATTAAAGTTTAATGTTTAATGTTTTTTTTTTGACCTTTTACTTTTGATGTAGCAACTAGGAAGAAAGGGATTTTGTTTCAAGCCCTTTCTTAAAAACAAAACTTAATGTACTTTTTTTCAAAGAATCGGATCATATATATGTGTGATTTTTGTTTCACCATCTATGTTTATCAATTGTTAATGTACATTTCAATTATTGTCTATAATTGCATTGTTTGTTTTAAATTTTACTCATTAATTGTGCACCATCTATGATTGTATTAAGATCTTGTTTTGTTATAAGAATGTTCATCATTTTATAGACAAAATTTAGGTAACTCACATATAGTTTGTGTAATCTAGTATCAAGAACAAAACATATACTACAAAATTAACATTAAAATTTATCAAACCATTTATTTGAATGAAATCACAAAATATTCATATGAAGAAGATGTGTGACATACCTCATTTGCTTGTCTTCATCAAAAGCCCTTTCTTTTCAAAAGCCATCATCCTTTTTATTCTACAAATCAATCAATCAATCAAAGACAAACCATTAAAGATTAGCAATAACTATCTTTTCTCTCTTGATGTGTAAGTTTATCTAATCTAGTCTTAAGATCAAAACATATTTTACAAAAATAATGATGATTCGATCACCACACAATTTAACAAACCATTTAATAAAATGACATGCGAATGCATCACTTAATCTCACAAAATTAACATTCAAAGACTGATAACATAACTATCAACCACAAATACTATCAATTGAATGCTAACCTACATTGTCTAACCACATATCTCTCTCTCTCTCTCTCTCTCTCTCTCTCTCTCCTAAATCCCATTTTAATCTGCCTCCATTCATGCTGCATATTTACTCACGTTGTTGCGCAGTCTGCATATTTACATACAAATTCTCGAGGGCGAAGAAAAGGCGAAAGAATCATGACACTGTGTTTCTAGATGTGTTCTAGTTACAACGTTCACTTCAGCAAAGGCTGACGTCACACCCTTTTCACGCTCACCCCATGCAACTGCGCTAACTAACTGGACAATGATTGCAGCCACCCACGATCTCCTACAGACAACACATCCACTCTGTACTTTCTTCATCTACACACCTGTAATATTGTGTATATATACTGGATACCATTTGAGTATTCAGTTTGACGAGGGTGACAAAATTGATTAATCAGAGATCATTGATTGAAGATCAAGTGTGTAAATTAGCATCAGAAGCTTATCAGAGAGATATAGACAAAGTAGATGCTTCGTGCATTGATTCTTTATTGTCAGTATTAAGGTTTTATTCCTTTATAAATTGAAATAAGCTTCGTAGAACACGTGGTTTCGCCCACTATTGTCTTGTGCTCTACTGCATCATTGACATGTATATTTGATATACTTAATCTGATAACAGTTCTTTGTTCTGTGTTCAGATCTGTGTCAATATTGCTATGCTTGTCATTATTCATTTTGTCTGAGTTTTTTAGTCGCTCAATTTGGTAATCTGTTTTAGCACGACTAACATTTAGCCTTGTCTTTCGTGAATCGTTCGCGATTGATTATCAGTTGAAGTTCCGTTTAGCTCTTCACGAATCATCCACAACAGATAATTTGTCTAGCGCTTCGCGACAAATTATTCTTCTAATGATTTTATTAAAGTTTGGCTACGTAATTAAGAACGACTGTGATTTCCATCACTATCATTCTGTTCGTTCTAATAGGCGCAGTCATGTTTAGAAAGAGAGTCGTATAACTCGTTCTGCCGTGCACGAACATTTTCCGTTCACGTTTCGTTTCTCGTTCGTGTTTCGTTTCTCATTCATGTTCGTCTTTCCTTCCTTTAGAGCTAATTTTTGTTTCTCACACACGACACCTTCTTTCATCCCTCTCTCCCAACACGTCTCGAGTAGCACGTCCACGCTAGGGACTGGTAGACCAGCAACCCGTAAGTTAATTGTGACTATAAGGGAATTGGGGTCCTTATGTGTACATGGTCATAATTAATGGTTGTAGGCCTAAACACATGGTGGTGGAGTTGGTATAGGTCTATCAATGAGTCATTAAGGAACTGGATGACGTGGTCCAAATAGGCTACAGAGGTGTCCGGTGATGTGTCATAGTGCACTACTAGTGGTGCATGGACCTTGGAGGGTATAAGTATACTTGCTTGAAAAATCTAAATATATGTGATGAAAAAATCTAACTCTTCGAAGCATGAGAAATGAATGCCAGAAATAATTCTAAGTGTTCAGTATGGGAAAAAGAGACTGCTCTCGGGTAGAGAGAGAAAATCAAGCATAGAAAACTCGAGTAGAGAGAGAATGAGTCCCAAACACCAAAATCTCGATATTCACAATGTGGCAAAACATGTCCAGCTTTTCCTACATGAGAGAGACTCGAATTCCTACAGTGGAGTTGCATGAAAAGTCCACTTAACTGAACTAATTCACCTACCATAGATCCACATGTGTAACTGCATGCATGTATGTTGCATGTACTGCATGTCAACTCATAAATCTGCCTAGACATGTGTAGATCACTAAAACTACTTTGCATGTTGCATGCACTAATTGCATGTGGCTTGCATGCATACAATAAGACTTTGCATGCTATCTAAACATCTGCATGTCATCATAGTTGAACCTATCTAACTCAAATCCGAGCTACACTAGAAGGGTATGTGCTCAATTCACACTCCTTTTATGTACAACATGAATTTTAGTGGAAATCACCATGGACATGGCCCCAAACTCGAGATATGAAGATAATCTTTTAATAATCTTCACAATTGGTTTAAATCCTTATTCAATGAGAAATGTGTTGATCCTCTGAAACCAAGCTCTGGCAGACTGTTTCAAGCCGTATAGTGCTTTATGGAGTTTACAGACATGATTCTTCATGCCTTCCAGAACGTATTCTTCGGGCTGGATCATGTAGATATCTTATTGTATAACTCCATTCAGATAGGCTGTTTGTACATCAAGTTGATGTACTTCAAGATCGGCAGCTGCAGCATAAGACAGAAGCATTTGGATCAACGAATGTTTGACGACTGGACTAAAAGTCTCATTGTAGTCGACATTCGAGATCTGGGTGAATCCTTGTGCTACTAGTCTAGCCTTTATTCCATCAATCGCTCCATTGGCGTTATATTTGATCTTAAAGATCCATTTGCAATCAATAATATTGCAGCCAATAAGAGCTTTGACTAATGACCATGTTTGATTCTTGATCAGAGAGGAATACTCTCTGTCCATAGCTTCTCTCCAGAGATCAGAGTTTGGTTGGCTAAGTGCCTCTTCGACTGTCATCGGTTCCTGCATTAAAAGATAGGCCGACTCAAGAGTATACTTGTGGGCTGTGTGTGCACTCGACTTGATTTTTTGGGAGGATTCAATTGATGAATCGCTCCTGGGATATGTTGCTGGGTAGCAACAACATCATCGTCTGATTCGCTATCTTGAAGTGGGTCGACGATAGACATTCCTAAGCCAGAAGCTCGGATTGTCATGTCAATGGCAGGTGATGAAGGTTCTTCTTGAGCAATATCCTTGTCTTTGAGGTCGACGAACTGATCCTTGATAAAAACTGTATCCCGGCTATACAAGATTTGCTGGGTATCAAGATTGTACAGCTTGTAGGTGTTATCAGACGAAGTATATCCAATCAGGATGGTCTTTAGACCTTGGAAGTCCAATTTCTCCCTTGTGTCCTGTGGGATCTGTGCGTAGACAATGCACCCAAACACTCTTAGGTTCTACAAAGAAGGCTTGGAGCCTATCCACACCTCGTGGGGTGTCCTATTTTAGATGGCTTTGGTGGAACATGATGTAAGCTGTAGTGGAGACAACTTCAACGCAGAACCTCTTGGGCAACGATGCATGTGCTAGCATACACTTAGCAGATTCGACCAAAGTTTGGTTCTTCCTCTCAGCTAAGCCATTAGACTGAGGACTGTAAGGAGTGATGAATTGTTGATTAATGCCTTGGCTTTGGCAATACTCCTTGAACTCGACAGAGATATATTCTCCACCGTTATTTGACCTTAGGACCTTGATCGTCCTTCTAGTCTCCTTTTTAGCACGCTCCTTGAAGATTCTAAAGCAGTTGAAGGCGTCTGATTTCTTCTTTATGAAGTACACCATCATTCTTTTCGAGAATTTGTCAATAAGGGTTATAAAATACTTGGCTTCCTTCAGTGAAGGATTTTTCATCAGACCACAAATATCTGAATGTACAACATCTAGAAATGCTCTAGCAACATGCTGATGGCTTGACTAAAATGGCTTCCTAGTCTGTTTTCCAATTAGACAGTCTTGACAGATAGGTAGCTCGACTGTTTTGCGAGGATAGTCAAGATCAAAAACAATAGATTGTCTAGACATTTGTTGTACAACAACATAATTAAATTGACCAAGTCTATAATGCCAAAGTAAACCTTTATTTGATTGAATTGAAGTACTGAGAGCCTGAATAGAGGCAAAAAAAGCAATGACTTAATCTATACAAGTATCCATGTCTCTTTTCGAGTGCTAGGATCTTGTCTGTCCTATCAACTGCTTTACATTGATCACATTCGAATTCTACTCTATGTCCTAGATCTATAATTTTGCTTACAGAGAGCAAATTCGTGGATAACTTAGGTACATACAAAAATTTGGAGAGTAGCTTAGATTGATCATTTTGCAAAGCATAATCTTACAGTTCCTTCACCTTTAATAGCTTGTGTGCTATTGTCGCCATGGTGAACAAATTTTTGGGTACTGTAAGGTGTATAGGACTCAAAACAGCCAATCAGGCTAGTCATGTGCTGAGTGGCTCCAGAATCCAGGAACCAAGAACTGTCGCCAGATGCTCCTTGATGGTTGGTCATGAAGACATCATGATCCACTTCTTGAATGGGCTATGGAGCTTCTGCAGCTGTATTTGCCACTTGATTTGACTGCCCTTTGCAGTTGTTCTTTGCTTGAAGTATTCGACAGTCTTGTATTTCGTGGTTGTTTTGTTTGTAGTATCTGCAGAGCAGCTTCTTCTTTGTCTGTGGATTCGACTGTTCCTTGTGCTAAGCTGGTTTTTGGTCTGGCTTTGATAGCTTCGGGCATTTCTTCTTCTTCTGCTTTGTCGTGCCCTTGTTGGTGTACAAGGCATGAGAATCCGCTGAGGAACTTGAGGTTTCGTTCCTTCGTGTGTCTTCCTGCAACAACATGGTGATGACTCTTGAAAGAGTCAACTCTGGATGAGTCGTGATGATCATCACCTAGCTATCGTAAGATCTTGGCAAGCTTGTAAGCAATTACTGCATCTTGATCGTCTATGATAGATCCGACAACGGCCACTTGCCTTAGAAGGTTCTTGAATTGATTAATGTGATTCTGCAGATAATCATTGTTTGTCATCTTGAGAGAGTATAATTTCTTCCTGAGATGTAGCTTAGAAGCTACATCTTGCACTTCGTGTAGCGTGCTCAAGATGTCCCAGACTTCTTTCGATGTCTGAGCCTCAGATACATGGCCGATCTGTGTATCCGTGATGTACTATCATGCCAAAGGATTTCGTCATTCTCAAAAGGCTTCGGGACAGAAATTTTGGTCTGCATGTTGATAATGCCAACACCTCCAGAGACCTACCTCTGGATAGAACCAACGTGCCTACTACCTCTAGGAGGAAGAGAAAGTAGCCTATCCCCAAGAAGACTGGATCTCGAAGGCCAGCTGCTTCTCTTCCTCCTAGATGTATCCCGTCCAAGAGACCCCGTGTCTTCTTGAACTATGAGTCAGATGCTAGATAATCTGACTCAGATCGAGAATCTTCACCCCTTCCTCCTCTTGTTAATCGTCTAGCTCCTCAACAGGTTTCATCACCAAAAGTGTTGATTACCCAAGAGGAGCTAGACAAAATAATAGAGAAATTTGTAAATATTGTTTCCACTTTTGTTTCTGCTCCTGTACATAGTTTTGTGAGAATTCCATACAATCCAGCTCAAGTTTTTTTTAATTCTGACCATTATAATCAATATGAGGCCTATCTAGCTAACAAAATTGATCTTCTTGGCAAGTTTTTTGATTTTTTTCTTCCAGATACACGTAGAAGCTTTAGATTAGGTCCCAAATTTTGTGCCGAGCTAAAAGATAAAATCTCAGAAATTTCAGATGACGGAGTTTCTTTTTAGCAAAATAGTATTAGTTTCGATTCCCATGGTACAGTTTTAGTAGTTAGTCCATTTTTCATGGGAGCGATAAAGGCGAAAGAAGCCAATTTCGAGAAGGCTATCTATTCCATCGAGTGCAGTCCTATGGCAAAATTCTATTTGATTCCATATGAAAATAAGTAAGGATTGCTCTTTTGTTTTTGCTACTTTAATCTGGATTGTTGCATGTTTCATTGCTTTAATAAGAACGGAATTTTTCCATAAATATGAATTTATCGATATTTGTATTTTGGTTCTTGCAGTCGGCATTGGAGCCTGAACATTCTTTTTGTAAAGATAAATAAGGAGAGAGTATCAAATTTTCTATGTTTAAAATTAAACTCAGCTGCAAATACACATAGAGAATTTGATTCTCTACTTCATGATGTAATTCGGAGAATATCGACAACGACAACTTCAATTGGAGAGATAACCATTAAATCTCTCAAGGTATATTCAATTTATCTCTGATATACATGTATTTCTTTTTTAATTCAAATGTATCATCATAGCATAAATAAAATTTATATCATTATATTACTAATTTTCATTCTATACATGTAGTGTGTACAACAACAAGATGCTTTTAGTTGTGCATGGTTCGGTTTGTACAATATGAAGCTATTTTTTGAATGGTATAATTTACAAACGAATGTAGATATTGAAAAGGTAATATTGTATTCATTTGTCATTCATTTCATTTTGATTCATATTTTATTACTATCATTGTTTG
Organism: Diphasiastrum complanatum; assembly: GCA_029204225.1. Taxonomy (NCBI): domain Eukaryota; kingdom Viridiplantae; phylum Streptophyta; class Lycopodiopsida; order Lycopodiales; family Lycopodiaceae; genus Diphasiastrum; species Diphasiastrum complanatum. Next base: position 50,061,944 of record CM055092.1, on the reverse strand, counting down.
TAATTTGTTGATTCTCATATTTTGTGATGATAGTTCACTCTTGAGCCGTATGCTCTTGATGATGTATATAGATTTCGGCAAGACTTGATCAAAACCTATGCCCAGTATGGTGTAAGCATTGCACCTGCAATTGAGGGCCCTCAAAAAGAAGTTGCTCCTGCCTTAATAGCCTTTTAGGTTGTTCAGGATGCAGATCTTATTTTATATGATCTAAAAGGAATAAAAGTCCTTTCTAATACAGAGGAAGGCAATTTTGCGGCAGATATTTCTCTTGCCTTAACAGGCATCGAGGCCCTTCCCGAAACAGAGGAGGATGAGATTATAGAAGGAGCTGTTGCCTTATCAGTTCCTAATACTGATATAGAAAATATAGAAAAATTGACTGAATAGAGATCTATTTGTAAATAAAAAAACATCAAAAAGAAAAGATACAATCATTTTATTTGTAAACAACCCATTTATGGGTTTTTGTTATTGATATCACAATAGATTCTTGCAATCAGCTTGAGTCCATAGTCTAATACTGGAATGCAATTTTTCTATAATGATGAAAAGACATGATGATTGGCATGTATTTGCTGATAGTGAATCTCAATGTTCTTCCATAAGTTGGATTGTTTCGCCAATATCTCTGCATTTGATCTCGAGCTCATGTCTTTTACCTACCTGCATAAAACTAATACAAAGTTAGTTAGAATTAGTACACAGTTTGTATTATAAAGTTTTGATTGAAACTATTCATAAAAGATCAAGTGTTTATAGTTACTTACGAGTTTACCATTGAAAATGAATCTGAAGTCTGAAAGTACATCATCTTGTAGGAGTAATAGTTCCCGCCGGAGTGCTCATTTTTAATGAATTTTTTACATCATTATATATCTTGCAACGAGATGATTCTGAAACTGTAGCATCTGGTGCAATCCATTCATCACTTTGAAAACTAGGTAATGGAATTGCTACTATTTGTCCAAAAAAAAAATTTGTATCAGGAATGTACATTGATTCATAAAAAAAGATCCCACTATCAGCTAGATCTTTTGCAGTTCTACCTCGATATTGCAGTTGTCCAATATCGGTGTGAATAATATCTAACACACATGCTAAAGATCCACTCGGCTCCCATTCATTTATGTTGGATGGATATAAATCTGCAAGAGAAAAATTATCAGTTTGGCAAGTTTAATATTAGATATTTATGAATGACAAAAATCAAAGTATCAGAAATATCAATACTCACAGCTGTTTTTCTTGTAATCCCGACGGTTGAATCCTTACACATTTATCTCCGAATGCATATATACATGTTGGACTAGAATTTCAGAAATAGATTTTCCTCCTGATGATGTTCTAAAATCCAAAATTATGGCCTTCCAATAAGATCGAAATGATAGTTTTGACCTTTTTCTTTTTCGAAATGCTCTTCTTAATGATGGATGCATCAAAATTCAAGAGTTTTTTGAATATTTTCTTGGCACCCAAATCCATTATCATCTGTCTCGTTGAATAGAAGCACAGACTCGATTGAGGAGCATGGCTTCCTTGATGGCGCCATTCATAATTTGCATGCAAAAATCTGAAACAATGAACTATGAATATGAAAATTTGCGTAGACAAAAAGCCATGAATCTGAGAAAAAAGTGTTGGCAAAGATTTGAAACACTAATCTATTTGGCGCCACAAATTAACTCTGGTTAACCCTTACAACAACAAGACGCTTTTAGTTGTGCATGGTTCGTCCTATACAATATGAAGCTATTTTTTGAATGGTATAATTTACAAATGAATGTAGATGTTGAAAAGGTAATATTCTATTCATTTTGATTCATATTTTATTACTATCATTGTTTGTAATCTGCTGATTCTCGTATTTTGTGATGATAGTTCACTCTTGAGCCGTAAGCTCCTGATAATGTATATAGATTTCGGCAAGAGTTGATCAAAACCTATGTCCAGTACGGTGTAAGCGTTGCACCTACAATTGAGGGCCCTCAAAAAGAAGTTGCTCCTGCCTTAGCAGCCTTTTAGGTTGTTCAGGATGCAGATCTTATTTTATATGATCAAAAAGGAATAAAAGTCCTTCCTAATACAGAGGAAGGCAATTTTGTAGCAGATATTTCTCTTGCCTTAAAAGGCATTGAGGCCCTTCCCGAACAGAGGAGGGTGAGATTATAGAAGGAGCTGTTGCCTTATAAGTTCCTAATACTGATATAGAAAATATAGAAAATTTGATTGAATAGAGACCTATTTGTGAATAAAAAAACATCAAAAAAAAAAAATACAATTATTTTACTTGTAAACAACCCGTTTATTGGTTTTTTTTATTGATATCACAATAGATTCTTGCAATAAGCCTGTGTCCATAGTCTAATATTGGAATGCAATTTTTCTATAATGATGAAAAGACATGATGATTGGCATGTATTTGCTGATAGTGAATCTCAATGTTCTTCCATAAATTGGATTGTTTTGCCAATATCTCTGCATTTGGTCTCGAGCTCATGTCTTTTACGTACCTGCATAAAACTAATACAAATTAGTTAGAATTAGTACAGAGTTTGTATTAGAAAGTTTTGATTGAAACTTTTCATAAAAGATCGAGTGTTTACAATTACTTACAAGTTTACCATTGAAAATGAATCTGAAGTCTGAAAGTACATCATCTTGTAGGAGCAATAGTTCCTGCCGGAGTGTTCATTTTTAATGAATTTTTTACATCATTATATATCTTGCAACGAAATGATTCTGAAACTGTAGCATCTAGTGCAATCCATTCATCACTTTCAAAACTAGGTAATGGAATTGGTACTATTTGTCCAAAATTTCCTTTTGTATCAGGAATGTACATTGATTCATAAAAAAAGATCCCATTATCAGCTAGATCTTTTGCAGTTCTACTCAATATTGCAGTTGTCCAATATCGGTGTGAATAATATCTAACACACCTACTAAAGATCCACTCGGCTCCCATTCATTTATGTTGGATGGATATAAATCTGCAAGAGAAAAATGATCAGATTGGCAAGTTTACTATTAGATATTTATGAATGACAAAAATCAAAGTATCAGAAATATCAATACTCATAGTTGTTTTTCTTGTGATCCCGACGGTTGAATCCTTGCACATTTATCTCTGAATGCATATATACATGTTGGACTAGAATTTCAGAAATAGATTTTCCTTTGGATGATGTTCTGAAATCCAAAATTCTAGCCTTCCAATAAGATCAAAATGATAGTTTTGACCTTTTTCTTTTTTGAAATGCTCTTCTTGATGATGGATGCATCAAAACCCAAGAGCTTTTTGAATATTTTCTTGGCACCCATAATCCATTATCATTTGTCTCATTGAATAGAAGCAAAAATTTGTCTCCTTGATGGCGCTATTCGTGATTTGCATGCAAAAATTTGAAACAATGAACTATGAATCTAAAAATTTGCGTAGACAAAAAGCCATGAATCTGAGAAAAAAGTGTTGGCAAAGATTTGAAACACTAATCTATTTCGCGCCACAAATTAACTCTGGTTAACCTTGTTAACCATGGTTTGACAATGCATATACATTAGTGGTACATCAATTTTCTCATCTCAATCATCTGTCATATTCATTTTCAATATTTTTGGGTCTCTTCGGACAGTGATGAGCTGGAAGGGCAAGCCTCATCAACCAATAGCATTTCCACATGCTGTCCGACGAAACAATAATATATTTAAAAAGTTTTTATTTTATTTATATCTGGAAAATTCTACGTTACGTAGACTAAGGTTTCAATTGGTCCACATGGCATTGAAAATAAGAAAAAAAATAAAAAAATATTTTTTTTAAAGGCCCTCGTCGGGCTCTAAGTTTCTCTAGTGTGACTTCTCTATCCGTAATGGACTATTGTTCAGGAAAGGGAAGGTTTGTGTGCCTGATGTGGATGTTGTTAAGAATAAAATTATTTATGAATGTCGTGACTCACCATGCACAAGACATCCCGACATACATCGTACATTGGATTTGGTACGAAGGGATTTTTACTGGCCAAAACTCAAGCCCTTTGTAGAATCTTATGCGGTCAAGTGTGACCAATGCTAGTTGAATAAAGCTGAACACCATAAGACTGGCGGTTTGTTGCATCCATTGGATATCCCTGATAAGAGATGGGATAGCATTTCCATGGATTTCATGGTTGGGTTACCGCTGACGAATAAACAACATGATGCAATTTGGGTTGCGGTTGACCGTCTTATCAGATTGACTACGTTTATTCTGGTAAAGACCACCGGGAAGGCTTCTGATGTAGCTCAGATATTTGTAGAGCATTTGTTTAGGGTCTACAATTTACCAAGTGATATTGTGAGCGATCGCGATGCGAAGTTCACCGGTCACTTTTGGTCGACCGTATTTGCTAAACTAGAGATGACACTGAGCTTGCCCAAGTTCTTCTGATCATCCTGAGACGGATGGACAGGCGAAAAGAACAAATCAGACGATGGAACAAATGCTTCGGGCATATGTTTCCAGACGGCAATCTGATTGGGAAAAGTACCTTCCATTGATCGAGTTTGTCTCAACGGACACCTCTGCACCTATTTGGACCACGTCATTCAGTTTCCTATTGACTCACCGATAGACCCATACCAACTCCACCACCATGTGTTTAGGCCTACAACCTTTAATTATGACCATGTACACAGAAGGGCCCCAATTCTCTTATAGTCACAATTAACTTACGGTTGTTGGTCTACCGGTCCCTAGCGTGGACACGCTACCCGAGACCTGTTGGGAGAGAGGGACGAAAGAAGGTGTCATGTGTGTGAAACGAAAATTAGCTCTAAAGGAAGGAAAGACGAACACAAACGAGAATCGAAACACGAACGAGAAACGAAACATGAACGAGAAATGAAACACGAACGAGAAACGAAACGCGAACGGAAAATGTTCGTGCGCAGCGGAATGAGCTATATGACTCTCTCCCTAAGCATCACTATGCCTATCAGAACGAACGGAATGGTAGTGATGGAAATCACGATTGTTCTTGATTACGTAGCCAAACTTTAATAAAATCATCAGAAGAATAATTTGTCGCGAAGCACTAGACAATTTATCTATTGCGGATGATTCACGAAGAGCTAGACGGAGCTTCAACTGATAATTAGTTACGAACGATTCACAAAAGACAAGTCTAAATGTTAGTCGTGGTAAAACTTATTACCAAATTGAGCGACTAGGAAATTCAAACAGAATGAATAATGACAAGCATAGCAATATTGACACAGATCTGAACGCATAACAAAGAACTGTTATCAGATTAAGTATATCAAATATACATGTCAATGATGCAATAGAGCACACGACAATAGCGGGCAAAACCTCGTGCTCTACGAAGCTTATTTCAACTTATAAAGGAATGCAACCTTAATACTGTCAATAAAGAATCAATACACGAAACATCTACTTTGTCTATATCTCTCTGATAAGCTTCTGATGCTAATTTACACACTTGATCTTCAATCAATGATCTCTGATCAATCAATTTCGTCACCCTTGTCAAACTGAATACTCAAATGGTATCCAGTATATATACACAATATTACAAGTGTACAGATGAAGAAAGTATAGAGTGGATGTGCTGTCTGTAGGAGATCGTGGGTGGCTGCAATCATTGTCCAGTTAGTTAGCGTAGTTGCATGGGGTTAGCGTGAAAAGGGTGCGACATCAACCTTTGCTGAAGTGAACGTTGTAACTAGAACACGTGTAGAAACACAGCGTCACGATTCTTTCGCCTTTTCTTCGCCTGTGAGAATTTGTATGTAAATATGCAGACTACGCAACAACGTGAGTAAATATGCAGCATGAATGGAGGCAGATCAAAATGGGATTTAGGAGAGTAGATGAAATAAATCCAACAACCCTCCTTAATCTGGATCCATGAATGCCTTCATCTTCAGACTAAGCAATGCGCAAAAGTTGTTGTGTGCATCAACACTGATTGTTTTCGTGAATATGTCTGCAACCATGTCCTGCGTTCTACAGTACATTAAGCTTACCTCCTTGTTGAGAACCTTGCCCTTGATGTAGTGATATCTGATTTCAATGTGCTCACTCCTAGAATGAAATCTAGGGTTGGCCGAAAAGGCAATGGCACTCTGATTATCACAAAATAAAATTGTAGGGCTGTACTGATGTTGATTGACATCTGACAGTAAATTTCTTAACCAAAACGCATCCTTAATAGATTGAGAAGCAGCAATGTATTATGTTTTTGTAGAAAAAAGTGTGATAGAGGTTTGCTTACGACTGTTCCACGAAATGGGACCGCCGTTGATGAAGAATGTAAATCCAGATGTGGACATACAATTGTCTACATCTCCTCCCTAGCTTGCATCAGAATAACCACTAAGCTGATGAAGATTGTCGTTGCTGACATCTCCATAGCAGATGCACTCATCCATGGTAGCTCGAATATATCTCATGACTCTTATGAGAGCCTTCCAATGGGTAATGCCAGGATTAGCCATGTATTGGCTGAGTGAGCTTACTGCAGTAGAGATATCCGGTCTTGTACAGACCATTGCGTACATGAGGGACCCAAGTATCGATCAATACAGATACTCTCTCATTTGCTCCTCTTCTTGCTTGGTCTGGAGATATTGGTCCTTTGACAAATGCAGGCCTGGATCCATTGGTGAGTGAGCTAATTTACAGTTCATTAAATTGTATCTGTTAAGGAAATTGTAAAGATACCTTTGTTGAGTGATGTAAATCAGTCGCTTTGCTCTGTCTTTGTGGATCTGAATTCCCAGACAGAAGTGAGCTTCACCCAAATCAGTCATGTCGAACTCTGAAAACAGCATCTACTTCGAATCCTTGACCATATTGGTATTGTTGCTGAAGAGAAACATATCATCCACATATAAGGTGATGATAATGAAGGATTGTTGTACTGACTTGGAATAGACGTTGCAATCAGCAGTGCTTGGTTTAAATCCTTGTTCAATGAGGAATGTGTTGATCCTCTGAAACCAAGCTCTGGCAAACTGTTTCAAGCCATATAGTGCTTTGTGGAGTTTACATACATGATTCTTCATACCTTCCAGAACCTATATTTTGGGCTGGATCGTGTAGATATCTTCTTGTATAACTCCATTCAGATAGTTTGTACATCAAGTTGACGCACTTCGAGGTCGGCAGCTGCAGCATAAGACATGAGCATTCGAATCGAAGAATGTTTGACTACTGGACTGAAAGTCTTGTTGTAGTTGACATTCGAGATCTGGGTGAATCCTCGTGCTACCAGTCTTGCCTTCCTTCGATCAAGTGCTCCATTGGCATTGTATCCATTTGTAATCAATGATGTTGCAGCCAATAGGAGCTTCGACAAATGACTATGTCTAATTCTTGATCAAATAGGAATACTCTCTTTCCATAGCTTCTCGCCAGAGATCAGAGTTGAAGAAACAAAATGTTTCTAATTACAAAGCCTTACTAGCCTTCAGCCCTCAGCCCGACGAAGACAAATGGTTCATGAACACGAAAGTCAATGGAGACAAAGATGAATGATTCGCGACCACAAAAGATCCACAAACGAGATTCCTTTCTGGTTGAGAGAAAGGCATACGTCTGATCTGATGGCATGATGTCAACAGATACTTCCTAGGTCGTGGCTACTGCGTGGATATGCACGTAGTGCTCAAAAAATTAGAGAAAAGAAATCAATACATGATATTGTAGCATTTGTGCACATATCAATTCGTGTTGTGTCTAATCTCGAATGCAAATGTTTCTGCTGTTAATCGCGTGTCTGAGTTTCTTCTTGTTCATTTTGAATTTCTCACTTTGGTTGAAACTATGGTTGTATTAATTTTATGAACGTAGATCAGTAGTAATTGGCTACAGTTTGGAGGACTGTAGGAGTGATTCAGCTGGCAGTGTCTAGTGATCGCATCTGAACTCCATCCGAGACGAAGAGAGTCGTGTTTGATTCCCTTCGCAAAAGTTTTGTGAATCTGACGAATTCATCAGTCATTATAACCAACAAGAGTCTGGTTGGCTGAGTGCCTCTTCGAATGTCGTCGGTTCCTATATCAAGAGACAGACAGACTCAAGAGTATACCTTGTGGATTGTGTGCACACTCGGCTTGATCTTCTGGGAGGATTCGACTGATGAACCGCTGATGGGACTTGTTGCTGGGCTATAGCAACATCTTCATCTGATTCGTTGTCTTGAAGTGGGTCGACAATGGACACGCCTGAGCCAAAAGCTCGGATTGTCATGTCAACGGAAGGTGATGAAGGTTCTTCTTGAACAATATCCTTTCCTTTGGGATCGACGAACTGATCCTCGATAAAGACTGTATCCTGGATATACAAGATTTGCTGGGTATCAGGATCATACAGCTTATAAGTATTATCAGATGAAGCGATCAGGATGGTCTTGAGACCTTGGAAGTCCAATTTCTTCCTCGTGTCTTTTGGGATCTACGCATAGGCAATACATCCAAACACTCTTAGGTTCTTCAAAGAAGGCTTAGAGGCTGTCCACACCTCTTGGGGTGTCGTGCCTGAGAGGGCCTTGGTCGGACATCTATTCTGGATGTAACCTGTAGTGGAGACAGCTTCAGCCCAGAATCTCTTGGACAATGATGCATGCGCTAGCATACATTTGGCAGATTCAACCAGGGTATGGTTCTTCCTCTCTGCTAAGCCATTAGATTGAGGACTATAAGGAGTGATGAATTGCTACTCAATGTCTTGGCCTTGGCAGTACTCCTTAAAATCAAATATAGAGATATATTATCCACTGTTGTCTGACTTGAGGGCTTTGATTGTCCTTCCAGTCTCGTTCTCTGCATGCTCCTTCAAGATTCTGAAGCAGTTGAAGGCTTCTGATTTCTTCTTTATAAAATACACCATAGTCCTTTTGGAAAATTCATCAATAAAGGTTATAGAATACTTGGCATCCTTCAGCAAAGGATTTTTCATCAGGCCACAAATAACTGAATGTACAATGTCTAGCAATCCTCTAGCAATATGTTGATGGCTTGATTTGAATGGTTTCCTAGTCTGTTTACCAACTAGACAGTCTTGACAGACAGGTAACTCGACTTTTTTGTGAGGATATTCCTCACCGGATACCTCTGTAGCCTATCTGGGCCACGTCATCCAGTTCCTTAATGACTCACTGATAGACCCATACCAACTCCACCACCATGTGTTTAGGCCTACAACCATTAATTATGACCATGTACACATAAGGGCCCCAATTCCCTTATAGTCACAATTAACTTACGACTTTTTGCTCTACCAGTCTCTAGCATGGACATGCTACCCGAGACCTGTTGGGAGAGAGGGATGAAAGAAGGTGTCGTGTGTGAGAAAGGAAAATTAGCTCTAAAGGAAGGAACGAGAAACGAAACACGAACGAGAAATGAAACATGAGCGGAAAATGTTTGTGCGCAGCGGAATCAGCTATACGACTCTCTTCCTAAACATGACTACGCCTATCAGAACGAACAGATCGATAGTGATGGAAATCATGGTCGTTCTTAATTACGTAGCCAAACTTTAATAAAATCATCAGAAAAATAATTTGTCGCGAAACGGTAGACAATTTATCTATCGCGGATGATTCGCGAAGAGCTAGACAGAATTTCAAATGATAATCAGTCGTGAATGATTCGCAAAAGACAAGGCTAAATTTTAGTCGTGCGAAAACAGATTACCAAATTGAACGTCTAGAAAAGTCAGAGAGAATGAATAATGACAAGCATAGCAATATTGACATAGATCCGAACGCAAAACAAAGAACTGTTATCAGATTAAGTATATCAAATATACATGTCAATGATGCAGTAGAGCACAAGACAATAGCGGGTGAAACCACATGCTCTACGAAGCTTATTTCAATTTATAAAGAAATGAAACCTTAATATTGACAATAAAGAATCAATGCACGAAGCTTCTACTTTGTCTATATCTCTCTAATAAGCTTCTGATGCTAATTTGCACACTTGATCTTCAATCAATGATCTCTGATCAATCAATTTTGTCTCCCTCATCAAACTGAATACTCAAATGGTATCCAGTATATATACACAATATTAGATTTTACAAGTAGAGGTCAGGAAGTCGTCCAAATCCAAGGTAGAGCCTCCAAATGTCATCCAACCAACCTGCAAGCTTCAAGATACTCCCCAACTCCAAGCTAGGATGCCTCCACCTGCAAGCCTCCAAGGATCTCTCCTCCACATGTGTCCCTACTCTTTAAACACAAAGATAGATAACAAACTGGCCTCAAGTATTCACCACCGAACCATAGCTAGATCCAAGCTACAAACAAGACTTGTCTAGCACCCCCTTGCTAACCATAAACAAATCACAAGCATACCACAACACTCCATAGCATACTCAAGATCCAAACTCTACTTATGTCCCATACCATAAGCAAGATCCAGACCTCAAGCATACTATCACAAGAAAGCACTCTACACACTAGTAGCAACACTAGAGCATAAGCCAAGCAAACAAGAGATATTTCCCCCTCCCAATGGGTGCTCTACTACCCTCATATGGATGGCCCATGGACCCCTCCAATGCACTATGGAGTTCCATGCTTATCCAATGAGAGAGGGAGAAGCCTAGGGGAGTTAAAGAATTTCCAAGAGCCTCCATAGCCTTATGGAATGTCAAGAGACTCCTTCCATAACCTATGACTCTTTAAATGTCTTTCTTGTGGGAGTTGGGAACTCAATGGACACTTTAGAAGGGCGCCCTCCTACTAGGTCCCATTGCCCAAGTTGTGCAAGTATACTTTGGTCCTAGACCAATAAAGTGATATGGTTCAAGGTTGAGGCCCAAGGTTTAGAAAAATAGTCATCCAATGACTTTCTAACACCTCTCTAGGTTCCATACCTCTATCCAAGGCATAGACACCTACCTGCCCTTAACCAAGGACACTAGTACCTTAATCTAAGACACCTACCCTTAATACTAAGAGTACCCCTTATCCAAGGGTCACGTGACTCCATACCTCCAACTAAGGTATAGTCACTTCTCTGTCCTTATCCAAGGGCACATACCCTTAATCCTAAGGGTACCTTGCCATCTGGCCCCCAACACTAAATGGACTATTAGGGGTCTGAAGTACTGCTAGTTACATAGGTATGTAACATTCCTTCCCCCTAAACTTAAATTTTTTCTTGTAGGAAAAAATTTGGAAAATTCTTCTGGAGATCAGCCTCCTTTTTCCAGGTATCCTCCTCTTCTGATTTGCCCCTCCACCTGACAAAAAATTCTCGAAGCACTCTACTCCGTAGATTCTCTGCTAGCCATTAACGATCGCCTCGGGTTCAGGTGGTCCACTCACGGACTCATCACGAAGAAGTTCCACTAGATCTTTCACAGGGACCAGGGTCTCCCCAACCCCCAACGAGGGTTTCAACTTACTAACATGGAAAACATGATGAATTCCAACGTTAGCCGGCAGGTCTAGTTTGTATACAACCTTGTTTATCACTCGGATAACCTTAAAAGTATCGCAATACCTAGGCACCAACTTTGCACACTTAATAGTTTTCAAGCCCCTAGAGTGACTAGGGACTCTCAAAAACACCCAGTCGTTGACCATGAATACCTTGTGCTTCCGAGATAGATCAGCATAGTGCCTTGCCCTGTCCTGGGCACTTCTTATGCTATCTTTTGCCAGCTGTAACATTTCTTGCATATCCGCAAGGAAATCAGCTGCGGCTTGCACCCGTAGATTTTTCATGCCAACACTAATTGGTGATCGAGGTTGAAAACCATACATAAGCATGAAAGGGCTGAATCCGGTCGCTGAATGTTTTGCACTGTTATATGCAAATTCCACCAATGGAAGGTACTGTTCCCAATCAGACTGCCGATGGCCCACATATGTTCGAAGCATATCCTCCATCGTTTGATTGGTGCATTCCATTTGACCAGCTGATTTCAGATGATCTGTAAAACTCAAACTTAAACTTGTTTCCAACTTTTCAAATACTGCTTGTCAAAAATTCCTAGTGAGTTTTGGGTCACGGTCACTGACAATATCGCAAGGCAGCCCGTACAGTCAAAAAAACTTCTCAACAAACAGCTGAGCTAGTTTTGAAGCTTTAACAATAGTTTTCGTTGGGATAAATTGAGCAAACTTCGTAAGTCTATCAACAATGACCCAAACCGAATCGTGGCCCTTCCCGTACGTGGAAGCCTGACCACAAAATCCATAGATATAACTTTTCACTTTCCGGTAGGAATATCTAAAGGATGTAATAGGCCACTGGCTTTTAGCCTCTTTGCTTTATTTAACTGGCACTTAGTACATTTAAGTACATAGGCCTCTACCTACCTTTTCATCTTAGGCCACCAAAATTGCCTTCGAACTAAGTCAAGTGTTCTTTGTATACCTGGATGTCATGACACTCATGCAAGATTTGGGCCCTTACAGTGTCATTCTCCGGGTCACACACCTTTCCTTTACAAAACAAAATCTTGTTTCGAATTAGGAAATCCATTTCAGTCTTTCCCTAATTCGAGGAATCTTGCAAACCTGAATCGACCCCCGAAAGTACTTGTTGCCAATACTTTCCAAAAAAAGGATCAGACTCATATAGTCCTTGAAGAGACTGAAACAACTCTGGCTCTATAACAGTAAAGCACAACTGATTAATAACCGGTAACCGACTCAAAGCATCCGCTAGAGTATTTTGACTTTCTATACGATAACGTATAGAAAAGTCAAAGATTTGCATAAGCTCAGCCCATCTAGCTTGCCTCCCCTTTAAATGTGTAGCATCACAGAAATATCGAAGAGTCTGATGATCCGTCAAAACTTCAAATCTGGCTCCATACAAATAATGTCGTCAAATTTTCAAGGAATGAACAATTGCAATCAGTTCCTTCTCATAGGTACAATACCTAGACTGAGCATGATTGACTTTCTTGCTTTCATAAGCCACAGGATGTCCATCCTGCATCAAAACAGCTCCAATAGCATAATCATTGGCATCGGTCCTAACCACAAAAGTCTTATTAGGATTGCCAATGATTGGTATTGGTATCGAAGTGACACTTTTCTTAAGCAACTCAAAACAATTATTCATATCCTAGTGAGTTTTGGGTCACGGTCATTGACAATATCGCAAGGTAGCCCGTATAGTCGAAAAAGCTTCTCAACAAACAGCTGAGCTAGTTTTGAAGCTTTAACAATAGTTTTCGTTGGGATAAATTGAACAAACTTCGTAAGTCTATCAACAATGACCCAAACCGAATCGTGGCCCTTCCCTGTATGTGGAAGCCTGACCACAAAATCCATAGATATAACTTTTCACTTTCCGGTAGGAATATCTAAAGGATGTAATAGGCCACTGGCTTTTAGCCTCTTTGCTTTATTTAACTGGCACGTAGTACATTTAAGTACATAGGCCTCTACCTAGCTTTTCATCTTAGGCCACCAAAATTGCCTTCGAACTAAGTCAAGTGTTCTTTGTATACCCGGATGTCATGACACTCATGCAAGATTTGGGCCCTTACAGTGTCATTCTCCGGTACACACACCTTTCCTTTACGAAACAAAATCTTGTTTCGAATTAGGAAATCCGTTTCAGTCTTTCCCTAATTCGAGGAATCTTGCAAACCTGAATCGACTCCCGAAAGTACTTGTTGCCAATACTTTCCAAAAAAAGGATCAGACTCATATAGTCCTTGAAGAGACTAAAACAACTCTGGTTCTATAACAGTAAAGCACAACTGATTAATAACCGGTAACCGACTCAAAGCATCCGCTAGAGTAGTTGGCTTTCTTTACAATAACATATAGAAAAGTCAAAGATTTGCATAAGCTCAGCCCATCTAGCTTGCCTCCCCTTTAAATGTGTAGCATCACAGAAATATCGAAGAGTCTGATGATCCATCAAAACTTCAAATCTGGCTCCATACAAATAATGTCGTCAAATTTTCAAGGAATGAACAATTGCAATCAGTTCCTTCTCATAGGTACAATACCCAGACTGAGCATGATTGACTTTCTTGCTTTCATAAGTCACAGGATGTCCATCCTGCATCAAAACAGCTCCAATAGCATAATCACTGGCATCGGTCCTAACCACAAAAGTCTTATTAGGATCGCCAATGATTGGTATTGGTGTCGAAGTGACACTTTTCTTAAGCAACTCAAAACAATTATTCATATCCTCCGTCCACACCACTAGTGGACTCTTAGCCCTCCGACTTAGCTTCTTATAGTCTTTCAAGGCCTGGGTAACGAGAAATGCCAATCGAGCAAATTGGGGTATATGCCAACGGAAAAATCCCACAAACCCCAAGAAAGACTTGATTTCCCGAACTGTGGTGATAATAGGCCAATTAATAATCCTTTGGATACGATCAACCTCAATCTCCACCCCCCGTTCGAAAATCTTATGCCCCAAGTAGGACAATTCCTTAGCAAAAAAATCACACTTAGACTCCCTGGCAAAGAGCTTTTCCCTTCTTAGAATGTCCAAGACAATCCTAAGATGCTCTTTATGTTCTGCCAAAGTCTTACTGACCACTTGGATATCACCTAAGAATACCACTACGAATCTTCCCAAATATGGCTTGAACAAATCGTTCATCATTTGTTGGAAAGTTGCCGGTGCATTGGTCAAACCAAAAGGCAACACCAAAAATTCGTAGTGACCAAAGCGAGTTTGAAACCCAGTTTTTTGGTATAGCTTCTGTCTTAATGCATATCTGATGGTAGCCCGATCTTAAATCTATCTTGGTAAAGTACCCAGCACCGTCAAGATAGTCTATTAGATCATCCATTCGGGGCAGTGGATATCTATTCTTAACGGTTACCTTGTTGAATTTCTTATAGTCGACGCAAAACCTTATAGTCCCATCCTTCTTGGCTACCAGAACCACTGGTGATGCCCAAGGAGACTTGCTAGGTTGTACCCACCTCTTTTTTCAGGTAATCATGTAATTGCCTATTTACCTTAGCCTCTTCCGATGCACTCATCCTATAAGGACGCTGTGAAATTGGAATTGCTCCAGGTATTAGGTCAATCTTATGATCAACTGTCCTTTTTGTTGGTAAACCTACAGGAAGGTCTAAAAATACATCATTGAATTCCTGCCTAAGTTCATTTTAGGCTTCAAATTCTGTAGTATTCTCACTGGGTATATTCATGGCATTTATGTTAAATTCTTCATCATTGCAGCAAATGATATCATTATGAAAACATAAATAAACTTTAAAATCATAATTCTTCATAATAGAATTAAGTTCCTGTTTAGAATAAGGATTAACATTTTTAATGTCAACACTTAAACTAGCCTTGATCTTAATTAAAGAATTCTCATGCATAAAAGATAAAGATTTCTCAACAAAATCAATTCTCAATGATTTGTTCTTATCAAAATGCCATTGTTGCCCAAGAACAATATCTACATTAGCTAATTGAACAGCATGGAATTCTAGTTTTTTAGAATAATCCTGAATGTGCAATTCTACATCAGGAACAATTAAATCCATCAAATCGAAATTACTTCCCGATGCCATTGTCACACGGTATTTTTTCTCACTTTTTCTGGTAGGAAGGTTTAGCGTCTGCACCAAATTTACTTAAATAAAGCTATGAGTGGATCCCATGTCAAAAAGAACATTAACAACTTGATCATTAACTTTACCTTTGATGCAAATAAGGTCATTAGGACCAAAAACTAAAGAACTAAAGAAACAGTGATAGTGGATAACTTCTCAGATTCAGGGAATTGGTTCATGGCAAAGTATTTGTTCCAAACATTCATCCAAGAACTTACCACTTGTAAGTTCCTATCCTTCTTCTCCCCCTTAAACACTGTTACAGGAGGTGGAACTACATGCTTCTTCTGATTGGCTAACCTAGACTCTAAGTCTTAGTTTCTTTGATTAGTTTCAAGAAGCTGCTTATTGGTGGCTTGAATTTGTTGGAATAATAGTTCAAGAGCTTGTGCCACATTGGATGAGTTTGATAGATCAAATGTTTGGTTTTCATTGGTTTGATCCATTGGGGTTGCTTGTGTGTTTTTCTATTATGCAAATACAACAACAAGTGCTCAAATTAGAATGATAAAAATGCTTGAATTGTTACATCCAATGCAAATAAAAAGCATTTACTTCTATTCATTCAATCTTATTGTTTGTAAGCCCAATCCAAGCCTACTATTTACAAGCTTAATCCAAACTTAAGAGCAAAACAACATCAAGCTATATTTGCCTTAATCAAAAGCAAAAATGAAAACCAAATCTTTATGTAAACTTCAATTAACTAATCCAAGCTAATATTTACATAAAGTTTCCATTCTCATTCCCATTCCAATTCTATTTGTCATTAGCAACCAAAGTTTTCACATTTCTCACTATTCTAGAATTCCAAAACCAAAAAACTAGTGTCTAGAAATGGATAACTAATGAAGCTTTATGAAAACTTCAATTTTCAGATCTGATTTTCAGATTTACAGGTCTAAAAATCAGAACTTCAAAATGACAAAAAGCAGAATTTCAAAACTTGTTTTATGCACAAAGTTACACTACCATTCCCTTCCTACATTGTCATCTTCATGAAACTAGGAGATAGAAAGGTGTAACTAATGAAGTTTGAATGAAAACTTCACTTTTCAAATCTGATCTTCAGATTTACAAGTCTGAAAAACAGAAACTCAAAATGAAAATCAGAACTTCAAACACATGCAAAAAAAACACTAGTTTTGATCAAAACACATAGCTAGAATCAATCTTTTTGCCAAAAAAAGTTTGTGTATGTAGAGGAAGACTTCCTCTACCTATCCCACAAATCTTTTTTCAGAACTTTTAAAAACCCAAAGCCCACTTTAAAACTTCTCTAACATTATAAAAAATCAGCCCCTAAACAATTCTATAAGCATCACTACTCTCTTCCAAGAGAACTAGATTCATTGGGTACTTCAACTACAAGCTTCCTACAACTAGAAAAGCCTATAATCTTCCCAAAAAAATTTAGTTGCTGATCTTAATAGAACTTGAAGAAGGTTAGAAAGGTTACCATCCTTTGTCTAGCTCTGATACCACTTTTCTAAGTAGAGGTGCGGAAGTCCTCCAAATCCAAGGTAGAGCCTCCAAATGTCCTCCAAGCAACCTACAAGCTTCAAGATGCTCCCCAACTAGCTAGGATGCCTCCACCTGCAAGTAAGGATCTGCAAGCCTCCAAGGATCTCTCCTCCACCTATGTCCCTACTCTTTAAACACAAAGATAGACAACAAGCTGGCCTCAAGTATTCACCACCCAACCATAGCTAGATCCAAGCTCCAAGCAAGACCTATCTAGCACCCCCTTGCTAACCATAAACAAATCACAAGCATACCACAACACTCCGTAGCATACTTAAGATCCAAACCCTACTTATGTCCCATACCATAAGCAAGATCCAAACCTCGAGAATACTACCACAAGGAAGCACTCTACACACTAGTAGCAATACTAAAGCATAAGCCAAGCAAACAAGAGAGATCTCCCCCTCCCAATGGGTGCTCTACTACTCTCATATAGATGGCCCATGGACCCCTCCAATGCACTATGGAGATCCATGCTCATCCAATGAGAGAGAGAGAAGCCTAGGGGAGTTAAAGAATCTCCAAGAGCCTCCATAGCCTTATGGAATGTCAAGAGACTCCTTCCATAACCTATGACTCTTTGAATGTCTTTCGTGTGGGAGTTGGAAACTCAATGGACACTTTAGAAGGGCGCCCTCCTACTAGGTCCCATTGCCCAAGTTGTGCAAGTATACTTTGGTCCTAGACCAATAAAGTGATATGGTTCAAGGTTGAGGCCCAAGGTTTAGGAAAATAGTCATTTAATGACTTTCTAACACCTCTCTAGGTTCCATACCTCTATCCAAGGCATAGACACCGATCTGCCCTTAACCAAGGACACTAGTACCTTTATCTAAGGCACCTACCCTTAATATCCAAGGGTCACGTGACTCCATACCTCCAACTAAGGTATAGTCACTTGCCTGTCCTTATCCAAGGGCACATACCCTTAATCCTAAGGGTACCTTGCCATTTAGCCCCCAACACTAAATGGACTATTAGGGGTCTGAAGTACTGCTATACAAGTGTGTAGATGAGGAAAGTACAGAGTGGATATGTTGTCTGTAGGAGATCGTGGGTGGCTACAATCGTTGTCCAATCAGTTAGCGCAGTTGCATGGGGTTAGCGTGAAAAGGGTGCGACGTTAGCCTTTGCTGAAGTGAACGTTGTAGCTAGAACACGTGTAGAAACATAGTGTTGCAATTCTTTCGTCTTTTCTTCGCCTGTGAGAATTTGTATGTAAATATGCAAACTCCGCGACAACGTAGAGAGAGAGAGAGAGAGAGAGAGAGAGAGAGAGAGAGAGAGAGAGAGAGAGAGAGAGAGAGAGAGAGAGAGAGATGTGGTTAGACAATGTAGGTTAGCATTCAATTGATAGTATTTGTGGTTGATAGTTATGTTATGAGTCTTTGAATGTGTTAAATTGTGTGGTGATTGAATCAACATGATTTTCGTACAATATGTTTTGATCATAAGACTAGATTAGATAAACTTACACAAGAGAGAAAAGATAGTTATTGCTAATCTTTAATGGTTTGTCTTTGATTGATTGATTTGTAGAATAAAAAGGATGATGGCTTTTGAAAAGAAAGGGCTTTTGATGAAGACAAGCAAATGAGGTATGTCACACGTCTTCTTCATATGAATATTTTGTGATTTCATTCAAATAAATGGCTTGATAAATTTTAATTTAATTTTGTAGTATATGTGTTGTTCTTGATACTAGATTACACAAACTATATGTGAGTTACCTAAATTTTGTCTATAAACTGATGAACATTTTTATAACAAAACAAGATCTTAATACAATCATAGATGGTGCACAATAAATGAGTAAAAGTTAAAACAAACAATGCAATTATATACAAGAATTGAAATGTACATTAACAACTGATAAACATAGATGGTGAAACAAAAATCACACACATATATATATAATCCGATCCTTTGAAAAAAAGTACATTAAGTTTTGTTTTTAAGAAAGGGCTTGAAACAAAATTCCTTTCTTTCTAGTTGCTACATCAAAACTAAAAGGTAAAAAAAAACATTAAACATTAATCTTTAATCAAACAAAGACTTCTTAATTGTCATCGTTCGAATCCGGGTCTTGTGCGGAAGCTTGTCCTTCACTCTCACTTCCGGACATCTCCCCTTCCCCTTCCGCTTCCGCTTCACTGGCTTTTTCACCCGACCCCTCCTCTACATAAGATGCCGAGCTTTTCTACACATCACAAAAAATAACAAAAGTCAATAACCAATAAGTAAAGTAAATGAAACTCATTAACAAGTAAGAAAGATTATTAAAAATGATTATTATATAATAGAAGCAAATGAGATCAAAAGTAACAAGAATTTACCATAGTATGAATGCCTTGTTGAGCAAGATGGTCCACCAAGACATTGTACCCTTGTTGGTACCCAATCTTATATTCGGCATGTATTTTCTCCCAAAATCTCTTTGCTATACAAACATGATTACAATCATTTAGATACAAAACATGATTGGTAATTAAAAACATTACTAAAATATTTATAATAAAATCAAAAGCTACAAATTGGGCTTGTAAATTGGATTTCCCACTCGAGCCAAGGTGAGATTGGCCTAAGAGATTGATTCTTGATTTGGTCGCTTCCCGTTGTTGTTTGAAGCAATCCAGATTTGGATGTTTGGAATCGTGTATCACATTTGCCCAATCTTTCTTTGAAGCCCATCTCGGCCTTTTTTTTTTCATTTTTTACATATTTTTGTAAGGATTGACGCTTATGACAAATATGCATACACATATTCGTCAATGCCCACACCTCCCCAAATCTATTTGATTGAGGAAACTCACTATTCAAAAGTGCAAGTAGCTTATTCTTGTCATCTTGGTTTTGTTGCTTCCAAGGAGTGAATAAATTATGGCCCAAAATACTTGAGAGCAAGGTCGTGCATCCTATTGATGACGATGTTGCTTTTGGTATCCTCGATGATGGAGCCATCATCTTCTAAATTATAAAACAAATTGGTCCATGGCTCGAAGTGGTCACGACTATCTTTAAAAAAAATAGCATGACTTCAAAAACTTTCAAAAGCAAAAACTTCAAAAACTCCAAAAACTTTCAAAATCTTCAAGCACCAACCTCTAAGCATCAAAAGCATCAAATCATCTTCAAGATCAAAGCTCCAAACAGTACAACTAGTGAGGAAATTCTTCTAGAGAGTTAGAAACTACCACATCTATGTTTTAAAAAATAGTCCGACAGACTTGCAACTCTTCTTGTAGCTAAACAACTATTGCATGCCTGATCCATAACATTCCCAATTCGTTTTGAGGCACATGCACAAATCCAGGAGAAAGAGTTCCGGGACAAAGTTTCTGGTCCCAAAACATCCACGATCCAGAATGCGGATCATGTTCCGCTGTGTAATAGATCCTAACACCACAGTATGGCAAACACTAACTGATCCACCCAACCTTCCCTACTCCCTGATATATAGCAACCCCCTCATAGCCCAGTGTGAGGCCTAGTAGCATGCATACTACCAAGTGTCAGCCACGTGGCACTCACGTGGCCGACTGCATGTCGGCCACCCAACGTAGGACCCTATCCTACTGATAGGGTCCTCAGGCTGTGTCAGGCCCGTCATGGCTATGGAACGTGTTGAGGCACACTACTCACGTTGTCTTGCCCTATTGGTCGTGTATGCTGGACACTGACTGTGATATCTGGCCTCTTGTGTTCTCTAGGGTTTTACTGATCATCCTGAATCAGATGGACAGATTGAGAGAAGTAATCAGAGTATGGAGGATATGTTGAGAACATATTAGTCTCACAAGCAGTCTCAATGGGAGGACTACATCTTTTTTAATTGAGTTTTCTTAAAGTAGTAGAAAAAATATTCTCTACTACATGTTATAGTTCGTTCATGCTTATGTATGATTTTCAACCTAGATCTCTAGTGAATGTGGAGACGAAGTCTATTAAATCTAGAAAGTTGTAGATTTTCCACATGATATGTAAGAATTGTTGCAATTGGCATGTGATATTATGCATAGTACTCAGGACAGAGCTAAGCACTATGCCGATTTTAAGATATCTCCCAAAGGTTTTTAAAGTTAATGATTGGGTATATCCTTGAATTCCAAAAGATTCTAGGACTATGCGTACTGGAAAGCATTAGAATTATTCTACTAGATATTGTAGATCACTTCAGACTATTAAGAAAATTATTTCTTTAGCTTACGAATTTGATTTGAGGACAAGTTGACTGCTCATTCAGTGTTTCATGTAAGCTGACATAAACTAAGTTTACATGAAGGTGATATAGTTGGATCTAATGAGGATCTTACCCATTTGAAAGATTTATCACTTAGTGTATCTTTGAAACTTGAAAGAGTACTCAAGATCATAGGTAAACAATTGAAAAATCATTCGATCTCTGATGCTTGATTAGGTGGAAGGGTCGGATTGAGGGTGATGATTCGTGGGAAAGAGTTGAAAGCATAAAATAGATCTGGGCCTAGTTTTTAATTTTGACAAAAATCCATGTACCAAAAAACTAATCAAGATGACACAAAATAAAATTCTTGTCTACACGTGTGGGCAGTATAGCTACTAACCCTCACCAAGTTTGAATCCCAAAACTTCAACCTAAAACGTGATTTGAACTCACCCTCTCAAGACTAGCTTTCTAGCAACAATGGATAGTCCTTTGATCAATGATTATCCTCTTGTACTTGGCTCTAACACCATGCTGAAAATATAGTACAAAGGACCATAAATGAGCCTACTTAAAACTCCAAGAGTGATTGATTGATTGACACACCTATCCAATGCAAAACTAGTCACCAAATCTTGATCTAGATTAGCAAACTAGGATCGTACAGGCAAGAGCAATCAAATAGAATGATCAAATATGAATATCTGAATCCTCCAATACTTTTTAATTGAGTTTTCTTAAAGTAGTAGAAAAAATATTCTCTACTACATGTTATAGTTCGTTCATGCTTACGTATGATTTTCAACCTAGATCTCTAGTGAATGTGGAGACGAAGTCTATTAAATCTAGAAAGTTGTAGATTTTCCACATGATATGTAAGAATTGTTGCAATTGGCATGTGATATTATGCATAGTACTCAGGACAGAGCTAAGCACTATGCCGATTTTAAGATATCTCCCAAAGGTTTTTAAAGTTAATGATTGGGTATATCCTTGAATTCCAAAAGATTCTAGGACTATGCGTACTGGAAAGCATTAGAATTATTCTACTAGATATTGTAGCTCACTTCAGACTATTAAAAAAATTATTTCTTTAGCTTATGAATTTGATTTGACGACAAGTCAACTGCTCATTCAGTGTTTCATGTAAGCTAACATAAACTAAGTTTACATGAAGGTGATATTGTTGGACTTGATGAGGATCTTATCCATTTGGAGGATTTATCACTTAATGTATCTTTGGAACTTGAAAGAGTACTCAAGATCATAAGTAAACAATTGAAAAATCATTCTATCTCTGAGTGCTTGATTAGGTGGAAGGGTCGGATTGAGGATGATGATTTGTGGGAAAGAGTTGAAAGCGTAAGGTAGATCTGGACCTAGTTTTCACTTTTGACGACAAACGTAGTTCAAGGAGGGGAGAATGCTATGTCCATGTACCAAAAAATTCATGAAGATGACACAAAATAAAATTGTTGTCTACATGTGTGGGCACTACAGCTACTGACCCTCACCAAGTTTGAATCCTAAATCTTCAACCTAAAACTTGATTTGAACTCACCCTCTCAGGACTAGCTTTCTAGCAATAATGGATAGTCCGGATCCTTTGATCAATGATTATCCTCTTGTACTTGTCTCTAATACCATGCTGAAAATATAGTACAAAGGACCATAAATGAGCCTACTTAAAGCTCCAAGAGTGATTGATTGGTTGACACACCTATCCAATGCAAAACTAGTCACCAAATCTTGATCTAGATTACTAAACTAGGATCTTACAACCAAGAGCAATCAAATAGAATGATCAAATATGAAAATCTGAAGCCTCCAGTACAGCCTAATATCATAGAATTATAGTAATCAAATTTTGAGTACAATACAAATACAAAAACACAAGACAAATAGTGAAGAAGCTCAAGATTCCCAATTTGCTCTAAAACATTCTAAGGAATTACTATGAGAGATGGATTGTATATTCAAAAGGCTCTTCCCCACCTCAATTCAAGTGACAATCCAGCATGCACTATGGAAGATGATTGACCATTTTTGTCCTGATTTGTTAATCTTACCTAATCCTAGAGTTTTGCCAAGTTGGTGGCTAGGTTGGTTATCCACCTCCATGATTCAAGGAATTTGGTCCTATAATTTAGGAATTATGACCAAACAAACTTGACTAACCATATGAATGATATCTAACCTATCTAGGGTAGCCTACACACGTGGGAACATGGAATCACAAATGTGAGACCCACCTATGTGCAATCTAGATGGTTTTGATCAAGCTACATTAATTGCCAGTTTATAGGCAATTTCTCACATTGAAAAGGAAATGAGCATATGGTGTGCAGACTCTATAAATCATTGTATGTATTGAAACAATCACCAAGAGCATGGTTTCAGAGAATCAATTCTTTCTTTATAAACTTAGAATGGCCATCAAAGAATTGGCTGTTCACCTTAAGGCAATTGCCACATAGTCAATTTAGATGCACTTAATATACCCTAAATCTGAAGCTAGTCTTGATTTATTTGGTGATTTTTCAGACTCCAGTACTGGTCTTGTTAGATGTCTACCATTATTCTCAAAGTTGATGCATTGTATGTAATTTTTTCAATTTCACGTGTACTTCAATAAGATTTAATATTAATTTTGTTTGTATATTACTGATCAAATATCTTTATCATGATCAACGAATATGTCATATGTTGAAGAAATGTCTCAAAACAGGTATTTATATAGTAGTATTTATGAAATGATATGTACTTATGATATGGGCATGTAGCATTGTGTGTTGCATATGACATTTTTTTTGTGTGTTAATGCTCAAAGCACAATGCCTCCACGATATTTCGAAAAATCAAAAAGGATGGAAGCTTATCAAAAAAGCAAATCACGAAAAAGAGCGCAAATGATTGATCGAGTACTTAGTGGAGGATCATCGTCATCAAGTTCTGGCACTCGACCTCAACAAAGAACTACGGTACTACATATTTGTAATTATTAAAAATTTGAGAATAGATTAGTTGTCATGCAAAACATTTTTTGCATCAACAAGCTAATTGTTCTTATGTTTGTTACATGAAATTAGTATCAAGGTATATTTTATTTGCTTAGTATTAGTCTTTATCATACACAATGTTTTTGAAAAAAAAGATTAATGCATGTATACTTTTTTCTCTCTTGCAGAATAGTACATTGGTGTCAACCTCTTGCAGAATTGATAATCTTATCAACAAGATAAGAAATATTGACTTTGGATCATCTTTGGCATTGGACGAAGATCTAGTTGATGATTTTATTGATGAGGTCACTAGTGACTACACACCGATTAATGTGGAGATTATGCGTATTCCTATGTCTCATATATCCACTCACTCCTCCAGTCTCGACATTGATCTTGCTTCAATGGATTCTGATCATCTCATAGTGTCATCACACCTAGATTGTATCCAATCCACAACACCTTGTGAAAATCCTATCCCAAGCTCTATCCATCTCATGATGTCACCACATACAGATATTGTGCATCCCATCACACCCAATGTAAATCATACAGATTCTTCTATCTTAGCTACGCCATTAAAAAAAGAACACGACTTGGACACATTTTGACAAAATTTGAAAAAGAACAAAGTTTTTTACGTACTATCGACTTGTCCAAAAATGTTTTAAATTCGTTGACCGAATCTCCCCTTCCTCCTCATCTACATGCATTAGTTAAGTCGTTTGATAGAAAGAAATATTCATGTTGGCCTGATACGTTACCACTACCATTACGTGGGACATCATTTTCATATTGGGGTCATATGTACATAATTAAACCTAGTGAGCGGTTTTCTAATGCCGGATTAGGTTTGTTTTCTTTGACTAGCATTGATGTCCCTTTGAATAGTCTTGTCACATTAATGCCATATGCAAGACCCCAATATGATTGGGGTGATTGGAATGCTCTATGTCGCCACCAATGGAGAATGCAAATATATGGTTTAAATTCCAATGCTTGTTCTTTGGAAGAGAGGCGCATGCAAGGAAAAATTGTTTCAAAAGCACATCATATGTACATCGATGGGCATCCATAAATACAAGGAAACATTACTGCATATATAAATAGTTCTAGTTGTCACCCTTCATTGACTAATTGTGACTTTGAAGAATGCATCAATGGAAAAGAAGATTATTTTTCTAGATATGTGCAAGCTACAAATGTAATTGTTTGTGGGATCAGACCTATTAAATGTAGTGAAGAACTATTCATCAACTCTAGCTTCAATCATCCTCTACCAAGATGTGTACAAAAAGTTTTGGGCCAAGCACAACCATGTGCGTTGTAAATACTAAAAGTACATTCTTTTCATTCGAGTTCATCTCATGATTGGTTGAAGATGCTTGAGTACATATTTCCAATGTGTGTTCGTGGTTCTCTAACTGATCAACTTCGCGATACCATTTACAAATTAGCATCCATTGTCAGGTACTTACATTTCTTTCACTCACGTTTTATGCTATTGCATATTTATTTTACCTACGAATTCGATAAAGTCATATGATGATCATATACTACAAATATGGTGTAGATGGATGTGTGACAAGGAGATTCGTGAGATACATGTGGAGAAAAAACATGAAGATATAGTGGAGGCTGTAAGATTTTCCAACCTCCATCTTGGACATATAAGTGCATCTGCTTGTGCAGTTGGTCCAAGAAAATGGTATTGCTGGTCCTGTGCACTCAAGGTACAAAATACATTATTTTGGTTTTTGTGGGTTCAATATATTTAGCATCATTTTTTTTATGGCATTGAACATTGCTCTTATCATGCAATAGATGTTTATAGGTGGATGTTTTTTTTGGAGAGATTCATGAAAGTTTTGAAAGATTTTGTGCATCAAAAGGCAAGACCAGAGGGAACTATGGTCGAGGGGTGGTTAGTGCAAGAATCTCTTATTTATGTCACTGAATTTTTGCTTCAAATACATCCGTCTACTCCACAGCTATGGAATGATGAGGAGAACAATGAGGTAAAAGGTGAAAAACCCCAAGGTATGGGTGCTCCTAAGAAAATGACACATTTTCTTAGAGAAAAAATTTCTACTTTCATGCTCTATAATTCTGGATTGATGGATAAGTGGTTGGAATTCTATGAACAAGAGAAGCAGAAAATAACATTGGCTAGAAATAGACACCGACATAATAGACATAGGGGTCATGTTGCACCTTCACGTGATGTTGAGCCATTGTCAATGCACCATAGAATGGATGATTGACACACTCCAACAAGCAAGATCAAATGGACAAGTCATATCTGACATGGAATGGGACTTTGCAAGAGGATGTGATTGGAATCTTTGTTTATTGTTTATTGTCTATTTTTTTTTATAAAATACAATGTAGCTTGTATAATGATTGATTTTGTCTTAATTACAATTATTATGTGGCAATAGCGAAAGTATAGTGCAATGTGGGCATATGGTCGTCATCATCGCGTTGAACCAGTTGATATAAAACGATGAACTTATGATTGTGGTGTTATGGCATCATTTAATCAAGAAAGTTGGAGTAGTGCACGAGACCAAAATCCAATCTCTGGAGAGCTTGAGTATGTAGGAACTATTCAAGATATATATGAAGTGTGTTTTGGTGAAAATGGAAAATACTTTTTGTTTGATGTGAAATGGTTCAAAATCAATTATAAAGGGTCAAATGCAACTGTGAAAAGAGATCGTAGTGGATTGTTTGCTATCGATTCAACCAAGACATTAAGCATGGATTATTCAGACACATTGGTGTTGCCTCGTCATTGTGAACAGGTGTGTCACATGACATTCATTTTTTTCTCAATCATAATCAGTAACATACACTATTTCATTACAATGAACTGTTCATGTGGACCTTAGTTTCATGTTGGAACAATTTTTTTAACTTAACATTGTTAAATGTGCAGATATTTTTTCAACCGGATCGACTAAACAACAAGTGGTGGTATGTTGTTCAAGTAAAGCCACATGCCAGACATGTATTTGAAAATGCATACATTGAGAATGAAATGGATGACTTGAATATTGACAACACAAACATGGTTGATGCGGATATAGAAATATCTCCAAGTTCTCTAAATATTATAGAAAATACTATAAATAAATCGAATGATTCTGACACAAATGACAATAGATGATATGGAGGATTCTTCATCGGGCCACAAATATCTAAATGTACAATGTCTAGCAATCCTCTAGAAATATGCTGATGGCTTGATTTGAATGGTTTCCTAGTCTGTTTACCAACTAGACATTCTTGACAGACAAGTAACTCGACTTTTTTGTGAGGATAGTCCTCACCGGATACCTCTGTAGCCTATCTGGGCCATGTCATCCAGTTCCTTAATGACTCACTGATAGACCCATACCAACTCCACCACCATGTGTTTAGGCCTACAACCATTAATTATGACCATGTACACATAAGGGCCCCAATTCTCTTATAGTCACAATTAACTTACGAGTTTTTGCTCTACCGGTCTCTAGCGTGGACATGCTACCCGAGACCTGTTGGGAGAGAGGGATGAAAGAAGGTGTCATGTGTGAGAAAGGAAAATTAGCTCTAAAGTAAGGAACGAGAGACGAAACACGAACGAGAAACGAAACACGAACGAGAAATGAAACATGAGCGGAAAATGTTTGTGCGCAGCGGAATCAGCTATACGACTCTCTTCCTAAACATGACTACGCCTATCAGAACGAACAGATCGATAGTGATGGAAATCATGGTCGTTCTTAATTACGTAGCCAAACTTTAATAAAATCATCAGAAAAATAATTTGTCGCGAAACGCTAGACAATTTATCTATCGCGGATGATTCGCGAAGAGCTAGACAGAATTTCAACTGATAATCAGTCGTGAATGATTTGCAAAAGACAAGACTAAATTTTAGTCGTGCTAAAACAGATTACCAAATTGAGCGTCTAGAAAAGTCAGAGAGAATGAATAATGACAAGCATAGCAATATTGACATAGATCTGAACGCAAAACAAAGAACTGTTATCAGATTAAGTATATCAAATATACATGTCAATGATGCAGTAGAGCACAAGACAATAGCGGGTGAAACCACATGCTCTACGAAGCTTATTTCAATTTATAAAGAAATGAAACCTTAATATTGACAATAAAGAATCAATGCACGAAGCTTCTACTTTGTCTATATCTCTCTAATAAGCTTCTGATGCTAATTTGCACACTTGATCTTCAACCAATGATCTCTGATCAATCAATTTTGTCACCCTCATCAAACTGAATACTCAAATGGTATCCAGTATATATACACAATATTAGATTTTACAAGTAGAGGTCAGGAAGTCGTCCAAATCCAAGGTAGAGCCTCCAAATGTCATCCAAGCAACCTACAAGCTTCAAGATGCTCCCCAACTCCAAGCTAGGATGCCTCCACCTGCAAGCCTCCAAGGATCTCTCCTCCACATGTGTCCCTACTCTTTAAACACAAAGATAGATAACAAACTGGCCTCAAGTATTCACCACCGAACCATAGCTAGATCCAAGCTCCAAACAAGACTTGTCTAGCACCCCTTTGCTAACCATAAATAAATCACAAGCATACCACAACACTCCATAGCATACTCAAGATCCAAACTCTACTTATGTCCCATACCATAAGCAAGATCCAGACCTCAAGCATACTACCACAAGAAAGTACTCTACACACTAGTAGCAACACTAGAGCATAAGCCAAGCAAACAAGAGAGATTTCCCCCTCCCAATGGGTGCTCTACTACCCTCATATGGATGGCCCATTGACCCCTCCAATGAACTATGGAGCTCCATGCTTATCCAATGAGAGAGGGAGAAGCCTAGGGGAGTTAAAAAATTTCCAAGAGCCTCCATAGCCTTATGGAATGTCAAGAGACTCCTTCCATAACCTATGACTCTTTAAATGTCTTTCTTGTGGGAGTTGGGAACTCAATGGACACTTTAGAAGGGCGCCCTCCTACTAGGTCCCATTGCCCAAGTTGTGCAAGTATACTTTGGTCCTAGACCAATAAAGTGATATGGTTCAAGGTTGAGGCCCAAGGTTTAGAAAAATAGTCATCCAATGACTTTCTAACACCTCTCTAGGTTACATACCTCTATCCAAGGCATAGACACCTACCTGCCCTTAACCAAGGACACTAGTACCTTAATCTAAAACACCTACCCTTAATACTAAGAGTACCCCTTATCCAAGGGTCACGTGACTCCATACCTCCAACTAAGATATAGTCACTTGTCTGTCTTTATCCAAGGGCACATACCCTTAATCCTAAGGGTACCTTGCCATTTGGCCCCCAACACTAAATGGACTATTAGGGGTCTGAAGTACTGCTAGTTACATAGGTATGTAACATTCCTTCCACCTAAACTTAAATTTTTCCTTGTAGGAAAAAATTTGGAAAATTCTTCTGGAGATCAGCCTCCTTTATCCAGGTATCCTCCTCTTCTGATTTGCCCTTCCACTTGACAAAAAATTCTCAAAGCACTCTACTCCGTAGAGTTCTCTGCTGGCCATTAATGATCGCCTCGGGTTCAGGTGGTCCACTCACGGACTCATCTCGAAGAAGTTCCACTAGATCTTTCACAGGGACCAGGGTCTCCCCAACCCCCAACGAGGGTTTCAACTTACTAACATGGAAAACATGATGAATTCCAACATTAGCCGGAAGGTCTAGTTTGTATGCGACCTTGTTTATCACTTGGATAACCTTGAAAGAATCGCAATACCTAGGCACCAACTTTGCACACTTAATAGTTTCCAAGCCCCTAGAGTGACTAGGGACTCTCAAAAACACCCAGTCGTTGACCATGAATACCTTGTGCTTCCGAGATAGATCAACATAGTGCCTTGCCCTGTCCTGGGCACTTCTTATGCTATCTTTTGCCAGCTGTAACATTTCTTGCATATCCGCAAGGAAATCAGCTGCGGCTTGCACCCGTAGGTTTTTCATGCCAACACTAATTGGTGATCGAGGTTGAAAACCATACATAAGCATGAAAGGGCTGAATCCGGTCGCTGAATGTTTTGCACTGTTATATGCAAATTCCACCAATGGAAGGTACTGTTCCCAATCAGACTGCCGATGGCCCACATATGTTCGAAGCATATCCTCCATCGTTTGATTGGTGCTTTCCATTTGACCAGCTGATTTCAGATGATCTATAAAACTCAAACTTAAAGTTGTTTCCAGCTTTTCGAATACTGCTTGTCAAAAATTCCCAGTGAGTTTTGGGTCACGGTCATTGACAATATCGCAAGGTAGCCCGTATAGTCGAAAAAGCTTCTCAACAAACAGCTGAGCTAGTTTTGAAGCTTTAACAATAGTTTTCGTTGGGATAAATTGAGCAAACTTCGTAAGTCTATCAACAATGACCCAAACCGAATCGTGGCCCTTCCTGTACGTGGAAGCCTGACCACAAAATCCATAGATATAACTTTTCACTTTCCGGTAGGAATATCTAAAGGATGTAATAGGCCACTGGCTTTTAGCCTCTTTGCTTTATTTAACTGGCACTTAGTACATTTAAGTACATACGCCTCTACCTACCTTTTCATCTTAGGCCACCAAAATTGCCTTCGAACTAAGTCAAGTGTTCTTTGTATACCTGGATGTCATGACACTCATGCAAGATTTGGGCCCTTACAGTGTCATTCTCCGGATCACACACCTTTCCTTTACAAAACAAAATCTTGTTTCGAATTAGGAAATCCATTTCAGTCTTTCCCTAATTCGAGGAATCTTGCAAACCTGAATCGACCCCCGAAAGTACTTGTTGCCAATACTTTCCAAAAAAAGGATCAGACTCATATAGTCCTTGAAGAGACTGAAACAACTCTGGCTCTATAACAGTAAAGCACAACTGATTAATAACCGGTAACCGACTCAAAGCATCCGCTAGAGTATTTTGACTTTCTATACAATAACGTATAGAAAAGTCAAAGATTTGCATAAGCTCAGCCCATCTAGCTTGCCTCCTCTTTAAATGTGTAGCATCACAGAAATATCGAAGAGTCTGAGGATCCGTCAAAACTTCAAATCTGGCTCCATACAAATAATGTCGTCAAATTTTCAAGGAATGAACAATTGCAATCAGTTCCTTCTCATAGGTACAATACCTAGACTGAGCATGATTGACTTTCTTGCTTTCATAAGCCACAGGATGTCCATCCTGCATCAAAACAGCTCCAATAGCATAATCATTGGCATCGGTCCTAACCACAAAAGTCTTATTAGGATTGCCAATGATTGGTATTGGTATCAAAGTGACACTTTTCTTAAGCAACTCAAAACAATTATTCATATCCTCCGTCCACACCACTAGTGGACTCTTAGCTCTCCGACTTAGCTTCTTATAGTCTTTCAAGGCCTGGGTAACGAGAAATGCCAATCGAGCAAATTGGGGTATATGCCAACGGAAAAATCCCACAAACCCCAAGAAAGACTTGATTTCCCGAACTGTGGTGATAATAGGCCAATTAATAATCCTCTGGATACGATCAACCTCAATCTCCACCTCCCGTTCGAAAATCTTATGCCCCAAGTAGGACAATTCCTTAGCAAAAAAATCACACTTAGACTCCCTGGCAAAGAGCTTTTCCCTTCTTAGAATGTCCAAGACAATCCTAAGATGCTCTTTATGTTCCGCCAAAGTCTTACTGAACACTTGGATATCACCTAAGAATACCACTACAAATCTTCCCAAATATGGCCTGAACAAATCGTTCATCATTTGTTGGAAAGTTGCCGGTGCATTGGTCAAACCAAAAGGCAACACCGAAAATTCGTAGTGACCAAAGCGAGTTTGAAACCCAGTTTTTTGGTATAGCTTCTGCCTTAATGCATATCTGATGGTAGCCCAATCTTAAATCTATCTTGGTAAAATATCCAGCACCACCAAGATAGTCTATTAGATCATCCATTCGGGGCAGTGGATATCTATTCTTAACGGTTACCTTGTTCAATTTCTTATAGTCGACACAAAACCTTATAGTCCCATCCTTCTTGCCACCAGAACCACTGGTGATGCCCAAGGAGACTTGCTAGGTTGTACCCACCTCTTTTTTCAGGTAATCATGTAATTGCCTATTTACCTTAGCCTCTTCCGATGCACTCATCCTATAAGGACGCTGTGAAATTGGAATTGCTCCAGGTATTAGGTCAATCTTATGATCAACTCTCCTTTTTGTTGGTAAACCTACAGGAAGGTCTAAAAAAACATCATTGAATTCCTGCCTAAGTTCATTATAGGCTTCAAATTCTGTAGTGTTCTCACTGGGTATATTCATGGCATTTATGTTAAATTCTTCATCATTGCAGCAAATGATATCATTATGAAAACATAAATAAACTTTAAAATCATAATTCTTCATAATAGAATTAAGTTCTTGTTTAGAATAAGGATTAACATTTTTAATGTCAACACTTAAACTAGCCTTGATCTTAATTAAAGAATTCTCATGCATAAAAGATAAAGATTTCTCAACAAAATCAATTCTCAATGATTTGTTCTTATCAAAATGCCATTGTTGCCCAAGAACAATATCTACATTAGCTAATTGAACAGCATGGAATTCTAGTTTTTTAGAATAATCCTGAATGTGCAATTCTACATCAGAAACAATTAAATTCATCAAATCGAAATTACTTCCCTATGCCATTGTCACACGATATTTTTTCTCACTTTTTCTGGTAGGAAGGTTTAGCGTCTGCACCAAATTTACTTAAATAAAGCTATGAGTGGATCCCATGTCAAAAAGAACATTAACAACTTGATCATTAACTTTACCTTTAATGCAAATAAGGTCATTAGGACCAAAAACTAAAGAACTAAGGAAATCGTGACACTGGTTAACTTCTCAGATTCAGGGAATTGGTTCATGGCAAAGTATTTGTTTCAAACATTCATCCAAGAACTTACCACTTGTAAGTTCCTATCCTTCTTCTCCCCCTTAAACATTGTTACAGGAGGTGGAACTACATGCTTCTTCTGATTGGCTAACCTAGACTCTAAGTCTTAGTTTCTTTGATTAGTTTCAAGAAGCTGCTTATTGGTGGCTTGAATTTGTTGGTATAATAGTTCAAGAGCTTGTGCCACATTGGATGGGTTTGATAGATCAAATGTTGGGTTTTCATTGGTTTGATCCATTGGGGTTGCTTGTGTGTTTTTCTATTATGCAAATACAACAACAAGTGCTCAAATTAGAATGATAAAAATGCTTCAATTGTTACATCCAATGCAAATAAAAAGCATTTACTTCTATTCATTCAATTTTATTGTTTGTAAGCCCAATCCAAGCCTACTATTTGCAAGCTTAATCCAAACTTAAGAGGAAAACAACATCAAGCTACATTTGCCTTAATCAAAAGCAAAAATGAAAACCAAATCTTTATGTAAACTCCAATTAACTAATCCAAGCTAATATTTACATAAAGTTTCCATTCTCATTCCCATTCCAATTCTATTTGTCATTAGCAACCAAAGTTTTCACATTTCTCACTATTCTAGAATTCCAAAACCAAGAAACTAGTGTCTAGAAATGGATAACTAATGAAGCTTTATGAAAACTTCAATTTTCAGATCTGATTTTCAGATTCACAGGTCTGAAAATCAGAACTTCAAAATGACAAAAAGCAGAATTTCAAAACTTGTTTTATGCACAAAGTTACACTACCATTCTCTTCCTACATTGTCATCTTCATGAAACTAGGAGATAGAAAGGTGTAACTAATGAAGTTTGAATGAAAACTTCACTTTTCAGATCTGATCTTCAGATTTACAAGTCTGAAAAATAGAATTTCAAAATGAAAATCAGAACTTCAAACACATGCAAAAAAAAAACACTAGTTTTGATCAAAACACATAGCTAGAATCAATCTTTTTGCCAAAAAAAGTTTGTGTATGTAGAGGAAGACTTCCTCTACCTATCCCACAAATCTTTTTTCAGAACTTTTAAAAACCCAAAGCCCACTTTAAAACTTCTCTAACATTATCAAAAATCAGCCCCTAAACAATTCTATAAGCATCACTACTCTATTCCAAGAGAACTAGATTCATTGGGTACTTCAACTACAAGCTTCCTACAACTAGAAAAGCCTATAATCTTCCCAAAAAAATTTAGTTGCTGATCTTAATAGAAATTGAAGAAGGTTAGAAAGGTTACCATCCTTTGTCTAGCTCTGATACCACTTTTCTAAGTAGAGGTGCGAAAGTCCTCCAAATCCAAGGTAGAGCCTCCAAATGTCCTCCAAGGAACCTACAAGCTTCAAGATGCTCCCCAACTAGCTAGGATGCCTCCACCTGCAAGTAAGGATCTGCAAGCCTCCAAGGATCTCTCCTCCACCTGTGTCCCTACTCTTTAAACACAAAGATAGATAACAAGCTGGCCTCAAGTATTCACCACCCAATCGTAGCTAGATCCAAGCTCCAAGCAAGACCTATCTAGCACCCCCTTGCTAACCATAAACAAATCACAAGCATACCACAACACTCCGTAGCATACTCAAGATCCAAACCCTACTTATGTCCCATACCATAAGCAAGATCCAAACCTCAAGAATACTACCACAAGGAAGCACTCTACACACTAGTAGCAATACTAAAGCATAAGCCAAGCAAACAAGAGAGATCTCTACCTCCCAATGGGTGCCCTACTACCCTCATATAGATGGCCCATGGACCCCTCCAATGCACTATGGAGCTCCAAGCTCATCCAATGAGAGAGAGAGAGAAGCCTAGAGGAGTTAAAGAATCTCCAAGAGCCTCCGTAGCCTTATGGAATGTCAAGAGACTCCTTCCATAACCTATGACTCTTTGAATGTCTTTCGTGTGGGAGTTGGAAACTCAATGGACACTTTAGAAGGGCGCCCTCCTACTAGGTCCCATTGCCCAAGTTGTGCAAGTATACTTTGGTCCTAGACCAATAAAGTGATATGGTTCAAGGTTGAGGCCCAAGGTTTAGGAAAATAGTCATTTAATGACTTTCTAACACCTCTCTAGGTTGCATACCTCTATCCAAGGCATAGACACCGATCTGCCCTTAACCAAGGACACTAGTACCTTTATCTAAGGCACCTATCCTTAATACTAAGGGTACCTCTTATCCAAGGGTCACGTGACTCCATACCTCCAACTAAGGTATAGTCACTTGCCTGTCCTTATTCAAGGGCACATACCCTTAATCTTAAGGGTACCTTGCCATTTAGCCCCCAATACTAAATGGACTATTAGGGGTCTGAAGTACTGCTATACAGGTGTGCAGATGAGGAAAGTACAGAGTGGATATGCTATCTGTAGGAGATCGTGGGTGGCTGCAATCGCTGTCCAGTCAGTTAGCGCAGTTACATGGGGTTAGCGTGAAAAGGGTGCGACGTTAGCCTTTGCTGAAGTGAACGTTGTAGCTAGAACACGTGTAGAAACACAGTGTTGCAATTATTTCGCCTTTTCTTCGCCTGTGAGAATTTGTATGTAAATATGCAAACTCCGCGACAACGTAGAGAGAGAGAGAGAGAGAGAGAGAGAGAGAGAGAGAGAGAGAGAGAGAGAGAGAGAGAGAGAGAGAGAGAGAGAGAGATATGTGGTTAGACAATGTAGGTTAGCATTCAATTGATAGTATTTGTGGTTGATAGTTATGTTATGAGTCTCTGAATGTGTTAAATTGTGTGGTGATTGAATCAACGTGATTTTCGTACAATATGTTTTGATCATAAGACTAGATTAGATAAACTTACACAAGAGAGAAAAGATAGTTATTGCTAATCCTTAATGGTTTGTCTTTGATTGATTGATTTGTAGAATAAAAAGAATGATGGCTTTTGAAAAGTAAGGGCTTTTGATGAAGACAAGCAAATGAGGTATGTCACACGTCTTCTTCATATGAATATTTTGTGATTTCATTCAAATAAATGGTTTGATAAATTTTAATTTAATTTTGTAGTATATGTGTTGTTCTTGATACTAGATTACACAGACTATATGTGAGTTACCTAAATTTTGTCTATAAACTGATGAACATTTTTATAACAAAACAAGATCTTAATACAATCATAGATGGTGCACAATTAATGAGTAAAAGTTAAAACAAACAATGCAATTATATACAAGAATTGAAATGTACATTAACAACTGATAAACATAGATGGTGAAACAAAAATCACACACATATATATATAATCCGATCCTTTGAAAAAAAGTACATTAAGTTTTGTTTTTAAGAAAGGGCTTGAAACAAAATTCCTTTCTTTCTAGTTGCTACATCAAAACTAAAAGGTAAAAAAAAACATTAAACATTAAACTTTAATCAAACAAAGACTTCTTAATTGTCATCGTTCGAATCCGGGTCTTGTGCGGAAGCTTGTCCTTCACTCTCACTTCCGGACATCTCCCCTTCCCCTTCCGCTTCCGCTTCACTGGCTTTTTCACCCGACCCCTCCTCTACATAAGATGTCGAGCTTTTCTACACATCACAAAAAATAACAAAAGTCAATAACCAATAAGTAAAGTAAATGAAACTCATTAACAAGTAAGAAAGATTAATAAAAATGATTACTATATAATAGAAGCAAATGAGATCAATGTAACAAGAATTTACCATATGTTGAGCAAGATGGTCCACCAAGACATTGTACCCTTGTTGGTACCCAATCTTATATTCGGCATTCGTGTATTTTCTCCCAAAATCTCTTTGATATACAAACATGAATACAATCATTTAGATACAAAACATGATTAGTAATTAAAAACATTACTAAAATAATTATAATAAAATCAAAAGCTACAAATTGGGCTTGTAAATTGGATTTCCCACCCGAGCCAAGGTGAGATTGGCCTAAGAGATTGATTCTTGATTTGGTCGCTTCCCGCTGTTGTTGGGAGCAATCCAGATTTGGATGTTTGGAATCGTGTATCACATTTGCCCAATCTTTCTTTGAAGCCCATCTCGGCCTTTTTTTTCCATTTTTTACATATTTTTGTAAGGATTGACGCTTATGACAAATATGCATACACATATTCGTCAATGCCCACACCTCCCCAAATCTATTTAACTGAGGAAACTCACTATTCAAAAGTGCAAGTAGCTTATTCTTGTCATCTTGGTTTTGTTGCTTCCAAGGAGTGAATAAATTATGGCCAAAATATTTGAGAGCAAGGTCGTGCATCCTGTTGATGACGATGTTGCTTTTGGTATCCTCGATGATGGAGCCATCATCTTCTAAATTATAAAACAAATTGGATGATTCCTCCGATGGGACATCCATTGAAGGATTACCTATATTGAAATCGGGCTCCTCTTAGGAAAGACAAAGATGTTTCAATCTTTGTCTTTCATCGAGAGATAGTGAACCATAAAAGTCCGCATTCCGATCGGAACCGGATCCTCCTCTTGCAGTAGAAGAAGATCTTGGTCTTCTCCTATAACCACTACCACTAGAAGACATTGTGTGTGTAACGAGGGAGAAAAGAGAAAGATAAAAGCTTAACAAATGTAAAGAAAAAAAGAAGAGCTTGAGAAAAAGAGAAATCTTGAGATAGAGAGAGCTTAAGGAAAGTAAAACTTCAAATTGTGTGTGTGTGTGTGTGTGTGTGTGTGTGAGAGAGAGAGAGAGAGAGAGAGAGAGAGAGAGAGAGAGAGAGAGAGAGAGAGAGAGAGATGTGAAAGCTTAACAAATGGAAAGAGCTTGACAAACAAAGAGCTTAAAAATGTGTGTGTGTGTGTGTGTGTGTGTGTGTGTGTGTGTGTGTGTGAGAGAGAGAGAGAGAGAGAGAGAGAGAGAGAGAGAGAGAGAGCTTAATCACTAACACAATAAAAGCAATACACTAACACAATGAAAGCAATAATGTTATGCAAAAAACTAGTGAAGAAATGCGTTCAAAGACGCTCTATTTAAAGAATTTTTTGGATTCAAGTTTGCGTGGCACTGCCACGACCAGTTTTGCCACGCGTGGCAAAAAAAATTATTTTTTAATGTTGTCGTACTCTGATGGCCTGCAAGGTTACAAAATGCAGATTTTTTTGTGCCACGGCCTGCAAGGTGTCAAAATGTAATTGTGTGCAAAAAAAATTCATTACTTTAGTTATTAAAAAAAAGGGTGAGAATTCATTTACAAAATATGAACATTTAAATGTCTTGTCTCATTCTTTTAAGGCAAGTGAAAGTGAGACAAGACATTTAATGTTTTTATTTTAGAAGACAATTTTTTAAATAATAAGATAGTAACTATAAGTAAGTTACAAGATTATCTTAGAACTTATAAAAGAATAAAGAATAGTATGACATGTTTTAAGTTTTTTTAATTTTTCGAGGACCCGTGCACTCACTTGAGCCCACCCGAGCCTGCACGCCCACCTAAGTCCATGGCTCGAAGTGGTCATGACTATCTTAAAAAAAAATAGCATGACTTCAAAAACTTTCAAAAGCAAAAACTTCAAAAACTCCAAAAACTTTCAAAATCTTCAAGCACCAACCTCTAAGCATCAAAAGCATCAAATCATCTTCAAGATCAAAGCTCCAAACAGTACAACTAGTGAGGAAATTCTTCTAAAGAGTTAGAAACTACCACATCTATGTTTTAAAAAATAGTCCGACAGACTTGCAACTCTTCTTGTAGCTAAAAAACTATTGCATGCCTGATCCATAACATTCCCAATTCGTTTTGAGGCACATGCACAAATCTAGGAGAAAGAGTTCCGGGACAAAGTTTTTGGTCCCAAAACATCCACGATCCAGAATGCTGATCGTGTTTCGCTGTGTAATAGATCCTAACACCACAGTATGGCAAACACTAACTGATCCACCCAACCTTCCCTACTCCCTGATATATAGCAACCCCCTCCTAGTCCAGTGTGAGGCCTAGTAGCATGCATACTACCAAGTGTCAGCCACGTGGCACTCACGTGGCCGACTGCATGTCAGCGACCCAACGTAGGGCCCTATCCTACTGATAGGGTCCCCAGGTTGTGTCAGGCCCGTCATGGCTATGGAACGTGCTGAGGCACACTACTCACGTTGTCTTGCCCTATTGGTCGTGTATGCTGGACACTGACTGTGATATCTGGCCTCTTGTGTTCTCTAGGGTTTTAGTTTTACTGATCATCCTGAATCAGATGGACAGATTGAGACAAGTAATCAGAGTATGGAGGATATGTTGAGAATATATTTGTCTCACAAGTAGTCTCAATGGGAGGACTACATCTTTTTTAATTGAGTTTTCTTAAAGTAGTAGAAAAAATATTCTCTACTACATGTTATAGTTCATTCATGCTTATGTATGATTTTCAACCTAGATCTCTAGTGAATGTGGAGACGAAGTCTATTAAATCTAGAAAGTTGTAGATTTTCCACATGATTTGTAAGAATTGTTGCGATTGGCATGTGATATTATGCATAGTACTCAGGACAGAGCTAAGCACTATGCCGATTTTAAGATATCTCCCAAAGGTTTTTAAAGTTAATGATTGGGTATATCTTTGAATTCCAAAAGATTCTAGGACTATGCATACTGGAAAGCATTAGAATTATTCTACTAGATATTGTAGATCACTTCAGACTATTATGAAAATTATTTCTTTAGCTTACGAATTTGATTTGAGGACAAGTTGACTGCTCATTCAGTGTTTCATGTAAGCTGACATAAACTAAGTTTACATGAAGGTGATATAGTTGGATCTGATGAGGATCTTACCCATTTGAAAGATTTATCACTGTTATATGCAAATTCCACCAATGGAAGGTACTGTTCCCAATCAGACTGCCGATGGCCCACATATGTTCGAAGCATATCCTCCATCGTTTGATTGGTGCTTTCCATTTGACCAGCTGATTTCAGATGATCTATAAAACTCAAACTTAAAGTTGTTTCCAACTTTTCGAATACTGCTTGTCAAAAATTCCCAGTGAGTTTTGGGTCACGGTCATTGACAATATCGCAAGGTAGCCCGTATAGTCGAAAAAGCTTCTCAACAAACAGCTGAGCTAGTTTTGAAGCTTTAACAATAGTTTTCTTTGGGATAAATTGAGCAAACTTCGTAAGTCTATCAACAATGACCCAAACCGAATCGTGGCCCTTCCTGTACGTGGAAGCCTGACCACAAAATCCATAGATATAACTTTTCACTTTCCGGTAGGAATATCTAAAGGATGTAATAGGCCACTGGCTTTTAGCCTCTTTGCTTTATTTAACTGGCACTTAGTACATTTAAGTACATACGCCTCTACCTACCTTTTCATCTTAGGCCACCAAAATTGCCTTCGAACTAAGTCAAGTGTTCTTTGTATACCTGGATGTCATGACACTCATGCAAGATTTGGGCCCTTACAGTGTCATTCTCCGGATCACACACCTTTCCTTTACAAAACAAAATCTTGTTTCGAATTAGGAAATCCATTTCAGTCTTTCACTAATTCGAGGAATCTTGCAAACCTGAATCGACCCCCGAAAGTACTTGTTGCCAATACTTTCCAAAAAAAGGATCAGACTCATATAGTCCTTGAAGAGACTGAAACAACTCTGGCTCTATAACAGTAAAGCACAACTGATTAATAACCGGTAACCGACTCAAAGCATCCGCTAGAGTATTTTGACTTTCTATACAATAACGTATAGAAAAGTCAAAGATTTGCATAAGCTCAGCCCATCTAGCTTGCCTCCCCTTTAAATGTGTAGCATCACAGAAATATCGAAGAGTCTGAGGATCCGTCAAAACTTCAAATCTGGCTCCATACAAATAATGTCGTCAAATTTTCAAGGAATGAACAATTGCAATCAGTTCCTTCTCATAGGTACAATACCTAGACTGAGCATGATTGACTTTCTTGCTTTCATAAGCCACAGGATGTCCATCCTGCATCAAAACAGCTCCAATAGCATAATCATTGGCATCGGTCCTAACCACAAAAGTCTTATTAGGATTGCCAATGACTGGTATTGGTATCGAAGTGACACTTTTCTTAAGCAACTCAAAACAATTATTCATATCCTCCGTCCACACCACTAGTGGACTCTTAGCTCTCCGACTTAGCTTCTTATAGTCTTTCAAGGCCTGGGTAACGAGAAATGCCAATCGAGCAAATTGGGGTATATGCCAACGGAAAAATCCCACAAACCCCAAGAAAGACTTGATTTCCCGAACTGTGGTGATAATAGGCCAATTAATAATCCTCTGGATACGATCAACCTCAATCTCCACCTCCCGTTCGAAAATCTTATGCCCCAAGTAGGACAATTCCTTAGCAAAAAAATCACACTTAGACTCCCTGGCAAAGAGCTTTTCCCTTCTTAGAATGTCCAAGACAATCCTAAGATGCTCTTTATGTTCCGCCAAAGTCTTACTGAACACTTGGATATCACCTAAGAATACCACTACAAATCTTCCCAAATATGGCCTGAACAAATCGTTCATCATTTGTTGGAAAGTTGCCGGTGCATTGGTCAAACCAAAAGGCAACACCGAAAATTCGTAGTGACCAAAGCGAGTTTGAAACCCAGTTTTTTGGTATAGCTTCTGCCTTAATGCATATCTGATGGTAGCCCAATCTTAAATCTATCTTGGTAAAATATCCAGCACCACCAAGATAGTCTATTAGATCATCCATTCGGGGCAGTGGATATCTATTCTTAACGGTTACCTTGTTCAATTTCTTATAGTCGACACAAAACCTTATA
The DNA here is from genome assembly GCA_029204225.1 of Diphasiastrum complanatum. Classification (NCBI taxonomy): domain Eukaryota; kingdom Viridiplantae; phylum Streptophyta; class Lycopodiopsida; order Lycopodiales; family Lycopodiaceae; genus Diphasiastrum; species Diphasiastrum complanatum. The sequence goes on along the minus strand of CM055092.1, from coordinate 50,019,942 downwards.
GTCCCATCCTTCTTGGCCACCAGAACCACTGGTGATGCCCAAGGAGACTTGCTAGGTTGTACCCACCTCTTTTTTCAGGTAATCATGTAATTGCCTATTTACCTTAGCCTCTTCCGATGCACTCATCCTATAAGGACGCTGTGAAATTGGAATTGCTCCAGGTATTAGGTCAATCTTATGATCAACTCTCCTTTTTGTTGGTAAACCTACAGGAAGGTCTAAAAAAACATCATTGAATTCCTGCCTAAGTTCATTATAGGCTTCAAATTCTGTAGTGTTCTCACTGGGTATATTCATGGCATTTATGTTAAATTCTTCATCATTGCAGCAAATGATATCATTATGAAAACATAAATAAACTTTAAAATCATAATTCTTCATAATAGAATTAAGTTCTTGTTTAGAATAAGGATTAACATTTTTAATGTCAACACTTAAACTAGCCTTGATCTTAATTAAAGAATTCTCATGCATAAAAGATAAAGATTTCTCAACAAAATCAATTCTCAATGATTTGTTCTTATCAAAATGCCATTGTTGCCCAAGAACAATATCTACTTTAGCTAATTGAACAGCATGGAATTCTAGTTTTTTAGAATAATCCTGAATGTGCAATTCTACATCAGAAACAATTAAATTCATCAAATCGAAATTACTTCCCTATGCCATTGTCACACGATATTTTTTCTCACTTTTTCTGGTAGGAAGGTTTAGCGTCTGCACCAAATTTACTTAAATAAAGCTATGAGTGGATCCCATGTCAAAAAGAACATTAACAACTTGATCATTAACTTTACCTTTAATGCAAATAAGGTCATTAGGACCAAAAACTAAAGAACTAAGGAAATCGTGACACTGGTTAACTTCTCAGATTCAGGGAATTGGTTCATGGCAAAGTATTTGTTTCAAACATTCATCCAAGAACTTACCACTTGTAAGTTCCTATCCTTCTTCTCCCCCTTAAACATTGTTACAGGAGGTGGAACTACATGCTTCTTCTGATTGGCTAACCTAGACTCTAAGTCTTAGTTTCTTTGATTAGTTTCAAGAAGCTGCTTATTGGTGGCTTGAATTTGTTGGTATAATAGTTCAAGAGCTTGTGCCACATTGGATGGGTTTGATAGATCAAATGTTGGGTTTTCATTGGTTTGATCCATTGGGGTTGCTTGTGTGTTTTTCTATTATGCAAATACAACAACAAGTGCTCAAATTAGAATGATAAAAATGCTTCAATTGTTACATCCAATGCAAATAAAAAGCATTTACTTCTATTCATTCAATTTTATTGTTTGTAAGCCCAATCCAAGCCTACTATTTGCAAGCTTAATCCAAACTTAAGAGGAAAACAACATCAAGCTACATTTGCCTTAATCAAAAGCAAAAATGAAAACCAAATCTTTATGTAAACTCCAATTAACTAATCCAAGCTAATATTTACATAAAGTTTCCATTCTCATTCCCATTCCAATTCTATTTGTCATTAGCAACCAAAGTTTTCACATTTCTCACTATTCTAGAATTCCAAAACCAAGAAACTAGTGTCTAGAAATGGATAACTAATGAAGCTTTATGAAAACTTCAATTTTCAGATCTGATTTTCAGATTCACAGGTCTGAAAATCAGAACTTCAAAATGACAAAAAGCAGAATTTCAAAACTTGTTTTATGCACAAAGTTACACTACCATTCTCTTCCTACATTGTCATCTTCATGAAACTAGGAGATAGAAAGGTGTAACTAATGAAGTTTGAATGAAAACTTCACTTTTCAGATCTGATCTTCAGATTTACAAGTCTGAAAAATAGAATTTCAAAATGAAAATCAGAACTTCAAACACATGCAAAAAAAAAACACTAGTTTTGATCAAAACACATAGCTAGAATCAATCTTTTTGCCAAAAAAAGTTTGTGTATGTAGAGGAAGACTTCCTCTACCTATCCCACAAATCTTTTTTCAGAACTTTTAAAAACCCAAAGCCCACTTTAAAACTTCTCTAACATTATCAAAAATCAGCCCCTAAACAATTCTATAAGCATCACTACTCTATTCCAAGAGAACTAGATTCATTGGGTACTTCAACTACAAGCTTCCTACAACTAGAAAAGCCTATAATCTTCCCAAAAAAATTTAGTTGCTGATCTTAATAGAAATTGAAGAAGGTTAGAAAGGTTACCATCCTTTGTCTAGCTCTGATACCACTTTTCTAAGTAGAGGTGCGAAAGTCCTCCAAATCCAAGGTAGAGCCTCCAAATGTCCTCCAAGGAACCTACAAGCTTCAAGATGCTCCCCAACTAGCTAGGATGCCTCCACCTGCAAGTAAGGATCTGCAAGCCTCCAAGGATCTCTCCTCCACCTGTGTCCCTACTCTTTAAACACAAAGATAGATAACAAGCTGGCCTCAAGTATTCACCACCCAATCGTAGCTAGATCCAAGCTCCAAGCAAGACCTATCTAGCACCCCCTTCATAAGCAAGATCCAAACCTCAAGAATACTACCACAAGGAAGCACTCTACACACTAGTAGCAATACTAAAGCATAAGCCAAGCAAACAAGAGAGATCTCTACCTCCCAATGGGTGCCCTACTACCCTCATATAGATGGCCCATGGACCCCTCCAATGCACTATGGAGCTCCATGCTCATCCAATGAGAGAGAGAGAGAAGCCTAGAGGAGTTAAAGAATCTCCAAGAGCCTCCATAGCCTTATGGAATGTCAAGAGACTCCTTCCATAACCTATGACTATTTGAATGTCTTTCGTGTGGGAGTTGGAAACTCAATGGACACTTTAGAAGGGCGCCCTCCTACTAGGTCCCATTGCCCAAGTTGTGCAAGTATACTTTGGTCCTAACCAATAAAGTGATATGGTTCAAGGTTGAGGCCCAAGGTTTAGGAAAATAGTCATTTAATGACTTTCTAACACCTCTCTAGGTTCCATACCTCTATCCAAGGCATAGACACCGATCTGCCCTTAACCAAGGACACTAGTACCTTTATCTAAGGCACCTATCCTTAATACTAAGGGTACCTCTTATCCAAGGGTCACGTGACTCCATACCTCCAACTAAGGTATAGTCACTTGCCTGTCCTTATCCAAGGGCACATACCCTTAATCTTAAGGGTACCTTGCCATTTAGCCCCCAATACTAAATGGACTATTAGGGGTCTGAAGTACTGCTATACAGGTGTGCAGATGAGGAAAGTACAGAGTGGATATGCTGTCTGTAGGAGATCGTGGGTGGCTGCAATCGCTGTCCAGTCAGTTAGCGCAGTTACATGGGGTTAGCGTGAAAAGGGTGCGACGTTAGCCTTTGCTGAAGTGAACGTTGTAGCTAGAACACGTGTAGAAACACAGTGTTGCAATTATTTCGCCTTTTCTTCGCCTGTGAGAATTTGTATGTAAATATGCAAACTCCGCGACAACGTAGAGAGAGAGAGAGAGAGAGAGAGAGAGAGAGAGAGAGAGAGAGAGAGAGAGAGAGAGAGAGAGAGAGAGAGAGAGAGAGAGAGAGAGATATGTGGTTAGACAATGTAGGTTAGCATTCAATTGATAGTATTTGTGGTTGATAGTTATGTTATGAGTCTCTGAATGTGTTAAATTGTGTGGCGATTGAATCAACGTGATTTTCGTACAATATGTTTTGATCATAAGACTAGATTAGATAAACTTACACAAGAGAGAAAAGATAGTTATTGCTAATCTTTAATGGTTTGTCTTTGATTGATTGATTTGTAGAATAAAAAGAATGATGGCTTTTGAAAAGTAAGGGCTTTTGATGAAGACAAGCAAATGAGGTATGTCACACGTCTTCTTCATATAAATATTTTGTGATTTCATTCAAATAAATGGTTTGATAAATTTTAATTTAATTTTGTAGTATATGTGTTGTTCTTGATACTAGATTACACAAACTATATGTGAGTTACCTAAATTTTGTCTATAAACTGATGAACATTTTTATAACAAAACAAGATCTTAATACAATCATAGATGGTGCACAATTAATGAGTAAAAGTTAAAACAAACAATGCAATTATATACAAGAATTGAAATGTACATTAACAACTGATAAACATAGATGGTGAAACAAAAATCACACACATATATATATAATCCGATCCTTTGAAAAAAAGTACATTAAGTTTTGTTTTTAAGAAAGGGCTTGAAACAAAATTCCTTTCTTTCTAGTTGCTACATCAAAACTAAAAGGTAAAAAAAAACATTAAACATTAAACTTTAATCAAACAAAGACTTCTTAATTGTCATCGTTCGAATCCGGGTCTTGTGCGGAAGCTTGTCCTTCACTCTCACTTCCGGACATCTCCCCTTCCCCTTCCGCTTCCGCTTCACTGGCTTTTTCACCCGACCCCTCCTCTACATAAGATGTCGAGCTTTTCTACACATCACAAAAAATAACAAAAGTCAATAACCAATAAGTAAAGTAAATGAAACTCATTAACAAGTAAGAAAGATTAATAAAAATGATTACTATATAATAGAAGCAAATGAGATCAATGTAACAAGAATTTACCATATGTTGAGCAAGATGGTCCACCAAGACATTATACCCTTGTTGGTACCCAATCTTATATTCGGCATTCGTGTATTTTCTCCCAAAATCTCTTTGATATACAAACATGAATACAATCATTTAGATACAAAACATGATTAGTAATTAAAAACATTACTAAAATAATTATAATAAAATCAAAAGCTACAAATTGGGCTTGTAAATTGGATTTCCCACCCGAGCCAAGGTGAGATTGGCCTAAGAGATTGATTCTTGATTTGGTCGCTTCCCGTTGTTGTTGGGAGCAATCCAGATTTGGATGTTTGGAATCGTGTATCACATTTGCCCAATCTTTCTTTGAAGCCCATCTCGGCCTTTTTTTTCCATTTTTTACATATTTTTGTAAGGATTGACACTTATGACAAATATGCATACACATATTCGTCAATGCCCACACCTCCCCAAATCTATTTAACTGAGGAAACTCACTATTCAAAAGTGCAAGTAGCTTATTCTTGTCATCTTGGTTTTGTTGCTTCCAAGGAGTGAATAAATTATGGCCAAAATATTTGAGAGCAAGGTCGTGCATCCTGTTGATGACGATGTTGCTTTTGGTATCCTCGATGATGGAGCCATCATCTTCTAAATTATAAAACAAATTGGATGATTCCTCCGATGGGACATCCATTGAAGGATTACCTATATTGAAATCGGGCTCCTCTTAGGAAAGACAAAGATGTTTCAATCTTTGTCTTTCATCGAGAGATAGTGAACCATAAAAGTCCGCATTCCGATCGGAACCGGATCCTCCTCTTGCAGTAGAAGAAGATCTTGGTCTTCTCCTATAACCACTACCACTAGAAGACATTGTGTGTGTAACGAGGGAGAAAAGAGAAAGATAAAAGCTTAACAAATGTAAAGAAAAAAAGAAGAGCTTGAGAAAAAGAGAAATCTTGAGATAGAGAGAGCTTAAGGAAAGTAAAACTTCAAATTGTGTGTGTGTGTGTGTGTGTGTGTGTGTGTGTGTGTGAGAGAGAGAGAGAGAGAGAGAGAGAGAGAGAGAGAGAGAGAGAGAGAGAGAGAGATGTGAAAGCTTAACAAATGGAAAGAGCTTGACAAACAAAGAGCTTAAAAATGTGTGTGTGTGTGTGTGTGTGTGTGTGTGTGTGTGTGTGAGAGAGAGAGAGAGAGAGAGAGAGAGAGAGCTTAATCACTAACACAATAAAAGCAATACACTAACACAATGAAAGCAATAATGTTATGCAAAAAACTAGTGAAGAAATGCGTTCAAAGACGCTCTATTTAAAGAATTTTTTGGATTCAAGTTTGCGTGGCACTGCCACGACCAGTTTTGCCACGCGTGGCAAAAAAAATTATTTTTTAATGTTGTCGTACTCTGATGGCCTGCAAGGTTACAAAATGCAGATTTTTTTGTGCCACGGCCTGCAAGGTGTCAAAATGTAATTGTGTGCAAAAAAAATTCATTACTTTAGTTATTAAAAAAAAGGGTGAGAATTCATTTACAAAATATGAACATTTAAATGTCTTGTCTCATTCTTTTAAGGCAAGTGAAAGTGAGACAAGACATTTAATGTTTTTATTTTAGAAGACAATTTTTTAAATAATAAGATAGTAACTATAAGTAAGTTACAAGATTATCTTAGAACTTATAAAAGAATAAAGAATAGTATGACATGTTTTAAGTTTTTTTAATTTTTCGAGGACCCGTGCACTCACTTGAGCCCACCCGAGCCTGCACGCCCACCTAAGTCCATGGCTCGAAGTGGTCATGACTATCTTAAAAAAAAATAGCATGACTTCAAAAACTTTCAAAAGCAAAAACTTCAAAAACTCCAAAAACTTTCAAAATCTTCAAGCACCAACCTCTAAGCATCAAAAGCATCAAATCATCTTCAAGATCAAAGCTCCAAACAGTACAACTAGTGAGGAAATTCTTCTAAAGAGTTAGAAACTACCACATCTATGTTTTAAAAAATAGTCCGACAGACTTGCAACTCTTCTTGTAGCTAAAAAACTATTGCATGCCTGATCCATAACATTCCCAATTCGTTTTGAGGCACATGCACAAATCTAGGAGAAAGAGTTCCGGGACAAAGTTTTTGGTCCCAAAACATCCACGATCCAGAATGCTGATCGTGTTTCGCTGTGTAATAGATCCTAACACCACAGTATGGCAAACACTAACTGATCCACCCAACCTTCCCTACTCCCTGATATATAGCAACCCCCTCCTAGTCCAGTGTGAGGCCTAGTAGCATGCATACTACCAAGTGTCAGCCACGTGGCACTCACGTGGCCGACTGCATGTCGGCGACCCAACGTAGGGCCCTATCCTACTGATAGGGTCCCCAGGTTGTGTCAGGCCCGTCATGGCTATGGAACGTGCTGAGGCACACTACTCACGTTGTCTTGCCCTATTGGTCGTGTATGCTGGACACTGACTGTGATATCTGGCCTCTTGTGTTCTCTAGGGTTTTAGTTTTACTGATCATCCTGAATCAGATGGACAGATTGAGAGAAGTAATCAGAGTATGGAGGATATGTTGAGAATATATTTGTCTCACAAGTAGTCTCAATGGGAGGACTACATCTTTTTTAATTGAGTTTTCTTAAATTAGTAGAAAAAATATTCTCTACTACATGTTATAGTTCATTCATGCTTATGTATGATTTTCAACCTAGATCTCTAGTGAATGTGGAGACGAAGTCTATTAAATCTAGAAAGTTGTAGATTTTCCACATGATTTGTAAGAATTGTTGCGATTGGCATGTGATATTATGCATAGTACTCAGGACAGAGCTAAGCACTATGCCGATTTTAAGATATCTCCCAAAGGTTTTTAAAGTTAATGATTGGGTATATCTTTGAATTCCAAAAGATTCTAGGACTATGCATACTGGAAAGCATTAGAATTATTCTACTAGATATTGTAGATCACTTCAGACTATTATGAAAATTATTTCTTTAGCTTACGAATTTGATTTGAGAACAAGTTGACTGCTCATTCAGTGTTTCATGTAAGCTGACATAAACTAAGTTTACATGAAGGTGATATAGTTGGATCTGATGAGGATCTTACCCATTTGAAAGATTTATCACTTAGTGTATCTTTGAAACTTGAAAGAGTACTCAAGATCATAGGTAAACAATTGAAAAATATTTCGATCTCTGATGCTTGATTAGGTGGAAGGGTCGGATTGAGGGTGATGATTCGTGGGAAAGAGTTGAAAGCATAAAGTAGTCTGGGCCTAGTTTTTACTTTTGACAAAAATCCATGTACCAAAAAACTCATCAAGATGACATAAAATAAAATTGTTGTCTACACGTGTGGGTAGTATAGCTACTAACCCTCACCAAGTTTGAATCCCAAATCTTCAACCTAAAACGTAATTTGAACTCACCTCTCAAGACTAGCTTTCTAGCAACAATGGATAGTCCTTTGATCAACGATTATCCTCTTGTACTTGGCTCTAATACCATGCTGAAAATATAGTACAAAGGATCATAGCCTACTTAAAACTCCAAGAGTGATTGATTGATTGACACACCTATCCAATGCAAAACTAGTCACCAAATCTTGATCTAGATTAGCAAACTAGGATCGTACAAGCAAGAGCAATCAAATAGAATGATCAAATATGAATATCTGAATCCTCCAATACTTTTTAATTGAGTTTGCTTACAGTAGTAGAAAATATTCTCTACTACATGTTATAGTTCGTTTATGCTTATGTATGATTTTCAACCTAGATCTCTAGTGAATGTGGGGACGAAGTCTATTAAATCTAGAAAGTTGTAGATTTCTCACATGATATGTAAGAATTGTTGCAATTGGCATGTCATATTATGTGTAGTGCTCCGGACAGAGCTAAGCACTATGCCAATTTTAAGAGATCTCCCAAAGATTTTTAAAGTTAATGATTGGGTATATCTTCGAATTCCAAAAGATTCTAGGACTATGCGTATTGGAAAGCATTATAATTTGTCTACTAGATACTCTAGATCACTTCAGACTATTAAAAAAATTATTCTTTAGCTTATGAATTTGATTTGAGGACAAGTCAACTGCTCATTCAGTGTTTCATGTAAGCTAACATAAACTAAGTTTACATGAAGGTGATATTGTTGGACTTGATGAGGATCTTATCCATTTGGAGGATTTATCACTTAATGTATCTTTGGAACTTGAAAGAGTACTCAAGATCATAAGTAAACAATTGAAAAATCATTCTATCTCTGAGTGCTTGATTAGGTGGAAGGGTCGGATTGAGGATGATGATTTGTGGGAAAGAGTTGAAAGCGTAAGGTAGATCTGGACCTAGTTTTCACTTTTGACGACAAACGTAGTTCAAGGAGGGGAGAATGCTATGTCCATGTACCAAAAAATTCATCAAGATGACACAAAATAAAATTGTTGTCTACATGTGTGGGCACTACAGGTACTGACCCTCACCAAGTTTGAATCCTAAATCTTCAACCTAAAACTTGATTTGAACTCACCCTCTCAAGACTAGCTTTCTAGCAATAATGGATAGTCCGGATCCTTTGATCAATGATTATCCTCTTGTACTTGGCTCTAATACCATGCTGAAAATATAGTACAAAGGACCATAAATGAGCCTACTTAAAGCTCCAAGAGTGATTGATTGGTTGACACACCTATCCAATGCAAAACTAGTCACCAAATCTTGATCTAGATTACTAAACTAGGATCTTACAACCAAGAGCAATCAAATAGAATGATCAAATATGAAAATATGAAGCCTCCAGTACAGCCTAATATCATAGAATTATGAGTACAATACAAATACAAAAACACAAGACAAATAGTGAAGAAGCTCAAGATTCCCAATTTGCTCTAAAACATTCTAAGGAATTACTATGAGAGATGGATTGTATATTCAAAAGGCTCTTCCCCACCTCAATTTAAGTGACAATCCAGTGTGCAATATGGAAGATGATTGACCATTTTTGTCCTGATTTGTTAATCTTACCTAATCCTAGAGTTTTGCCAAGTTGGTGGCTAGGTTGGTTATCCACCTCCATGATTCAAGGAATTTGGTCCTATAATTTAGGAATTATGACCAAACAAACTTAACTAACCATATGAATGATATCTAACCTATCTAGGGTAGCCTACACACGTGGGAACATGGAATCACAAATGTGAGACCCACCTATGTGCAATCTAGATAGTTTTGATCAAGCTACATTAATTGCCACTTTATAGGCAATTTCTCACATTGAAAAGGCAATGAGCATATGGTGTGCAGACTCTATAAATCATTGTATGTATTGAAACAATCACCAAGAGCATGGTTTCAGAGAATCAATTCTTTCTTTATAAACTTAGAATGGCCATCAAAGAATTAGTTGTTCACCTTAAGGCACTTGAAATTTTTTTGAGCTTCCGCGGAAGCTATCCGTCCTTCCACAACCCTCCTGATCTCATATATGAAAGCCAATAGACCAAGTTGCAATTGCAGCATCTATGTTTGAGTGATTTTGATGATCTACATAGTTAATTGAATGATAGTGAAGTGATTTGCTATCCTAGAATCATCTATTGTTGCTTTGATTGCTTGATCATAGTGATTCTAGGAGCAATTGCCACATAGTCAATTTAGATGCACTTAATATACCCTAAATCTGAAGCTAGTCTTGATTTATTTGGTGATTTTTCAGACTCCAGTACTGGTCTTGTTAGATGTCTACCATTATTCTCAAAGTTGATGCATTGTATGTAATTTTTTCAATTTCACGTGTACTTCAATAAGATTTAATATTAATTTTGTTTGTATATTACTGATCAAATATCTTTATCATGATCAACCAACGAATATGTCATATGTTGAAGAAATGTCTCAAAACAGGTATTTATATAGTAGTATTTATGAAATGATATGGGCATGTAGCATTGTGTGTTGCATATGACATTTTTTTTTTGTGTTAATGCTCAAAGCACAATGCCTCCACGATATTTCGAAAAATCAAAAAGGATGGAAGCTTATCAAAAAAGCAAATCACGAAAAAGAGCGCAAATGATTGATCGAGTACTTAGTGGAGGATCATCGTCATCAAGTTCTGGCACTACATATTTGTAATTATTAAAAATTTGAGAATAGATTAGTTGTCATGCAAAACATTTTTTGCATCAACAAGCTAACTGTTCTTATGTTTGTTACATGAAATTAGTATCAAGGTATATTTTATTTGCTTAGTATTAGTCTTTATCATACACAATGTTTTTGAAAAAAAAGATTAATGCATGTATACTTTTTTCTCTCTTGCAGAAAATAAATATGCAATAGCATAAAACGTGAGTGAAAGAAATGTAAGTACCTGACAATGGATGCTAATTTGTAAATGGTATCGCGAAGTTGATCAGTTAGACAACCACGAACACACATTGGAAATATGTACTCAAGCATCTTCAACCAATCATGAGATGAACTCGAATGAAAAGAATGTACTTTTGGTATTTACAACGCACATGGTTGTGCTTGGCCCAAAACTTTTTGTACACATCTTGGTAGAGGACGATTGAAGCTAGTAGAAAAATAATCTTCTTTTCCATTGATGCATTCTCCAAAGTCACAATTAGTCAATAAAGGGTGACAACTAGAACTATTTATATATGCAGCAATGTTTCCATGTATTTCTGGACGCCCATCGATGTACATATGATGTGCTTTTGAAACAATTTTTCCTTGCATGCGCCTCTCTTCCAAAGAACAAGCATTGGAATTTAAACCATATATTTGCATTCTCCATTGGTGGCGACATAGAGCATTCCAATCACCCCAATCATATTGGGGTCTTGCATATGGCATTAATGTGACAAGACTATTCAAAGGGACATCAATGCTAGTCAAAGAAAATAAACCTAATCCGACATTAGAAAACTGCTCACTAGGTTTAATTATGTACATATGACCCCAATATGAAAATGATGTCCCACGTAATGGTAGTGGTAACGTATCAGGCCAACATGAATATTTCTTTCTATCAAACGACTTAACTAATGCATGTAGATGAGGAGGAAGGGGAGATTCGGTCAACGAATAAACATTTTTGGACAAGTCGATAGTACGTAAAAAACTTTGTTCTTTTTCAAATTTTGTCAAAATGTGTCCAAGTCGTGTTCTTTTTTTAATGGCGTAGCTAAGATAGAAGAATCTATATGATTTACATTGGGTGTGATGGGATGCACAATATCTGTATGTGGTGACATCATGAGATGGATAGAGCTTGGGATAGGATTTTCACAAGGTGTTGTGGATTGGATACAATCTAGGTGTGATGACACTATGAGATGATCAGAATCCATTGAAGCAAGATCAATGTCGAGACTGGAGGAGTGAGTGGATATATGAGACATAGGAATACGCATAATCTCCACATTACTCGGTGTGTAGTCACTAGTGACCTCATCAATAAAATCATCAACTAGATCTTCGTCCAATGCCAAAGATGATCCAAAGTCAATATTTCTTATCTTGTTGATAAGATTATCAATTATGCAAGAGGTTGACACCAATGTACCTACGAATTCGATAAAGTCATATGATGATCATATACTACAAATATGGTGTAGATGGATGTGTGACAAGGAGATTCGTGAGATAGATGTGGAGAAAAAACATGAAGATATAGTGGAGGCTATATGTATCCTTGAGAGAGATTTTCCAACCTCCATCTTGGACATATAAGTGCATCTGCTTGTGCAGTTGGTCCAAGAAAATGGTATTGCTGGTCCTGTGCACTCAAGGTGCAAAATACATTATTTTGGTTTTTGTGGCTTCAATATATTTAGCATCATTTTTTTTATGTCATTGAACATTGCTCTTATCATGCAATAGATGTTTATAGGTGGATGTATTTTTTGGAGAGATTCATGAAAGTTTTGAAAGGCAAGACCAGAGGGAACTATGGTCGAGGGGTGGTTAGTGCAAGAGTCTCTTATTTATGTCACTGAATTTTTGATTCAAATACATCCGTCTACTCCACAGCTATGGAATGATGAGGAGAACAATGAGGTAAAAGGTGAAAAACCCCAAGGTATGGGTGCTCCTAAGAAAATGACACCTTTTCTTAGAGAAAAAATTTCTACTTTCATGCTCTATAATTCTGGAGTGATGGATAAGTGGTTGAAATTCTATGAACAAGAGAAGAAAAAAAGAACATTGGCTAGAAATAGACACCGGCATAATAGACATAGGGGTCATGTTGCACCTTCACGTGATGTTGAGCCATTGTCCAACCAATGCACCATAGAATGGATGATTGACACACTCCAACAAGCAAGATCAAATGGACAAGTCATATCTGACATGGAATGGGACTTTGCAAGAGGATGTGATTGGAAGGTTTGTTTATTGTTATTGTCTATTTTTTTTTATAAAATACAATGTAGCTTGTATAATGATTGATTTTGTCTTAATTACAATTAGTATGTGGCAATACCGAAAGTATAGTGCAATGTGGGCATATTGTCGTCATCATCGCGTTGAACCAGTTGATATAAAACGATGAACTTATGATTGTGGTGTTATGGCATCTTCTAATCAAGAAAGTTGGAGTAGTGCACGAGACCAAAATCCAATCTCTGGAGAGCTTGAGTATGTAGGAACTATTCAAGATATATATGAAGTGTGTTTTGGTGAAAATGGAAAATACTTTTTGTTTGATGTGAAATGATTCAAAATAAATTATCAAGGGTCAAATGCAACTGTGAAAAGAGATCGTAGTGGATTGTTTGCTATCGATTCAACCAAGACATTAAGCATGGATTATTCAGACACATTGGTGTTGCCTCGTCATTGTGAACAGGTGTGTCACATGACATTCATTTTTTCTCAATCATAATCAGTAACATACACTATTTCATTACAATTAACTATTCATGTGGACCTTAGTTTCATGTTGGAACAATTTTTTTAACTTAACATTGTTAAATGTGCAGATATTTTTTCAACCGGATCGACTAAACAACAAGTGGTGGTATGCTGTTCAAGTAAAGCCACATGCCAGACATGTATTTGAAAATGCATACATTGAGAATGAAATGGAGGACTTGAATATTGACAACACAAACATGGTTGATGCGGATATAGAAATATCTCCAAGTTCTCTAAATATTATAGAAAATACTATAAATGAATCGAATGATTCTGACACAAAAGACAATATTGAGAGAGGGTCCGATTACTATAGTGATGATGATATGGAAATGATAGCAATCTTACCAAAGATAGTCTAGAAGGTTTTCTTTCGTAATCATGACTCTTACAAATGTGTTCAAGAATCTCCACATAGCAATCTCCAAGCGAGAGAGAGAGAGAGAGAGAGAGAGAGAGAGAGAGAGAGAGAGAGAGAGAGAGAGAGAGAGAGAGAGAGAGAGAGAGAGAGAGAGATTAGGGTAGTGGCAACTTCCTTCATATAGATATCACAATACATTTTGGTGCACTGGGTGCTTGATAATGCCCACCGTTAGATCGTATCCCAATAATGTGCACTGATCGTAGCCATTCAAGGAAACTAAGTTTTCCACCACAAGACTCCAATCTAAAAAAAAAACTTTTTTAAGGGGTCATATCTCTAAGTTTAACATGGTAAGGCATTTAGTTGGTTTGGTATCATAAGGGAAAAACCTATCCATAATGTTTCGAAGAGCGAATAAAACATAATAACCATATAGTAGAGTCCATGAGAGAGAGAGAGAGAGAGAGAGAGAGAGAGAGAGAGAGAGAGAGAGAGAGAGAGAGAGAGAGAGAGAGAGAGAGAGAGAGAGAGAGAGAGAGAGAGAGAGAGAGAGAGAGAGAGAGAGAGGGAGCATTTCCTCCCCTTCCTATCATTTGTGTGGTCAAGGCCCTACTGTTTTGCATGTATGTAATTGTTATTTGTAGAAGATGAATGCTTGATTTTTGTTATTGTTTAATTATACTACCACAATCACCAATCATAATTAGTTACCTTCTAGTACTTAATTAAATTAGCTTTTTGTGATTTTTCTCTGCCATACTGGGCTTCCCTCCTCTCAAATGTTGATGTTCTTCAATGTTATCATATTGCTTTGAAGGCAAATAAGAAGATTTTTGGTCTTGTCATCCTTACTGAATTCTTTCGAGTCAAGGACTGAACCCCTATTTTATGCACCAACTTGACATTTAGGCCCTGCGACATTAAAAGTCCCAAAGAAAGACCTAAAGTGATCATCGAGTTGGACTTACGAGAGTTGAAGTTTTAAGTGATGGACTAGCATGCATTCATGAAAGCATTAAGGACGTGGAGCTTGTTCAAGTTGTTTTTAATGGCTTGTTGGATGATCATGCAATTTGGTGCAAAGTCTTGCTATTCAAAAAAGATTGCCAAGTATGGAGGACTTGCGAGATGTCTTGGTGGCTGAAGAGTTTAGACTCCAAGCATATGACATATGACATTTCACAAATTACATTTTGTGAGGAGTATTATTCATCATTGATGGCATTTGAAAGTGATCAGAATGTGATCTACACGGCCAATAATGGTGAGTGTGCAATCAAAGGAATCGGCACAATTCCTATTTCCCTCTTTACTAATAGGAATGTGAATTTGAAGGATGTTTCATTGATCTCATTATCACTAAGAACCTTCTTAGTCTGAGTCAAATGTTTGACAAGGAAATCAAGGTGGAGTTTGATGGTGATGCTTGTTTGATCAAGAAGAAAGATGAATTGATTGCAAAAGGGAAGAGGCAACGTAAGTTGTTCAAACTTGATGCTTGTGTTGTTTCTAACCAGTTTGGATGTATGGCAAAGGAGCAACTCTTAATGCAAGAGGTATGGCACAAGAGATTGGGGCATCTCAACTACAAGTCATTGGAGGTGATGGCAAGGAGGCAGGTTTTGGTCTTCCCAAATTTCTTAACAAGCTTGAATCATGTTTATGAACAATGTGCTTTATCAAAGTCACATAGGTTAACTTACAAGAGATCTATATCAAGGTTAAGTCAGCCTTTTTAACTTGTGCATTCGGATATTCATGGTGTTACTACAATAAGCAATGGAGGTGCTAAGATGTATGTGACTTTTATTGATGATATTAGTAAGTTTTATTGGGTGTATCTACTAAAGAGCAAAGATGAGGTGTTTGATGTCTTTGTCAAGTTCAAGATTGCAAGGGAGGTCCAATTTTCTACAAACATCAAGTGCTTGAGGAGTGACAATGGTGGTGAGTACATTTCTACCAAGTTCAAAGCATTTCGTGATGGTTAGGTGCAAATCTTCATAGATTCTTTTGCGATCAAGCTTTGTTGTGTGCTACTTTTCTATGCATAGATGGCTGAGTGTGGTATTGGATGGAAAAATCCCTTTTCAGGTCTTGTTTCGTAGGAGGCCGAGTGTCAAGTTTTTCAAAACTTTTGGATGCATTTGCTAATCAACATTACTCTCGATGAGAGCATCAAAGTGAAGCCAAGTGGCAAAGATACTTTGGATCTATTTTTGCAGGATATTGAAGAGTCAAGTAAGGTCAATGGAGCATCAAGGAAGTGTTGTTCAAGTTTACTTTACTTGTTCTATCTCATGTTTGAGCAATTTCATGTGAATGTGTGCAAATTGTCAAGATGTCGTGAAAATAGTCACATTGTTTTGCATCATTTTGATGTTGGAGTTGTACTAGCATTCTTGGCAAAGGAAATGGAGCTACAACATGTCTCATCAAGGGAGTGTGTGGCTGATATCTTCCAAAGCATTGGGAAAGGACTTGTTTCACTACTACAAAAAGCGCACATTCCGACATGTGGTTGCGATGGATTTCGGAAAATTTCATAAAATGTCGGAATCCGACATGTTGATATCCGACATCCATGTCGAACCCCCGTAAAGAATATAATTTAAAGTGAGATGTCAGAATTCGATACTTACAAACTATGATGGATTCCGACATCTAACGTGGGTGTCGTGTGGCAAATTTTCACTGAGACTAACATTCCGTAAACTTTGAAGACAATCCAACTACCTGGGTTCCGAAATCCAATAGCATTCCGGAATGCATGACCCTTACGTTTTGGAATCCAGCTTTCTGGAATCCGGATCCATTCCAAAATGCAAGAACGTGATTGGAACGCAGCGTTCCAGAAGGGGGTGCAGCTTAGGTCCATAGTATATACTTAAATACTCAAAGTTGAAACTTGAGGTCATGCCAATAGTGTGCATACAATCTTTGTGATATGGGTGCAAGCAGTCTTTGTAATAACATTTGAATTGTGACTCAATATTATAAGTCAATATTCTCATTCGGACTTTCATATTTTATGATGTCCGAGTCGAGGGATCATGAGCTCACAATTTTGCACAATATGACCTAAATGAGAACGTTGTGAGTCATTGGAAGTCTATTCTCCCCCACTTAGTGGCATGCTTGCACTAAGAGACTTACCCGATCTAATGTACATGTCCAACCATGGGTATGGGACGATCTGGGAGACTTCCTATACCATGCCATCCTTACACCAAGTTGTTGAATTTTGGATTTGCCTAGCGAGAGGGGGTCATAGCTCCAACTCTTCTAGGACTCCAATTGACGGGAAAACCAATTGATTGTGACATTGAGGGAACACAAACTTGATCATGGAGATTCAAGGGAACACTCCAAAATTGTGCTCCCTAAAATAATAATATCATCCAAAATATACACGCATCCATTGTGGTGGAAATGATATATACTAATATGTGTAAAACACTCAAAAATAAGCTGAGTGAAGGAAGGAGGGATGGGTGGCAATAAGTGCCAACGTGTAGAGCAAACTGCTTAAAAGGTTAACATGTGTCATGATGGAGGAAACTTGCATAAAGAGTGAACAACTGATACGTACGTGGGCCTTTCTCATTTGCTGCTGCATTCAATTGAAACAAATGGATTGGACGTACTAATGGGAAACGGGTGGTAGTGGTAAACTTAGAAGCGGACGTTTGAGATAATTCACTCTTGGCTACTGTAACGTGTTATAGACTGCTTCATATTGTAGAATTGACTTGGAGTTGTTTCAAGACTAATTAAAGGCAACAAATCCTTGGGTGTATAGCGTCAAATCCTCATACTTTTGTGCAATTCTTATAATCTTCTTCTTTTTTAACTGCTTTTCGATTTGCTCTAAAAGTGAGCAGACTCAGGCACAAAGTATCCATTACGTTCATAGAAAGGTCCCCGAGGGTGCTCCATGGAACCGCTTGAAGTGTTTTCATACTCCCATAGTGAGGTCATGAACTCGCTCGTACCAGCCTCCATATGACCTTCAAGTGCCACGCAAACTTGAATCCAAAAAATTCTTTAAATAGAGCGTCTTTGAACGCATTTCTTCACTAGTTTTTTGCATAACGTTATTGCTTTCATTGTGTTAGTGTATTGCTTTTATTGTGTTAGTGATTAAGCTCTCTCTCTCTCTCTCTCTCTCTCTCTCTCTCTCTCTCTCTCTCTCTCACACACACACACACACACACATTTTTAAGCTCTTTGTTTGTCAAGCTCTTTCCATTTGTTAAGCTTTCACATCTCTCTCTCTCTCTCTCTCTCTCTCTCTCTCTCTCTCTCTCTCTCTCTCTCTCTCTCTCTCTCACACACACACACACACAATTTGAAGTTTTACTTTCCTTAAGCTCTCTCTATCTCAAGATTTCTCTTTTTCTCAAGCTCTTCTTTTTTTCTTTACATTTGTTAAGCTTTTATCTTTCTCTTTTCTCCCTCGTTACACACACAATGTCTTCTAGTGGTAGTGGTTATAGGAGAAGACCAAGATCTTCTTCTACTGCAAGAGGAGGATCCGGTTCCGATCGGATTGCGGACTTTTATGGTTCACTATCTCTCGATGAAAGACAAAGATTGAAACATCTTTGTCTTTTCTAAGAGGAGCCCGATTTCAATAGAGGTAATCCTTCAATGGATGTCCCATCGGAGGAATCATCCAATTTGTTTTATAATTTAGAAGATGATGGCTCCATCATCGAGGATACCAAAAGCAACATCGTCATCAATAGGATGCACGACCTTGCTCTCAAATATTTTGGCCATAATTTATTCACTCCTTGGAAGCAACAAAACCAAGATGACAAGAATAAGCTACTTGCGCTTTTGAATAGTGAGTTTCCTCAATCAAATAGATTTGGGGAGGTGTGGCCATTGACGAATATGTGTACGCATATTCGTCATAAGCGTCAATCCTTATGAAAATATGTAAAAAATGAAAAAACAAGGCCGAGATGGGCTTCAAATAAAGATTGGACAAATGTGATACACGATTCCAAACATCCAAATCTGGATTGCTTCAAACAACAACGGGAAGCGACCAAATCAAGAATCAATCTCTTGGGCCAATCTCACCTTGCCTCGGGTGGGAAATCCAATTTACAAGCCCAATTTGTAAGTTTTGATTTTTTAGTTTGATTTTATTATAGTTATTTTATTAATGTTTTTAATTACTAATCATGTTTTGTATCTAAATGATTGTATTCATGTTTGTATAGCAAAGAGATTTTGGGAGAAAATACGCGAATGCCGAATATAAGATTGGGTACCAACAAGGCTACAATGCCTTGGTGGACCATCTTGCTCAAGAAGGCATTCATCCTATGGTAAATTCTTGCTACATTCGTCTCATTTGCTTCTATTATTTAATAATCATTTTTATTAATCTTTCTTACTTGTTAATGAGTTTCATTTACTTTACTTATTGGTTATTGACTTTTATTATTTGTGATGTGTAGAGAAGCTCGGCATCTTATGTAGAGGAGGGGTCGGGTGAAAAAGCCGGTGAAGCGGAAGCGGAAGGGGAAGGGGAGATGTCCGGAAGTGAGAGTGAAGGACAAGCTTCCGCACAAGACCCGGATTCGGACGACGACAATTAAGAAGTCTTTGTTTGATTAAAATTTAATGTTTAATGTTTTCTTTCTACCTTTTAGTTTTGTTGTAGCAACTAGGAAGAAAGGGATTTTGTTTCAAGCCCTTTCTTAAAAACAAAACTTAAAGTACTTTTTTTCAAAGGATCAGATTATATATATATGTGTGATTTTTGTTTCACCATCTATGTTTATCAATTGTTAATGTACATTTCAGTTCTTGTCTATAATTGCATTGTTTGTTTTAACTTTTACTCATTTATTGTGCACCATCTATGATTGTATTGAGATCTTGATTTGTTACAAGAATGTTCATCGTTTTATAGACATAATTTAGGTAACTCACATATAGTTTGTGTAATCTAGTATTAAGAAAATTTTTATCAAACCATTTATTTGAATGAAATCAGAAAATATTCATATGAAGAAGACGTATGACATACCTCATTTGCTTGTCTTCATCAAAAGCCCTTTCTTTTCAAAAGCCATCATCCTTTTTATTCTACAAATCAATCAATCAAAGACAAACCATTAAAGACTAGCAATAACTATATTTTCTCTCTTGATGTGTAAGTTTATCTAATCTAGTCTTAAGATCAAAACATATTTTACAAAAATAATGATGATTCAATCACCACACAATTTAAAAAACCATTTAATATGATGACATGTGAGTGCATCACTTAATCTCACAAAATTAACATTCAAAGACTCATAACATAACTATCCACCACAAATACTATCAATTGAATGCTAACCTACATTGTCTAACCACATACCTCTCTCTCTCTCTCTCTCTCTCTCTCTCTCTCTCTCTCTCTCTCTCTCTCTCTCTCTCTCTCTCTCTCTCTCTCTCTCTCTCTCTCTCTCTCTCTCTTCTAAATCCCATTTTAATCTGCCTCCATTCATGCTACATATTTACTCAAGTTGTCGCGCAATTTGCATATTCACATACAAATTCTCACAAGCAAAAAAACGGTGAAAGAATCATGACACTGTGTTTTTACACGTGTCCTAGTTACAACGTTCACTTCAGAAAAGGCTGACGTCGCACCCTTTTCACGCTCACCTCATGCAACTATGCTAACTGATTGGACAACAATTGCAGCCACCCACGATCTCCTACAGACAGCACATCCACTCTGTACTTTCTTCATCTGCACACCTGTAATATTGTGTATATATATTGGATACCATTTGAGTATTCAGTTTGACGAGGGTGACGAAATTGATTGATCAAAGATCATTGATTGAGGATAAAGTGTGAATTCACTATCAACAAATACATGCCAATCATCATGTCTTTTTATCATTATAGAAAAATTGCATTCTAGTATTAGACTATGGACACAAGCTGATTGTAAGAATCTATTGTGATATCAATAAAAAAAACCAAAAACGAGTTGTTTACAAGTAAAATGATTGTATCTTTTGATGTCTCTTTATTTACAAATAGATCTTATTCAATCAATTTTTCTATATTTTCTATATCAGTATTAGGAACTGATAAGGCAATAGCTCCTTCTATAATCTCACCCTCCTCTGTTTCGGGAAGGGCCTTAATGTCTTTTAAGGCAAGAGAAATATCTGCTACAAAATTGCCTTCCTCTGTACTAGGAAGGACTTTTATTCTTTTTTTATCATATAAAATAAGATCTGCATCCTGAACAACCTAAAAGGCTGTTAAGACAGGAGCAGCTTCCTTTTGAGGGCCCTCAATTGCAGGTGCAACGCTTACACTGTATTGGGCATAGGTTTTGACCAACTCTTGCCGAAATCTATATACATTATCAGGAGCATACGACTCAAGAGTGAACTGTCATCACAAAACACGAGAATCACCAAATTACAAACAATGATAGTAATAAAATATGAATCAGAATGAAATGAACGACAAATGAATAGAATATTACCTTTTCAATGTCTACATCCGTTTGTAAATTATACCATTCAAAAAAAAGCTTCGTATTGTGTAGGACGAACCATGCACAACTAAAAGCGTCTTGTTGCTGTACACACTACATATATAGAATGAAAATTAGCAATATAATGATAGAAATTTTATTTATGCTATGATGATACATTTGAATTAAAAAAGAAATACATGCATATCAGAGATAAACTGAATATACCTTGAGAAATTGAAGTTGCCATTGTCGATATTTCCCGAATGGCATCATTAAGTAGAGAATCAAATTCTCTATGTGTATTTGCAGCAGAGTTTAATTTTAAACATAGAAAATTTGATACTCCCTCCTTATTTATCTTTATGAAAATAATGTTCAGGCTCCAATGCCGACTGCAAGAACCAAAATACAAATATCGATAAATTCATATTTATGGAAAAATTTCGTTCTTATTAAAGCAATGAAGCATCCAACATTCCAGATTAAAGTAGCAAAAACAAAAGATCCTTACTTATTTTCATATGGAAGAGAGTCATCACTATGTTGTTGCAGGAAGACACGTGAAGGAATGAAATCTCAAGTTCCTCAGCTGATTCTCATGCCTTGTACACCAACAAGGGCACGACAAAGCAAAAGAAGAAGAAAGGCCTAAAGCTATCAAAGCCAGACCAAAAACCAGCTCAACACAAGGAACAGTTGAATCCGTTGACAAAGAGGAAGCTGTTCTGCAGATACTGCAAACAAAACAACCACGAAATACAAGACTGTCGAATACTTCAAGCGAAGAACAACAACAAAGGGCATTCGAATCAAGTGGCAAATGCAGCTGCAAAAGTTCCAGAGCACATTCAAGAAGCGGATCATGATGTCTTCATGACCAACCATCAAGGAGCATCTGGCGATAGTTCTTGGTTCCTGGATTCTAAAGCCACTCACCACATGACTAGCCTGATTGGCTGTTTCGAGTCCTATACACCTTATAGTACCCAGAAATGCGTTCACCTTGGCAACAATAGCACACAAGCTATTAAAGGTTAAGGAACTGTAAGATTATGCTTTGCAAATGATCAATCTAAGCTACTTTCCAAAGTTTTGTATGTACCTAAATTATCCACGAATCTACTCTCTGTAAGCAGAACTACAGATCCAGGACATAGAGTAGAATTCGAATGTGATCAATGTAAAGTAGTTGATAGGACAGGCAAGATCTTAGCACTCGGAAAGAGGCATGGATACTTGTATAAATCAAGTCATTGCTTTTTTGCCTCTAGTCAGGCTCTCAGTACTTCAGTTCAATCAAATAAAGGTTTACTTTGGCATTATAGACTTGGTCATTTAAATTATGGTGTTGTACAACAAATGTCTAGACAATCTATTGTTCTTGATCTTGACTATCCTCGCGAAACAGTCGAGCTACCTGTCTATCAAGACTGTCTAGTTGGAAAACAGACTAGGAAGCCATTTAAGTCAAGCCATCAACATGTTGTTAGAGGATTGCTAGATGTTGTACATTTAGATTTTTGTGGTCCGATGAAAAATCCTTCGCCGAAGGAAGCCAAGTATTTTATAACCTTTATTGACAAATTCTTGAGAAGAACGATGGTGTACTTCATAAAGAAGAAATCAGAAGCCTTCAACTGCTTTAGAATCTTCAAGGAGAATGCTAAAAAGGAGACTGGAAGGACGATCAAGGCCCTAAGGTCAGATAACGGTGGAGAATATATCTCTGTCGAGTTCAAGGAGTACTTCCAAAGCCAATGCATTAAGCAGCAATTCATCACTCCTTATAGTCCTCAGTCTAATGGCTTAGCTGAGAAGAAGAACCAAACTCAGGTCGAATCTGCTAAGTGTATACTAGCACATGCATCGTTGCCCAAGAGGTTCTGGGCTGAAGCTGTCTCCACTGTAGCTTACATCCAAAACAGATGTTCGACCAAAGCCTTCTTAGACAAGACACCCCATGAGGTGTGGACAGGCTCAATACCAACTCCTCCACCACGTGTTTAGGCCTACAACCATTAATTATGACCATGTACACATAAGGGCCCCAATTCCCTTATAGTCACAATTAACTTACGGGTTGTTGGTCTACTGGTCCCTAGCGTGGACATGCTACCCGAGACCTGTTGGGAGAGAGGGATGAAAGAAGGTGTCGTGTGTGAGAAACAAAAATTAGCTCTAAAGGAAGGAAAGACGAACACGAACGAGAAACGAAACACGAACGAGAAACAAAACGCGAACGAAAAATGTTCGTGCGCAGCGGAACGAGCTATACTTCCTAAACATGACTACGCCTATTAGAATGAACAGAACGATAGTGATGGAAATCACGGTCATTCTTGATTATGTAGCCAAACTTTAATAAAATCATCAGAAAAATAATTTGTCGTGAAGCGCTAGACAAATTATCTGTCGTGGATGATTTGCGAAGAGCTAGACGGAGCTTCAACTGATAATCAGACGCGAACGATTCGCGAAAGACAAGGCTAAATAGTAATCGTGCTAAAATAGATTACCAAATTGAGCGACTAGAAAACTCAGACAAAATGAATAATGACAAGCATAGCAATATTGACACAGATTTGAACGCAGAATAAAGAACTGTTATCAAATTAAGTATATCAAATATACATGTCAATGATGCAGTAGAGCACAAGACAATAGCAGGCAAACCCGCGTGTTCTACGAAGCTTATTTCAATTTGTAAAGGAATGAAACCTTAATACTAACAATAAAGAATCAATGCATGAAGCATCTACTTTGTCTATATCTCTCTGATAAGTTTCGCCAATATCTCTGCATTTGATCTCGAGCTCATGTCTTTTACGTACCTGGATAAAACTAATACAAAGTTAGTTAGAATTAGTACAGAGTTTGTATTAGAAAGTTTTGATTGAAACTATTCATAAAAGATCAAGTGTTTACAGTTACTTACGAGTTTACCATTGAAAATAAATCTGAAGTCTGAAAGTACATCATCTTGTAGGAGCAATAGTTCCCGCCGAAGTGCTCATTTTTTATGAATTTTTTACATCATTATATATCTTGCAACGAGATGATTCTGAAACTGTAGCATCTGGTGCAATCCATTCATCACTTTCAAAACTAGATAATGGAATTGGTACTATTTGTCCAAAATTTTCTTTTGTATCGGGAATGTACATTGATTCATGAAAAAAGATCCCACTATCAGCTAGATCTTTTGCAGTGTTGCAGTTGTCCAATATCGGTGTGAATAATATCTAACACACATGCTAAAGATCCACTCGGCTCCCATTCATTTATGTTGGATGGATATAAATCTGCAAGGGAAAAATGATCAGTTTGGCAAGTTTACTATTAGATATTTATGAATGACAAAAATCAAAGTATCAGAAATATCAATACTCACAGCTGCTTTTCTTGTGATCCCGACGGTTGAATACTTACACATTTATCTCTGAATGCATATATACATGTTGAACTAGAATTTCAGAAATAGATTTTCCTCCTACTGATGTTCTGAAATCCAAAATTATGGCCTTCAAATAAGATCGAAATGATAGTTTTGACCTTTTCCTTTTTCGAAATGCTCTTCTTGATGATGGATGCATCAAAACCCAAGAGTTTTTTGAATATTTTCTTGGCACCCAAATCCATTATCATATGTCTCGTTGAATAGAAGCACAGACTCGATTGAGGAGCATGGATTCCTTGATGGCGTCATTCATAATTTGCATGCAAAAATCTGAAACAATGAACTATGAATCTGAAAATTTGCATAGACAAAAAGCCATGAATCTGAGAAAAAAGTGTTGGCAAAAATTTGAAACACTAATCTATTTGGCGTCACAAATTAACTCTGGTTAACCTTGTTAACCATGGTTTGACAATGCATATACATTAATGGTACATCGATTTTCTCATCTCAACCATCTGTCATATTCATTTTCAACATTTTTGGGAGGGCAGGCCTCATCAACCAATAGCATTTCCACATGCTGCCCGACGAAACAGCAATATATTTAAAAAGTTTTATTTATATTTGAAAAATTCTATGTTACATAGAACCCCGAAGCTAAGGTTTCAATTGGTCCACATGGCAACGAAAATAAGAAAAAAAAATAAAAAAAACATTTTTTTCAAAGGCTCTCGTCGGGCTCTAAGTTTCTCTAATGTGACTTCTCTATCCGTAATGGACTACTGTTTAGGAAAGGGAAGGTTTGTGTGCCTGATGTGGATGTTGTTAAGAATAAAATTCTTTATAAATGTCATGCGCATATCTCAAATGCAAATGTTTTTGTTGTTAATCGCGTGTCTGAGTTTCTTCTTGTTCATTTTGAATTTCTCAGTTTCGTTGAAACTATGTTGAATGTTGTATTAATATTATGAACGTAGATCAGTAGTCATTGGCTACACTCTGGAGAACTGTAGGAGTGATTCAGCTCGCAGTGTCCAGTGATCGCATCTGAACTCCATCCGAGACAAAGAGAGTCGTGCTTGATTCCCTTCGCGAAAGTTTTACGAATCTGACGAATTCATCAGTCATCACAACCAACAAGAGTCTGGTTGGCTGAGTGCCTCTTTGACTATCATCGGTTCTTGTATCAAGAGATAGGCAGACTCAAGAGTATACCTTGTGGGCTGTGTACACACTCGGCTTGATCTTATGGGAGGATTCGACTGATGAACCGCTCCTGGGACTTGTTGCTGGGCTGTAGCAACATCTTTGTCTGATTCGTTGTCTCGAAGCAGGTCAACAATGGACATGCCTGAGCCAGAAGCTCAGATTGTTGTGTCAACGACAGGTGATGAAGGTTCTTCTTGAACAATATCCTTGCCTTTGAGGTCGGCGAACTGATCCTCGATAAAGACTTTATTCTGGCTATACAAGATTTGCTGGGTATCAAGATCATACAGCTTATAAGTATTATGAGATGAAGTATATCCGATCAGGATGGCCTTGAGACCTTGGAAGTCCCATTTCTTCCTCGTGTCTTTTGGGATCTGCGCGTAGGCAATACACCCAAACACTCTTAGGTTCTTCAAAAAAGGCTTAGAGCCTATCCACACCTCGTGGGGTGTCTTGTCTGAGAGGGCCTTGGTCAAACATTTGTTCTGGATGTAAGTTGCAGTGGAGATAGCTTCAGCCCAGAATCTCTTGGGCAATGACGCATGCACTAGCATACATTTGGCAGATTCAACCAGGGTATGGTTCTTCCTCTCCGCTAAGCCATTAAACTGAGGACTATAAGGAGTGATGAATTGTTGCTCAATGCCTTGGCCTTGGCTACACTCCTTAAACTCAATAGAGATATATTCTCCATCGTTGTCTGACCTGAGGGCCTTGACTGTCCTTCCAGTCTCCTTCTCTGCATGCTCCTTGAAGATTTTGAAGCAGTTGAAGGCTTCTGATTCCTTCTTTATAAAATACACCATAGTCCTTCTGGAAAATTCATCAATAAAGGTTATAAAATACTTGGCATCCTTCAGCGAAGAATTTTTCATCAGGCCACAAATATCTGAATGTACAACGTCTAGCAATCCTCTAGCAATATGCTGATGGCTTGATTGAAATGGTTTCCTAGTCTGTTTACCAAATAGACAGTCTTGACAGACAGGTAACTTGACTTTTTCGTGAGGATAGTCGAGATCAAGAACAATAGATTGTCTAGACATTTGTTGTACATCAGCATGATTTAAATGACCAAGTCTATAATGCCAAAGTAAACCTTTATTTGCATGAATAGAAGTACTGAGAGCCTGACTAGAGGCAAAAAAACAATGACTTAATTTATACAAGTATCTATGCCTCTTTCCGAGTGCTAGGATCTTGCCTGTCCTATCAACTACTTTGCACTGATCACATTCGAATTCTACTCTATGTCCTAGATCTGTGATTCTGCTGACAAAGAGTAGATTCGTAGATAAATTTGGTACATACAGGGCTTTTGAGAGTAGCTTAGACTGATCATTTGCAAAGCTTAATCTTATAGTGCCTTCACCTTGAATAGCTTGTGTGCTATTGTCACCAATGTAGACATATTTTTGGGTACTGTAAGGTGTATAGGACTCGAAACAGCCAATGAGGCTAGTCATATGCTGAGTGGCTCCAGAATCCAAGAACCAAGAACTGTCGCCAGATGCTCTTTGATGGCTGGTCATGAAGGCATCATGATCCGCTCTTGAATAGGCTGTGGACTTTCTGTAGTTGCATTTGCCACTTGATTCAACTGTCCCTTCTTGTTGTTCTTCGCTTGAAGTATATGGCAATCTTGAATTTCATGGTTGTTTCACTTGTAGTATCTGCAGAAAAGCTTCTTCTTTGTCTGCGGATTCGACTATTCTTTGTGTTGGGCTGGTTTCTGGTCTGGCTTTGTCACTTTGGGCCTTTCTTCTTCTTCTGCTTTGTCATGCTCTTGTTGGTGTACAAGGCGTGAGAGTCAGCTGAGGAACTTGTGGCTTCGTTCCTCTGCGTGTCTTCCTGCAACAACATAGTAATAGTTAAAAAAACACAGTTTAAACACCTGACCATATTAATCACCACAACACAATGTCAAGTGCAACAAGACAAGACAACATAATTGCTCTCCACAAACTTTATATTCAACTGATAAGTAAGTACAAAGATAAGTTTCTTAAAAGCACTCGGAGGGCTCATAAAAGAAAGACAGCCCGATAACTCTAGAACTAAGCACACGTGTTGCCATCAAAATAAGAAAGCACTGTATAAGTCGATCATTGCTATTTTAACTCTCTCTCTCAATGATCAATGTCTCTCTTTATTTTAGAGTTTACTCTATATATGGAACATACCTCCATGATAGTATTACAAGTAAAGGCTTTTTACATAACCAGATCTAAGCCAAGTTTGGCTCTAAAAGTCTCAAACTTTTCTTTACTTAAAGCTTTCGTAAATATATCAGCAACTTGTAATAACGTAGAACAATATACAATACTTATATCTTCAGATTGTAACTTCTCATGCACAAAGTGATATTTTACCTCAATATGTTTTGTCCTTGCATGAAATATAGGATTCTTAGCCAATTGTACAGTTTTACCTGCTTCATGCCAATCTCACATTACAACTTACATAGCCAAACATCTTCCTGGGTAGCAACGCTTTACATTCGGCTTATTTAGAAGAAAGAAAAATAGTACCTTGTTTCTTGCTAGACCATGAAAAACAACCGCTACCAAAATTGAAGGCATAACCTATTGTTGACTTTCTATCATCTATACTTCCTGCCCAATCAGCGTCATTTGCTGCTCCCAATTTATAAAGGCCACAGTTACTATCTCTATAACCTTTCACCACCACTTTATGGTTGTGGTTCATATCCCTCATAAGGCATCCATTCTTGACAAATTCAACCTTAAGATGTTGATTTGCCATTACACCAAAGAAGGCAAACTCTTTTTGAGTCCACGAACATAAAGCACATTAGGGATGTTCTTGATTTTACCATCAGGAAACTGCACAGGTACATTGCCCACACCCTGTATTTGCATTCCACCCCATTGGCTTGAGTGACCTTATCCCCATCATGGATTGGTGAGAATTTCTCAAACCAATCATGTTTCCCAGTCATATGATTTGTGGCGCCTGAATCTATGAACCATCTGGCACCATCATCAACTTGGGATGCCAATGCCAATGAGATGACACTTGTCTCGTCATCTTCTCCATCATCTTCGGCAATGTTGCCTTGTTGAGTCACTTTTCCCGTCTTTATGTCCGCTTTTTTCTTGTAACACTCGCGTGCCCAATGACCCGGTTTGTGGCAATAGTAACATTTGTCTTTCTTCTTCTTTTTTCCTTTTGATGATGACTCTCCCTCATCATCATCATCCTTGGATTTCTTAGGAATCCTTTTCCATCCTTTCTGCTTGCCTTTAGCAAGCAAGGCGTGATCCTCCTGTGGGGTTTGCCTTGACTTCACCACTTCGCGACGTTGCTCTTCCTGCAACATGATTCTGTGGAAGTCTTTAAAAGTAGGCAACCTCTCCCTCGAAGCAATGCCGCTCACAAACATCTGTAACCCTTTCGAGACACCGCTCATAGTGGTATGTACCAATTCAACATCCCTAATTGGTTCTCCAATTGCCACAAGTTGATCTCTCAACTCCTTTATCCTGGTGAAGAAAGATCCCACTGATTCACTTTCTTCCATCCTTACTGCGTTCAATCTCGACATCAAGAACATGGCCCGAGCTAGATTGCAAGTTTGAAATTGCATTATAAGAGCTTTCCAAGCTCCCCTAGCCATCGTGGCATCACTTATATGAGTGATTACATGGTTTTTCACTTAAAGATTGATTAAGGACAATGCTCTCTGTGCCTTTTTATCAAAGGCCCTCATGTCACCTGGAGTGGTATTTGGCCGGACTTCAATACCTGCCACGATCTCCCATAACTCTTTCTCCATCAAAATGCTCTTCATTTTAAATTTCCAGATGTCCTAGTTAGAAGCCCCATCAAGTTTGCTTGCATCATCCAAAATTGCCTCATTGATGTTTGCCATCTCCAAACTGCTTGAAACTCCACTTATAGGCTATAAAGTGTATGCCGAAGCCAACCATGATGACCTGCAATTTTTGGCTCACCAGGCCACCCACCGCTCTTTTGCCAAATTGAAAGCCAAATTGACGCTTTCCGAAATGCTTCTCGTCACCAACTTCCAACTACCTGCCCAATAGAATGGTGAAATCACTTATGGCATGTTTCGAACACTTTCTCCACGACAATCACTCTGTTTTGGTGTACCGTACTTGTAGGTACAGTCAAGGTGCCCTTCGTTTGGAGGCTATAGCCTTTCGTTTGGCCAAAATAGGCTAAAGGAGGTGAAAATAAGGGCAATTTGGGTTTTTGAACTATTTCTTCAGTGTGAAAAAACTTCACCCTTCAAAAACTTGGGACACATGCAAGCATTGGTTGATTACTCACATTTATTGTTTTTTTGTTGTTATTTTCCTGAGAGTTCAAAGTTAAAAGCATGGAGGAATGGTTTCATTTACATTCTATTTGATTCTTCATGTTCTAGTTACATCTTGACATGTAAAATTGATGTAAGAAATAGTGAAGCATCCAATATGGCACTATTATCTATATCAATTATAGAAACTTTTATAAAACCATAGAAAGGAGGTCTATTCTTAGTATGGAGATCATTCTTAAGATGGATCAAAGTTGTATGGTTAAAACTATGCAAAGGGCAAGCATATTAAAGTGGCGTATCATTTTGTGAGAGCACAAGTCATGGCAAAGGAAATGGAGCTACAACATGTCTCATCAAGGGAGTGTGTGGCTAATATCTTCCAAAGCATTAGGAAAGGACTTGTTTCACTACTACAAAAAGTGCACATTCCGACATGTGGTTGCGACGGATTTCGAAAAATTTCATAAAATGTCGGAATCCGACATGTTGATATCCGACATCCATGTTGAACCCCCGTAAAGAAGAACTTCGGCAACCTCCAGTAGCTGGTAGGAACATAATTTAAAATGAGATGTCAGAATTTGATACTTACAAACTATGATGGATTCCGACATCTAACGTGGGTGTCATGTGGCAAATTTTCGCTGAGACTAACATTTCGTAAACTTTGAACACAATCCAACTACCACAACAACACCCGCCATGATTTGCGATGTGAATCGCGGGTTTAATTTTTTTTTAATTCGTCGCAGACGTCAGAAAAACACGTCACTATAAGGTCCTC
The DNA here is from genome assembly GCA_029204225.1 of Diphasiastrum complanatum. Taxonomy (NCBI): domain Eukaryota; kingdom Viridiplantae; phylum Streptophyta; class Lycopodiopsida; order Lycopodiales; family Lycopodiaceae; genus Diphasiastrum; species Diphasiastrum complanatum. The sequence goes on along the minus strand of CM055092.1, from coordinate 49,988,927 downwards.
CGAATCCGATGACCTTAAAATACGTTGCAATCCGAAAGGCACGACGTGCCGGACACCACAGAACCAAATTCCGATGATGGCTACACATGCTGACCTGGACGTCGCATTGCGACGTTTGATGTGGACGTCGAAATGCGACATCCTATGTGGACGTTGGATTGAGACGTCCAAAGACGTCGCAAACTGTCTGACGTGGCTGTCGGATTGCGACGTGCTAAAATTCAGCCGGATTCTGACGTTTGTAAACATAGAATGATCCCAAAATTTCACCAACGGATGTCCGACGCCCATCCGACATCTATCTGACGTATCCTTGGACGTCGAAATTCGACGTCCCATAAAGTTGTCAGATTTCGACGTTTGTTAACAGAATGCTCAAAAAATATATCCGACGTGTGTCCGACGTCTATCCAACGCATTAGGACGTCGAATTCAGACGTCCCAAATTAGGTAAATAAAAAATAAAAAATGCGTAAAAAACAACGCACGTATTTTTCTCGGGTTGTTCTTGGAGTTGAGTTCTTGGAGAAGCGATGTTCTTGAATTGTTTTTAAAACAATATTTTTGAGTTGCATTCAACATCTGGATCAAACAACAAACTAAGCATGAGGTACTTTTCATTCTTAAACTACTTTTCATTTTATATTTTATTGCATTACTTCATGTTCATTATGAATGACAATACTTCATGCATTACTTCATGGCAATATTTTATTGCATTACTTCATGTTCAATATGCTTTGTGCACATCATAAATTTCATTTAGATTTTTAGATATAATATTGATTGTTGTTTTGAAATCTGACATTTCTTAGTTGATTATTACGTCAATCCACATCCCTAAATTTGACATTGCAATTTTTGAAAAAATAAAACATTGCACATATAAAAGCAATGGCAATATAGCACGATCATTTGCAATAATAATATTTTTCATAAGATAAATTAATGTATTACAAAATTGGTGCTTTAATGTCGCACGAGTCTTTCTAGATCTAACATCAACCAAAACTTATAAACCTAATCTACTCGTCGTTGTCGTGACGTCCAGTCTGCATCAACACAAGCAAACAAACTACATTAATATTTAATGCTTGATTGTATTAAATTAAATAAAATTGACGTCGAAATACAAACCACATTAGTATAAATACAAAAACTAGTACTTATATTTGGAGGATGACCCTCGCTCTTTAGTTTTTCAACTAATGCGTCGTACGATTCCCTGAAGGCAAATTCGTATTCCTCATTAGTTGGCAGACGTCCATAGTCCGCCAACTATCCATGCATTCAATTGAAGTTGAAATTAATTTAGGGCTACGTTGAAGCAGCTAGTCATAATGCATATTAAAAAATAAAAGCATATAAAATCAAAGCTAAACTATAAGAGTAGTGTAAGTTCACTTACAATGCTTGCTTGCAATCCCGTCTTTCCGCTCGAGCCCAACCTAGAGTTGCCTATCCCATGCATCCTAGCGGCCGCAACATCTTTCTGAATCTTGTATTTATCTGGTGTTCGTTCATCCGCTTTTACACGGTTCCAATCATTTCTTGAACACCAGGAAGGCTTGGATTGCCCGTCCCTATAAGCTCGTCATGCCATATCATGACGATGCCTAATCCATAAGCTCATATGCTTATGAATTTCCTTCTCGTCGAATTCCTCTTCTTGTTGGAATTTGTCACGAAGAATACCAATAACCTGTCGTTTATCAACGGCAGGTTGTTCGGACCATTTACTAAATAATCTGTCGCCAAAATGACGTTGGCATAAAGAATAGAGTCAGTCCAAAACCACCCTTCCTTTTCTATTGGCAATTATATTGCCTTGAGGATCCACATCATAATAAGGATTTGTGGATGACTCTTTGGTGGGGGTGGGAGTCACGGCCTCTTGTGAGGGACCACCCTCATTTTGGCTAAGCATATTTTGCAGTTGTGTTTTCTGCTCGAGACTTAATGATTCATATAAATTTTTTACAAAGTCTCCCGAGCTTTCAACACTGCTTAACCCCGACATGATTACTACATTTATAAACATACAATACATTACAATAAACCCTAACATATTGAAATGAAGTAGAAAAGAGAATCAATTACAGAACATTAATGCATATTGGAGTGGGACTTTCATACATGTGTTAACAAAAGAAGAGAGATATGTGTGTAGAGCTCGAACCTGCACCAAGATTGGCATATGAATCATGTAAGCGACAATGTATAAGAATAGATATATCTAAAAATGAAAACATTAGAATCATACAATAATTTTATGCTATTTGTGTTTTGTACTTGTGCATATATGCAGTTTATCACAACGAGATGATTTACATTCAGATCAATCTAGCGATGAAGACAGTACTCAAGTTAACAGGGTAAGTAATAAACATGAATGTGTTTTTGTTCATAAAAACTTTGTTATTATAAGTTAAAATATTGTGCTAAAGTGACATGTACTTGATTTTTGCTTCTCGTAGAAAAATCATTTTCAAAATAAAATATGGTGCACATGCCTCAAGTGTGATGGACAAAAGATGCGTGAAAGATGCATTGTTGAAAATTATTTGTGGAAGTTTGGACGAAAAGAAGAAGGTCAACCATCGAATTTGAAAGACGTTGAGGTTTGTTAATTTTATATGATTGTTTTTTATTATAATCTTCGTCAATCTATATATATCACTTATGGAATTTGTTTCATGTGTGTAGCCAATACATCGAATGTCATTCCATGGAGTTGATCCATCCGTGTTTAGTTACAATCAACGTCAAGTTTTGATAGACATGAGAAAACAAAGAATGAAACAAATTGAAAAGAGAATAATCAACTTGATTCTAATGATTATGATGATGAGGTGCAACACGATGAAGCAATGCACAACATGTTTGAATCTTACTTTGAAACAAATGAGAATGATGATATGCATGCATCTTCTAATGAAAACGGAGATCATGAACAATTTGAGATGGATGAAGACGAGATTATATTGCGCAAGGAGGCAGACACTCCTCTATATCCTGGAGCATCCATTTCAAGACTAGCTACGTCAATTCTCATTCTAAACATTCAAGCAACATACAAATGGAGTGATCGTAGCATGACATCTTTATTCGGGTACTTAACGCATAACACAACTATTATACTTTATAGCATATTTACATGAAGTTAATTTTTTTCCTTTTCTAACAACTCACATTGCTCTTTTTTTAGGTTGTTGCATCGAATACTTCCAAAAGAAAATGTGATACCTAAAACACGAAAAGAAACACGAAAGATAATGACCGTGCTTGGAACGGATTACGACACAATACATGCATGTCCAGAAGACCATGTTCTATATAGAGCTGAGCATTCAGAAAAGCTTCAATGTCCAATGTGTAACGCTTCACGTTTTCGAGATGACGTACAAGGGGATAATGTTGATATTACATGTGTGGACTGTCCACAACATGTACTTGTGATCTCCTAAGGTGTGTAGATGCACCAAGATCAAGACTAGATTGAGATTCAAGATCTATCTTTGATTCTATGGCAAAAACACACTACTACATGCATTCAATCACTTCCAACTCTCACTCACATGTGTGGGAAGTATTCCAAAAATAATATAAGTAAAAACAAGCTGCTCTCCTCGAGTAGAGAGAGAAAATCATCACGAGGTCTCGGGTAGAGAGAGAAAGCTAGAAAATCAATTACTCACAAAATCCACTCAATCTCAAAATCAATTAGATCCAAATGAGGAGTACAATCATACTAGTAGATCCATGAGCTACCACTATGCTTAACTATGATTGGACCACACTTTGCCACCTCTTAATCCTATTGGTCCATTGATCCATGCACCTCTAAATTCTATTGGACCATTTTCAAGCAAACCTCAAATTCTATTGGACCACTCATGGTTCCACCTCTAAGTCCTATTGGACCTCTTAAACTTCATCAAACAAAAGCATTACACTTGTCTACACTCTAATTGGCACGAGTTTGTCCTCCTACTCTTTTTTTGGCTCAATAGTGGCATTACAAGTGAAAATGGATAATTCGCCATCTATGCCAAATTTGACCCTATCAACATCCTACACCTAAATGCTTGACCATGAAATTGTATGAGACCCCTATATCAAACATTTTTATTTACTTTACAATTCTCCACACATGGGAACATCCTCCACACGTGTGAGATTCACTTACAAACTTCTATCATAAAAAATACCAAGCTAGATTTTTGCCAATTTCTCACACTCCTCCTCAAAAAATAGCTTGGAAAGGTACTAGATCACTTCAGAAGTTTGTAAATCTTTTTGAGTGGATCCTTTGGTATGCATAAGAAGTGAAGATCAGCCAAGAGATCCATCATAGCAGCACCCTCACCATATCCATGATAAGATCTCTTTGGTACAGATCTCTTGTCAATGCCTTTGAAGAGTGCTCCACCAATATGCCGCTATGATCATGGGCTTCCTCCATGCTTGATGATGATCTTTGCTTTAAAAGTTCCACTTGCATGATGGATGCACCATAAATAGAGAAATCTGTGGCTTCCAAGCCTCATAAGAATCTTGGAGATCAAGATCATAAGATGTGAAACAATGATGATTATCAAGATTATGCTTTCTAGCTTGACTAGTCCACATACAATGAACTATATCCGTGATTTTGGATCAAACAAGCAATATCTTGACCAAACCAAATGTGTCCACCTAATCTTCTTCAAAATCTTATAACTTTTGATTGGCACAACCAAATGGAATGAAACTGATTGCATCAGAAACTAGACAAAAATAGCTTCAAAACAAACTATCTAGCAAGATTTTTGAATCAACCATGAAAGAGAACTCCCAAACTGAAATTGGATGTTCCTCACATGTGTCTGAGCACCTGATTCCATACAGTACCAGATCAGACCCAATCAATGTCCTATTGATCTATTTTGATCCAAAATTGGACAAGATAGCTAGGAAAATGGATCTTGACAGTTTCTAGCTCAAGATTGATGAATAGTTTTCACTCAAATGGATCAAAATGCATGGTAGCTTTAGGTAGGCTCTGATACCATGTTGATTTTACACGTGTGGACTGTCCAAAACATGTACTTGTGATCTCCTAAGGTGTGTAGATGCACCAAGATCAAGACTAGATTGAGATTCAAGATCTACCTTTGATTCTATGGCAAAAACACACTACTACATGCATTCAATCACTTCCAACTCTCACTCACACAAGTGGGAAGTGTTCCAGAAATAATCTAAGGAAAAACAAGCTGCTCTCCTCAGGTAGAGAGAGAAAATCATCATGAGCTCTTAGGTAGACAGAAAGCTAGAAAACCAATTACTCACAAAATCTACTCAATCTCAAAATCAATTAGATCCAAATGAGGAGTACAATCATACTAGTAGATCCATGAGCTACCACTATGCCTAACTATGATTGGACCACACTTTTCCACCTCTTAATCCTATTGGACCATTGATCCATGCACCTCTAAATTCTATTGGACCATTTTCAAGCAAACCTCAAAATCTATTAGACCACTCATGGTTACACCTCTAAATCTTATTGGACCTCTTAAACTTCATCAAACAAAAGCATTATAGTTGTCTACACTCTAATTGGCACGAGTTTGGCCTCCTACTTTTTTTTTGGCTCAATAGTGGCATTACAAGTGGAAATGGATAATTTGCCATCTATGCCAAATTTGACCCTATCAACATTCTACACCTAAATGCTTGACTATGAAATTTTATGAGACCCCTATATCAAACATTTTTATTTACTTTACAAGTCTCCACATGTGGGAACATCCTCCACACATGTGAGATTTACTTACAAACTTCTATCATAAAAAATACCAAGCTAGATTTTTGCCAATTTCTCACAGATAAAGTGCCACGAAAAGTGTTACGACATTTTCCAATTATCCCATGATTGCAAAATTTATTTTGATGTAAATCTTTGGCACAACTAATGGATTGGCATGTCAAAAATCGATCTACGGATGATGTGATGCGTGTACCAAGTGATTCACTTGCATGGAAACATATTGAAGACCAATGGCCTGAGTTTAAAAACGAACCTCGTAATTTGAGATTTGGCCTTGCTATGGATGGCGTAAATCATTTTAGCATTCAAGCGTCAACTTGGTCCACATGGCCAGTTGTGCTCGTTAATTACAACACACCTCCATGGTTGAGTATTAAAACGGGACACTTGTTATTGGCTTTATTGATTCTAGGAAAGTACAAGGCCAAGATCATGGATGTGTATCTTGCACCTTTGATCGACAAATTGTGCATTCTTTGGAATGGTATTCATGCTTATGACATCTCGAGACCTTTACAACAACAAAACTTCGTTGTTCGTGGAATTTTAATGTGGACGATGCATGGCTACCCCGGTTTAAGCGAATGTTCAGGTATCTATATAATGAATCTAATCTGTTTTAGGGTTTAACGTTTGAGTATATTTAACTAAGCTTATGTTTGTAAAGAAGAAGATGGACGTGTTAAGAGTGAAGTACCACAAGGAAATGGTGTACAAAAAAGACTTTTATCTCAATTAAAAGAAAAATTTGACACATTCATATAATATAATTGTGGACAAATAAGAAAATGGATTTCAAGGTATGAAGAAGCCGAAAAGGAAAGAAACATAACATTGAAACGAAGAAGAAATATCAATCGAAGAAGAAGAAGGGCGTTGGAGAACAACAAACCTTTGGAGCCTTTACGATGCTAAAAGCATCCGAAAATGGAGAAGAAGTGACCGAATTAGAATGGGAATTTGTTTGCGGATGTGGATGGAACGTTAGTGTAATATTGTTTATGTAAAGTTTTGTTTTTGTACTACTCAATATATGAATAGTATTTCTAATTACACACATTTGTTTTTTTTTTTTGTGTTTTAATATACATCATACACTGCCATGTGGGCATATGGACACCATTACCGTGTTGAGAGAGTTGACAACAAGCGACGTACATATGATTGTGTTATAATGGCCAACTTTCAACAAGAGAGTCGTTCTAGTGTGAGAGACCCTAATATCATTTCGGGTGACCTAGACTATGTCGGCACATTGCAACATATTTATGAAGTCGATTACGAGACTAATGGCAAATACTTTATTTTTGACGTAAAATGGTTTAAGGTCATCTATCGTGGAAGCAATGCCACGATTAGAAATGATAACTCAAAGTTTTTTCAAATCGACTCACCAAAATGTATATCGATGGACTCTCATGACACTTTAGTATTGCCACGACATTGCGAACAAGTGAGACTCTAAAATTTCAATGTCAGTAATATTCGCAATCCAATTATTTATGTATCAATCTTATAATACTAACTTAATTTTTTTTAATTCTTTGGCAGATTACATTCCATTTAGATCGAATAGACCCAAGATGGTGGTATGTGATCCAACTTAATGCAAGAAAACGACGCGTGTTTGAAGGAAAAGATATTGTTGAATTGGATACACACGACGAACCACCACCCAATTTGGCGACGTTTTGGAAGAACCTGAACCACTCATCCAAATTCAAAATGATGTCGAAATGATGGGAGAAGAAAGTACGACTGAAAATGATGAGATTCCTATGATCGTACATGACCAAACTGGGGGTAATTTGAGGCCCCCACATTTGGATGAGATAGAATTGGAAGAAGAGGACATTGAATATGAGGGTAACTCACATCATGAAAGAGACACAATCATAAATTTATGATTATACCTAGACCCAAATTCAGATGAGTGTCAAGACTTGTGTGATGACGAAAATGATGTAAATGATGAGAATGATCTATGATTATCTATCATTCTTTTTTTTATATTCATCGCAATATTTTTTATGTATATTTTTATAGATAGAGTTGAATGTGATAGTTATAATACACGAACCTTGCGGTTATGTCCTATTTCAGAATGTCACCACATATTCCCTCCCTGCGGTGTGTAGGTTTTTCCATGCAAGTTGGAAAGATTAGAACCTCGCCTTTAACGGGAGAAAAGTAAGGGCTACACACCTTCCTAGGATTAGGGATTTTAATTATCTACATTTCACCTTTGCATATTAATTAATTGCTAGTGTATGCAATAAAATACGATATTGCTTTGAACAAAATGAAAATTATGAATTACATTTAATTTCTTACTATGTTAGATAACGTATTCTAATAATAAAACAAATTGAAATAACACAAAGTCACCAGTAAACTCACTTGAAGCTTAAGTGCAAACGTGCAATTGCTCGCTCTTTAAACGCTTGCTCTCTTTTTTTTGAATGTTTTTGTCACATGCACAAGCATTTTAAAAAAAACATTATATTACACAATTGAACCATTATTATAAGCAAATTCAAACATACAATTACCATCAAACATTATCTAGGGGCTCTTTGTCTTGCATTAATACTATCTTTTTCGCCCACCAAGTGTTTCCATATTGATTCACCCACATTTTTGAATATATGCATTGGGTCAAGCAAGTGATTGATCAAAAGTTTATTCCAATATGGTAGACAATGAAAGATAGATAGACTTTTCATACCATTGATTGGCTTGGTCTCAGATTCAATCTAGAGCCTGTGCCAATCTGCCATGGACATTCTCTTTGAAGGCATCATTGTTTATGTCTTTCCTCCAAATCCTCTTCTTTGTGTATGCCGAAACGAATGATCCTCATGCAAGTATTTGCGATGATTTCCATATACAACTTTGCTTAGATGACGTGAGTGTCGAGCATCAATATTCGGTCCACAAACGAGACACGCATGATATCCGAAAGTTGTAAAACCTGAAGATATCAAATGCAATTCGTGTTACTTGTAAATCAAAAAATTAAACATAAATAGCTAATATAGAAAAGTTAAATATATAGAAAATATAGATGATCTCATATTCTAATCACCTGAACAATCACCCAATCCTGGATTGTCATGCATTGTCCACATTAGAATTGCGTGCAACAAAAAGTTTTTGTTTTGTATTGGACATGAGATGTATATGCTTGGACACCCTTCCATAATAGCTCCAATTTTTCAACTAAAGGTGCAAGGTAGACATCCATATTTTTTACTTTATGTTTTCTAGGAATTAAAAGTGCTAACATGAGATGTCCTCTCTTGGAGTTTAAGTAAGCTCATTTATGGTCCTTTGTACTATATTTTCAGCATGGTATTAGAGCCAAGTACAAGAGGATAATCACTGATGAAAAGACTATCCATTGTTGCTAGAAATCTAGTCTTGAGAGGGTGAGTTCAAATCAAGTTTTAGGTTGAAGATTTGGGATTCAAACTTGGTGAGGGTCAGTAGATATATTGCCCACACGTGTAGACAACAATTTTATTTTGTGTAATCTTGATGAGGTTTTTGGTACATGGACATAACATTCTTCCCCCCTTGAACTACCTTTGTCGTCAAAAGTAAAAACTAGGCCCAGATCTACTTTATGCTTTCAAGTCTTTTCCACGAATCATCATCCTCAATCTGACCCTTCCACCTAATCAAGCACTCAAAAATAGAATGATTTTTCAATTGTTTACCTATGATCTTAAGTACTCTTTCAAGTTCCAAAGATACACTAAGTGATAAATCTTCCAAGTGGGTAAGATCCTCATTAGATCCAACTATATCACCTTCATGTAAACTTAGTTTATGTCAGCATACATGAAACACTGAATGAGCAGTCGACTTGTCATCAAATCAAATTCGTAAGCTAAAGAAATAATTCTCCTAATAGTCTGAAGTGATCTACAATATCTAGTAGACAAATTATAATGCTTTTCAGTTTGCATAATCCTAGAATCTTTTGAAATTCTAAGATATACCCAATCATCAACTTTAAAAATCTTTGGGAGATATCTTTAAATCGGCATAGTGCTTAGCACTATTCTGAGAGCACTACGCATAATATCACAAGCCAATTGTAACAATTCTTACATATCATGTGGAAAATCTACAACTTTCTAGATTTAATAGACTTTGCCTCCACATTCACTAGAGATCTAGGTTGAAAATCATACATAAGCATAAATGAACTATAACATATAGTAGAAAATATTTTCTACTACTGTAAGCAAACTCAATGCAAAAGTTCTGGAGGCTTTAGACAATGTGAGTAGTGTGCCTCGGCACGTTCCATAGCCATGGCGGGCCTAACACAGCCTAGCGACCCTGTCAGTAGGATAGGGCCCTACGTTGGGTCGTCGAAGTGCAGTCGACCACGTTAATGCCATGTGGTTGACACTTGGCAGTATGCATGCTACCAGGCCTCACACTAGGCTAGGAGGGGCTTGATCCATATCAGGGAGTACGCAAGGTTGGGTGGATCAGTTAGTGTTTGCCCTACTATGATGTTAGGATCTATTACACAGCGGAACACGATCTGGGAGGAATCCGTTCTGGATTGTGGACGTTCTGGGACCAAAAACTCTGTCCCAGAACTCTTTCTTGTGGATTTGTGCGTGTACCTCAAAACGAATTGGGAATGTTATAGATTAGGCATGCAATAGTTGTTTAGCTACAGGAAGAGTTGCAAGTCTGTCGGACTATTTTTTTAAAACATAGATGTGGTAGTTTCTAACTTTCTAGAAGAATTTTCTCACTAGTTGTATTGTTTGGAGCTTTGATCTTGAAGATCATTTGATGCTTTTGATGCTTAGAGGTTGGTGCTTGAAGATTTTGAAAGTTTTTGGAGTTTTTGAAGTTTTTGCTTTTGAAAGTTTTTGAAGTCATGCTATTTTTCTTAAAGATAGTCGCGACCACTTCGAGCCATGGACTTAGGTGGGCGCGGGGGCTCGGGTGGGTGCGCTGGTCCTCGACAATTTTCTTACATGTCACTAACATCAAAAAAATTAAAAAAACTTAAAACATGTCATACTATTCTTTATTCTTTTATAAGTTCTAAGATAATCTTGTAATATACTTAAATTTAATGTCTTATTATTTTAAAAATTGTCTTCTAAAATTAAAACATTAAATGTCTTGTCTCACTTTCACTTGTCCTTAAAAGAATGAGACAAGATATTTAGCTTTTTATATTTTGTAAATGAATTCTCACCCTTTTTTTTAATAACTAAAGTAATGATTTTTTTTTGCACACAATTACATTTTGACACCTTGCAAGCCGTGGGCACAAAAAAATTTGCATTTTGTAACCTTGCAGGCCATCAGAGTACGACGACATTAAAAAATAAATTTGGCAAAAATTGTCGTGGCAGTGCCACATGAACTTGAATCCAAAAAATGCTTGAAATAGAGCGTTTTTTAATGCATTTCTTCACTAGTTTTTTGCATAGTGTTATTGCTTTCATTGTGTTAGTGATTAAGCGCTCTCTCTCTCTCTCTCTCTCTCTCTCTCTCTCTCTCTCTCTCTCTCTCTCTCTCTCTCTCTCTCTCTCTCTCTCTCTCTCTCTCTCACGCACACACAAACACACATTTTTAAGCTCTTTCTTTGTCAAGCTCTTTCCATTTGTTAAGCTTTCATATATATCTCTCTCTCTCTCTCTCTCTCTCTCTCTCTCTCTCTCTCTCTCTCTCTCTCTCTCTCTCTCTCTCTCTCACACACACACACACACACACACACACTTTGAAGTTTTACTTTCCTTAAGCTCTCTCTTTCTCAAGATTTCTCTTTTTCTCAAGCTCTTTTTTTTTCTTATTTACATTTGTTAAGCTTTTATCTTTCTCTTTTCTCCCTCTTTACACACACAATGTCTTCTACTGGTACTGGTTCTAGGAGAAGACCAAGATCTTCTTCTAGTGCAAGAGGAGGATCTGGTTCCAATTTGATTGCGGACTTTTATGGTTCGCTATCTCTCGATGAAAGACAAAGATTGAAACCTCTTTGTCTTTCCGAAGAGGAGCGCGATTTCAGTAGAGGTAATCCTTCGATGGATGTCCCATCAGAGGAATCATCCAATTTGTTTTATAATTTAGAAGATGATGGCTCCATCATCAAGGATACCAAAGGCAAGGTTGTCATCAATAGGATGCACGACCTTGCTCTCAAATATTTTGGCCATAACTTATTCACTCCTTGGGAGCAACAAAACCAAGATGACAAGAATAAGATACTTGCGCTTTTGAATAGTGAGTTTCCTCAATCAAATAGATTTGTTGTGCCCCCTTCTGGAATGCTGTGTTCCAATCATGTTCTTGCATTTCGAAACGGATCCGGGTTCCAGAAAGCTGCATTCCAGAATGTAAGGGTCATGCGTTCCAGAACGCTATTGGATTTCGGAACCCGGGTAGTTGGATTGTGTTCAAAGTTTACGGAATGTTAGTCTCAGTGAAAATTTGCCACACGACACCTACGTTAGATGTCGGAATCCATCATAGTTTGTAAGTATCAAATTCTGACATCTCATTTTAAGTTATATTCTTTATGGGGGTTTGACATGGATGTCGGATATCAACATGTCGGATTCCGACATTTTATGAAATTTTCTGAAATCCGTCACAACCACATGTCGGAATGTGCGCTTTTTGTAGTAGTGAAACAAGTCCTTTCCCAATGCTTTGGAAGATATCAGCCACACACTCCCTTAATGAGACATGTTGTAGCTCCATTTCCTTTGCCATGACTTGTTCTCTCACAAAATGATAAGCCACTTTAATATGCTTGCTCTTTGCATAGTTTTAACCATACAACTTTGATCCATCTTAAGAATGATCTCCATACTAAGTATAGACCTCCTTTCTATGGTTTTATAATAGCTTTCATAATTTATATAGATAATAGTGCCCATATTGGATGCTTCACTATTTCTTACATCAATTTTATATGTCAAGATATAACTAGACAAATGAAGAATCAAATAGAATGTAAATTAAATGATTCCTCCATGCTTCCAACTTTGAACTCTCAGAAAAATAACAACAAAAAAAACAATAAATGTGAGTAATCAACCAATGCTTGCATGTGTCCTCCATCTTTGTCCTTTCTTTATATCTATCATCCATGAAAATCAATGAACGAGCCTCATCTCCATCTTGCCACAAGATATCATCAACACTTGATGACTTGAACATGAATGAGTGACATAATGAGCCTCCCTTAGCTTCATCTCCATCAGAAAAACCAGCCAAGAATGCTAGTACAACTCCAATATCAAAGTGATGCAAAACAATGTGACTATTTTCACGACATCTTGACAATTTTCACACATTCACATGAAATTGCTCAAACATGAGATAGAACAAGTAAAGTAAACTTGAACAACACTTCCTTGATGCTCCATTGACCTTACTTGACTGTTCAATAGCCTACAAAAATAGATCCAAAGTATCTTTGCCACTTGGCTTCACTTTGATGCTCTCATCAAGAGTAATGTTGATATAGCAAATGCATCCAAAAGTTTTGTAAAACTTGACACTCGCCCTACCAAACAAGACCTGAAAAGGGGTTTTTTCATCCAATACCACACTCATCCATCTATTGCATAGAAAATTAGCACACAACAAACCTTGATTGCAAAAGGATTTAGGAAGATTTGCACCTAACCATCACAAAATGCTTTGAACTTGGTAGAAATGTACTCACCACCATTGTCACTCCTCAAGCACTTTATAATTGTAGAAAATCAGACCTCCCTTGCAATCTTGAACTTGACAAAGACATCAAACACTTCATCTTTGCTCTTTAGTAGATACACCCAATAAAATTTACTAATATTATGAATAAAAGTCACATACATCTTAGCACCTACATTGCTAATTGTAGTAACACCATGAATATCCGAATGCACAAGTTGGAAAGGCTGACTTAACCTTGATATAGATCTCTTGTAAGTTAACCTATGTGACTTTGATAAAGCACATTGTTCATAAACATGATTCAAGCTTGTTAAAACATCTGGGAAGACCAAAACCAACTTGCCTCCTTGCCATCACCTCCAATGACTTGTAGTTGAGATGCCCCAATCTCTTTTGCCATACCTCTTGCATTAATAGTTGCTCCTTTGCCATACATCCAAATTGGTTAGAAACAACACAAGCATCAAGTTTGAACAATTACCTTGCCTCTTCCCTTTTGCAATCAATTCATCTTCCTTCTTGATCAAACAAGCATCACCATCAAACTCCACTTGAGGTTCTTAGTGATAATAGAATCAACAAAACATCCTTCAAATTCACATTCCTATTAGTAAAGAGGGAAATAGAAATTGTGCCAATTCCTTTGATTGCACACTCACCATCATTGGCCGTGTAGATCACCTTCTTGTCAACTTCAAATGCCATCAATGATGAATAATACTCCTCACGAAATGTAATATGTGAAATGTCATATGTCATATGCTTGGAGTCTAAACTCTTCAGACACCAAGACCTCTTGCAAGTCCTCCATACTTGGCAATGTCTTGTGAATAGCAAAACTTTGCACCAAATTAGCATGATCATCCAACAAGCCATTAAAAACAACTTGAACAAGCTCCACATCCTTAATGCTTTCACTAATGCATGCTAGTCCATCACCTAAAACTTCAACTCTCGTAAGTCCAACTCGATGATCACATAGTTATTTGATTAGTTACAAGTTACTAAAAGGACTTTAGGCCTTTTGTGGGACTTTTAATGTATATCCACCCCCCCACCCCCCCCCGTCAAATGTGAAGCGCCCCTCTCAAACAATTGAAATCAGTAACACATCAAAGAAAAGATATTTCTTCAACACATTCCATAATGGATCTCGAACAATCATAAAAGATAAAAAGTCTTTACTTGAATATATATACAATGTGTATACATCACTCTGGAGCATTTTGTAATCTCAGAGATAGTTTTTCATCAAGGTGAATTTGTCTTTCAACTTTTTTTCTCTTGGCATCATGGAATTGATCAACAACATGATTGTCAAGATCAGCAAAACATGTTCTTAAGAAGGTTCTGTTATAAACATATGCTACAACAATGAAATCTTCGTACATGTCCTTCCTTGGTATAATATTTTTCAGCAGCTCAGCATTTATCCAGATGAAGCAGCCATCTAAATAAAGACTCTGCATTGTTGTAAGGACATGGCCGATAAGAGTGCCAAAGTGTGTCATTGAATAAGTCATGGTCTTTATGAGATCTTCTTTCTTTGATACAGCAGGAAACATTCTCATAGTGACAATGATAACCAGCTTCCCAGTCGGGATATAGCTCCCACAACTCTGGATAAGAGACGTCAATACCTTGCAATAGGTTCTCTCTATCGAACCTTGCAAAATCTGATTCTTCCTTGGCCGATACAGGTCGATTGATAACGTCTTCTCCAATAATAAATTTGACCTTGATAATACTCGAAGAAATCCATTTCCTTCTATTTTAAATAGTCTAATGCATATAATAAGGTACAACATAAATATAATTCTACACTACCAAAAGGAATTACAATATATTTTCCCTACAAAATTGCCCAACAAAGGCATCTTTTTTGTTCCATGCTAAGCCTATTCATAGATCTAAGAAGTCTGATTTTTTCCAGGGGGCTTCCCATTCAGCCCATGTATAACCCATTAGACCTAGCAAAAGGGAATAGTCCACATGTCATTGCAACTCACAGTTAAATTGCAGCGGTAGCCAAACACAAACTTTATCAACAAAAATTTGGAATTCTTGCACAAGTACCTTATCCGTCTTCTTGGACTTGGTCACACGGGTTCATTTGGCCTTGTGGGTGTCAGCAGGATCGGCCTCTACTTCAAGCTCCTTCGCATAAATGGCATCTTTGATCTGGGTCTGCAACAACTCGAGTTCTCTTTTCAGTTTGTCATTCTCAGCTACCACATTGCGAAACTCCTTATGGACTTCCACACCTGAGCAGCTACTTTGGAACTATCAAGGTGGCTTGAATCTGTCTGCTTTCCCTTGCGATAAATTAGAACCTCAACCATTAAGTTCTCGATATTCTTCAAGGCTTGAGTGTGTTCCTCATGTGAATTCACACCAGAATACCCAGCTTCTGATTATTCTTTCAAATCAATGAGATCCTCTTCAAATCTATTCTTTTCCTCGTATAGAAGTTGAAGGAGCTCACTTTCGAAGGTATCATGCAGCGTTGATTGCACCTACTTCTATTTGGCTGCATCAGCTTTGATCGTGCCCGCATCAAAACAACACTATAGTGAGTTTTCGGCACTTGCTGTTCTTGCCAGCTTTTCAGAGTCTAGCTGCTGCTACTGATCGTCTGTCTTCTTTTGGTAGAAGTCTATCTTATTATTGAGAGCAATGTGCTCTAAATCAAATAAAGCAATTTGCTTCTATGTAGTAGATAGCTCATCTTTGCTCTTGTCCAATTCAGATTGAAGAAACAAAGAATAATCGTTTGACATTCTCAAAGTGACCTCAAACTTCTTGTTACTCTTCTCCATAGTGTTGAACTGAGCCAAGAGTTTGGATCTTTTTCTTCATATTATCATTCAGCCCCTACATTTTGGCTATATTCAACTCATACCCCCTTTGAATAGCATTAGTGTTTCGTAGATATAAGATCATCTACTTTACCTCAGGGTTCATATTCTTCAACCAGTCAGGTGTATCTGTTCCGGAGGCTGGTCCTTCTGCTATGCTTCTACTTGTTTAGGTGTAACTTCAGTGTCGGCAGTCACAGTGGTGGTGGTGGTATCCATCTCGACATTAGAGGCATGAATGGCTTCATCCTAGGCCTGCTCAATTCTAAAGTTAGAAAAGACCTAGTTGTCGTCATCAGCATTTTCTGCATCTGCCATGTCGGTGTCTACAGTAGCATCAGAAGCAGTAGGCAAAGAGTCCTGCACGGCTTGACTTGTCCCTGAATGTCCTGTGACCTCAACAATATTGATGCTATTAAGATCCACTTGTTGTGGAGGTGCAAGTGCGATCTTCCTTTTTTCCAGTAGCGCTGAATCCCCTGACATCATGATACTGTAATGCAGGCACAGATGGGATATATGGGTTGCGTATGCTGCAAACTTGCCATGCTTCATCGACCTGTGGACGTCCTTATAAGTGATGGCAGCAAAGTTAATCTGCTCCCCCTTGATGGCCAAGAGCAGGTAACCGATGTTGGTGACTGCAATTGTTGCATCCGCATCCGTTGCAAAGAGGACTTGGTTGCAATACTTGTAGAAATTCTTGAGAGCCGAGTCTTTGATCATAGAAATTTTATATCCCTTGCTTGGCATATAAAAATTTCCATGAAAGAGATTGGCCTCGTCGATGTCCTCCCTAGATAGGCACTATAGATAGTAGAAATGGTAGAAGCACAAGACCTTATGGAAGAGATTAACTTCATGGAGGAGCTCGCTTTGGATGAACCTACGATGATCAAGGATTTAGGTTGATGGAGGAGTGTTGAAGTATGAAGGCTGACTGCATGGAGTCAACTTTCACCTTGATTCCAAGAGTCCCCTTGCTGTAAATCATGAGTGACCTTCCTACAAATCAACACCTACTGAAGTTGGTGCAACCATCCACAATGATAGCAACAAACCCCTGATTTCAAGAACCACTAGGTACCTATTAGCACCTACCATGAGGCCATTAACTTAGGCTCAGCTTCATGTAGGCACTTAAAATAACTGGTTTCTATCTCCCTGCCCAAATTTTCTAACAACAACTTCTTCTTTGTTGGCAGGTTCAATTGCTCTTGACACTATGTTGGTTTCTAATTTTGCTTTGATTGTTTTGGGTCTTTCTTATTTTGCTTAGTCGAGCTTATGTTGGTGTATAAGGCGTGAGAGTCGACAGTTGAGAAACTGGAGGGTTCATTCCTTCTAGTGTCTTCCTGCAGCAACATTGTAATAACACTTGAAAGAGTCAGTTATGGGTTTGTCGTGATGATCATCATCCAACTGTTGTATGAACTTGGCAAGCAGTGTCATTACTGCGTCTTGATTGTCTGTGACTGATCTGACAGTGGCCATTTGCTACAGTAGGTTCTTAAACTGGTTGATGTGATTCTGTAATGAATGACCATTTGTCATCTTGAGAGAGAAGAATCACCTTCTGAGGCATAGCTTGGAAACTATGTCCCGCACATCATACAATGTGCTCAAGATGTCCTAGACTTCCTTGGAGGTCTGAGCTTTAGACACATGGCCAATTTGTGTGTCTAATATGTTGAGGATGATCAGTGTGAAAGCCTTTCTATCCTTCACCTTTCATCGGGAGATTGCAGCATTGTTTGCTTCAAGTCTTGCCTTTGCAACCGTGACAACATCATACAACTCTTTAGCCATTAGCATAGTTTTCATCTTAAATTTTCAAAAATGGTAATTGGATCCATCAAGCTTGTCCATGATGAGACTAGCTTTTCCATGGGAATCCATGTGGAAGTTAGTCTAAGTGACACTAATAACTATCAATGACCTAAGAATGAAAATCTAATGATATTTATAGAATAAAAAAACAATTATTCTGTTGGCTGATATAATCAGATTCTGTGGGAAGCTTATCAGGCTATAAAAATACCTCTGCTATAAAATCGCTTTTGATACACTGTAGGTATCAGTTGAAGGAATCATAATTGCTCTAATACCATGGAGATTCGGTGGAAGATGAATCCTCGGTGCGTGCACTACAACAACAGTAGGCGAACACGAGAGTAGAGCTTAAGTGTGCGGTTGTTTGCGGAAGCAGAAGAGCAAACAATCAGACAAAGCAGTAAGAAAGTCAAACAGTAAACGGAATAGCTAAACATACAATTCTGACAAGCACTCTGAACACAATAAAAGACAGTTATTGATTCATATTAATGTATAGAAATACAAGTCAGATTGATGTTGTCATGGCCATTTTCCTTTAAGGACATGGAATAGTCCTAATATGGTAGACCGGCCCTCCGGTGTTCGAGATTATCGGCCACACCGAGATTTAATTCCATGTCGAGGCCAGTTTGTGACTAATGACCTTGAGAGTACCCTCACACTCTAATTGAGACATATGGAGTAGTGCATGTACATGTGACGAATATAGGCAGGAGGACTGCATGAAGAGGTGTGACCTTGTTTATAGTTGACCTGGGGATTGCATGGGTTCAAGCACATGAATCTACTCCCTATATATTGAGGTAGGAATTCTCCCGTCGACAAGTTGGGTTTAGGTTACCAGTTGCTCTCTTTCTCTCTTGCTTTCACATGGCATGGCTCGGGGGCTAGATCCAGGTTCTAGGTTTGGTTGGGAGGTTTTGCTCCTATGTGTCTCCCGTCGTGTTCTTCTATCCTCACCTTAGGGGTTTTCCCTAGTGGTCTTTACATTAGTATCAGAGCTCGACTAAGATGCGGTCTTGGATGGAATGGAGACAAGCTCTACGTCGAATTGGAAGTTGAAAGCGCTTGGATGCATAAATCCTGGATGGAGTGCTGGTTTTTCGAGAGAAGTTCAATTATGTTTCACTAGTTCTTGTTTGAAGCATGCTTTTCAAAATTATGGTAGAGTGCTCTTCTACAAATTTGATTTTGATTTAATGATGTTGAGAATTGTGTGAATTCATTAGTAATTTCCAGTTTCTCGAGAAAGCTTTCAAGTGATGTAGAAGGGATCTTCTATGATGGATCCAGTTGCTTGTTTCTTGGCTTGTTTCGGTTTGGTTAATATTTAAGATGCATGTATATCCCATAATGTTCTGAATCATGTTATCTAGTTGTGGTTAATAGGTACATTGATGGCAAATCAATTTATCCAGTTTGTATGGACTGTTAACAACTAAGAGCATGATTCCAGTGAATGCATGTGAGGATTAGTGCTTTTATGTTCTAAATCCTCTTGTTAAACCTGCATGTTTAAAAACATTGATGGGAAGGCCCGAGAAAGCTGCTTGTTATCCTTCTTAAACTCGTGTCTCTGTCTTTGGGTTATAGATGGATGATTCTGTAACAGACAGGTTGTTTTTTGAACTCATGAATCCTCTGGTGGACTGTCATAAGTCGTTAGACAGTTGGAAGGCAGGAGTGAAACTAACTTTCCTGCGTCCTCTTGCAAGCCTTCATGTGTTGCCCGTATTATGAAATGAGTTCTTGTGCCTCCTTAAAGCTGTGGATCGTATTCCTCTTCCATTCGATTCTTCAAGAGTGGTTGGAAGCTCGCATGCGCTTGAATTGGTTTTGAAGCATCCTTTGGAAGATAGATTCCCAACAGAATAAAAAGATTCCTCAAAAATTTTCATGAGAGCGTGAACCCAACTCACTCCAGCTCTGATTAAGTCATTGGAGAGGATTGGTAAGCCAAAGGAATGCTTCCCTAAGGCAGCGTGGAGGCAGAAGCATCTGGTCTGGGGCAGCGAGCAGCTAGAATCTCATCCATGCCTGAAGGCTGTGACAGACGCGATGTGGATCCTGTTGCGGCTGTGAGAGAGTGTTACATGTGAAACCCTAATTAGGGCTTTGTGAGGGGGACTTATTTAGATATGCATGTAAGTTTTTTTCTTGTTTTCCTGGGATGACTTGGATACTTGGGAGGCCTAACCCTTCTCTTGATTGGCATGTTTATCATGTGTTTCATTGAGTGTTGCGTGTACACCTTGGGGGGTTGCAAAGATGTTATAGCTATTCTTTTTTCTTGAAAAGTAGGTTCTAAGTGCATTTTGTTGAATACATGGCTATCTACAATGGTATTGGTTTATTTGTAAAACTTTGCAAAGGTGATAATCGTGCTTCTTAACGGTTTAATTGTGGAGTATGGTTACTCCCAGTGAATAGAATTAAATACCTTGGGAGTCGTCTCGAAATTAGGTGATTTTCATGTAAGTTACCTAACTTGACGATGAGAATGAAATTGTCGATTCTCCAATTTAGTACCATGGAATGATTGGAAGAATATTTTTTGTCCGACAATGAATCCTAACTAACACTCTATGAACTGAGTTCATGGATTTAGGATTGATGACAAAAAATTTTGTTTTTCCAAGGTTTTTCCAGGCATGTACCCAGTGGTGGAAATTTGATTTCCAGGTACCGTGTTTAACAATTCTAACTCTGGAGTAAGATTACTCCTAGTAAAAGGAGTTAAATTGTGTTCATGGATTTTCAAATCCATATATATATTTTCCTTTTCAACCGATAGTCTTGATATTGCATTCTAAATTATTCCATCTTTAAGATTTGCACACAGAAAGCTTTTAGTAAGGTATTTGTTAAAGTGAAACTTAGTTCGACTAATGGAATAAGTATTCATAATAAATGGAAGTAATTCTTTATTCGACACATGAAATTTTGTTGAATATAGTAAGAGAAATATCGAAATCTGATTTTTTTTGGATTTTCCATTTATATACATCCATTAGTTGTATAAAAATTGATCCACTTTAACGAAATAATACTACAATCAGTATTGAGAAAAGGAAAGATGGCCTAACATTTACTATGTGTCTAAGGGAACTTCTTGTACCTTCGTTGATGGAATTTTCGGGGGATCGAAAAATCTAAGGAGGAAGAAAAATGGACACCTGAGTTAGTAAATGAGTTTGTGTTATGTAATTTGGATTTCTTGATAATCCCTTTGTAAAAGTTGCGTAATACCAGTTATCGAGTAATTCCATAGTAAAATTGATTAATGGATTTCATTTAATTGATCAATTCACGTTTGATATCGTGTATGACCATGAGAATGACCGTAAATTTTAATATGATGAATAAGGAAGGAGTTAACGTGTGCATCACATTTTGTTAGTACTGTAAAAAGCATGCTTTAGAGATAATGATCTTTGAATAAGCTTTTACTAACCAGAAATATTTAGATGTGACGATAATCCATGTGTGGAGCCTTATGGTTTGATCATCCTTTTGTAAATGAATTATTATCCATTGGAAAATAAAATTTATCGATTCTCCAGTATTTGGTTATAATGATATGGGCCTATACCTGGTATAGAAAATATAGACGAATTAGTGAATTCTCGATTATCAGATATGGCGGTTAAGGATTATCTGGAAGAAAGAGCTGGTGGTATGGGACATCAGTAATTTTGAAAAGGGAATTCTAGGACTGTAAAGATCTGATTGGCAATGGTAAATTTGAGTACCTATTCATGATATGGAAAACGTCTTCCATTGGTTATTTATTTTAGAAAACTTTGAGATTTAGTTCAAACCCATTAATGGTATCTCATAGTTTACAAAATCAGAGAACTCTTAAACCTATTTATCACTTTCTTTTAAAGAACCCTTATTTCTTTTAAATTTCTCAAATGTGAACATCACATCAGATAAAATTCATATGATCCTTCCAGTATGAAAAATATTTCTTTTCTAAAGGACTGTTTAGAATCACATGAATTACTACTTGGATAAGGCTTGGAATTTGGAATCTTCCAGGTTGGTATTTCAAGTTCTTAGTCTCGAGTTGTCTCTTATGCATAGATAGATCTCAAATAGATGATAGTTATTGTCGCTTGTATTGAGAATATCTAGAAGAGAAGTCATGTGTATAATAGAATGAATCCTATATGGAAGGCACATATTATTGACTTTTCACAATTCTGATATTTTTATTTGTCATCTCTCTTGCGAATTTAACAAGAAACTGGAAATCCATCTCTAGGTCCAGATTTTATATGGAACAATCTGGACCATATAAAATCTGGACCTAGAGATGGATTTCCCATTTCTGGTCCATATTGTATCAGTTGCTGCACAAATTTTATTTGATAGAAATTCTCTAGGGATTTTATGGAATAATCTGGACCTAGAGATGGATTGAAAATGGAAATCATTATAAGTAGTATTGAATTAGATCAAAGGATAGAAATAAGTTTGATCATGGAATGTTTGTTTTTAATCTTAGTTGGTGTACTAGGATCAAGGAGGGATTGATTGAGTGAAATTTTGATGCTAAGATGTAAGTGGGTTGGAGAACTCATGAGAGAGAATGTGTTCCCAGTCTCAAAGATTTCCCAAATATGTTTTTTACTCATGAGAAATAGAAATCTTGTGTAGTTGAGTTACAAGATTCTTAATGAGATATGACAGTAACATATGCGAATTTTGGAGGAATTTGCCACATAAGGACATATAGTTTTATGTACTAGGTCATAGTGAGATTATTGTCATATGTGCATGATTAATCTTGTATGGATCTATTATGTTTTCCTGGTTACTAGGGTTATTTGGTGCACTTAACCTAGTCGGTGAACATAGACATATGATCAAGTATTGTTGGAACATATAATTGCAAAGTTAACGGATCTTTCTGTGAAGGATTTATTGGTTAACATAAAAGTGATTTGGATAAGGATCTAAATGTGGTGTTGTACGATACAATTAAGATCTGACCTAGACATTTGAGATTTCTAAATTATTGGCAATTAACTTGAATAGTTAGTTTACTCTTGTGGAAGGTAATTGGTAAAATGGATAGTGTGAAGAGAATTCACCATGAACTGTTTGTTTTGTGTATATTGCTTGTAAGACACATGAATTATGAGTCATTTGGATTCATCAAGAAAATTGTGTGCATAGGATATACGAAATTCTTGGGTGAGTATTTCTTAGTTGAGAAATTAACTCAATTCATTAGTGATTGTATCCTCGAGAGCTCAATTGGATAACAAATTATAATGGTTCCAAGAATGACAACTGAATTTTCAGGAAATTCAATAGAAGTTTGAATATCTAGAATCCAGTTCCAGACCGTAATCCGAAGTTTTTGGTGGATGAATATGGTTATTGATATCATTTTGGTATGCTTTTTTATCTTTGACTACCTGATGGTTTTGAATTTGGATAGCTCACATTTTTGCTTACGAATCCAATTTGAGAAATATTCTTAAATCCAGTATCTCTAAAATGGGGAAGATTCATTCTCAAATTTTGCTTACAGATGGACCAATCAAAACACTCAAATTTGAAATCTACATAATGTAGCTCATTAAAATTGATTTGTTTTTTTTTAATAATGCTATAATTCGGTGTCGGGGATAGCCCGCAAGCAAGACATGTTATTCATAGTATAATATGCAATTATCATTAAAAATAGCATAACTTTTTAAACGTAGCTCCGATTGAGACAAAAATTATTTCCTTGAAAAGTGCTTGATGAGAGTTTTCCAACGGTATCTACATGACCTACTTCCGAGCTACCGTTCAAAAGTTATGGCCGATCAAAGTTTAAAAAAGAGAGAGAGTCAATTATCGCTCTTGTGCACGGATAGAGCACCCTCTCACGTGAGAGGGTGCTCTATCCGTGCACAAGAGCGATAATTGACTCTCTCTCTTTTTTAAACTTTGATCGGCCATAACTTTTGAACGGTAGCTCGGAAGTACGTGAGAGGGTATTCTATCTGCGCACAAGAGCAATATTTGACTCTTTTTTTTTTTAAAAAAACTTTGACTGGCCATAACTTTTGAATGGTAGCTCAGAAGTAGGTCATGTAAGGTACCATTGAAAAGCTCTCGTGAGCGGTTTTCAACAGTATAATTTTCATCTCAATTGGAGACACGGTTAAAAAGTTATGCTATTTTCAATGAACTACAAACGGTAATGTACATAGCATAGATGTCGAGCGTTTCTGAAACGCGTTTCAGAATCGCGTTCAAAAATGCGGTTCAGAAACGCATTTTTAAAAATTTTAAAAAAAAATTAGAAACGTTTTTTTTTTTTCAATTTGGTTTTTTTTGAGGCAGTATGGGTATCAGATGAAAGCTCTAATTAAGAACATAATGACTGTGTATTTTGCTGACTGTTTCGGGTGCAAGATGGTCCAATTCAGGTGCATTAATCCAAGTTGGGTTCTGTCAAGGGTAAAAATTTAAAACTAACCTCTAGCGTGTTTGTTACGATCACAGATGGTTCCAGTAATTGTTACGATCACAGACTCTTATCAGATATAATTTGATCATCAACAATACCAATCAATTGAAGGATGCTAAACAGATGTTGCTTCTGAATTTGACATGACCGATTTGGACGAAGCTCATTATTGTCTAGGTATTCAAATCTACAAAGATAAAACCAGATAGTTGATTTACATCACTCATCAAAGGTATTTTCACAATACTTTTATCAAATATAATCTAATCAATTGTAAATTAGCTCACTCCTTGATGGATCTAGGCCTACAATTGTCGAAGGACCAATGTCCTCAGACCTAGTAAAAATAGAAGCAGATGAGAGAATCTCCATATCAATCGATACTTGGATCCCTCATGTATGCAATGGTGTACACAAGACTTGATATCGCTTTTGCAGTCAGCTCACTAAGCTAATTCATGGCTAATTCTAACATCACCCATTGGAAGGCTCTCATAAGAGTCATGAAATATATTCGAGTTACTACGGACTAGTGCATTTGCTATGAATACTCTTTTGAAACGAAATATAGGGAAGGACTCTTTTTTTTCGGTCCTTACATTTTTTGAATCTTAAATTTAAAAATCAATGAATTATTTGTAGGATGTTACATTTTGCAAATATTTTAAATTTGGACTGAGTGACACAAAATATTTTAAAAATTTTACATTCAAATCGCCAAAAAATACAAACATTAACTGTGTCCAATTTGTTGTTATGAATAGTATTTGTTAAATTAGTTGAATTTAAAAATTTTAAAAGCTTTAATTTTTTTTTAATTTTAAAAGTGCAATTTGAAATATTTTGATATAATTTTAAAAGCTTACACACAATTTAATATTAATATTTTAATATTTAAAAAATATTACAAATTCAAAATTTAAAAAAAAAACATATTTATTAAACTAATATGAATTATCATTAAACTTAAATAACACAAAAGTATTTAGAAATCATTTTCAAGAAAAAATGATTTTCAAGAGAGAATCAGTTTTAAAATAAATACAATTGTTTTGAAAGAAGTAAAATGTCCACATATATAATTTTGATAAATATTTTTATAGTACAATCAAAAATTTTCAATTAGATTATTTGGATCAAGACTAGTAGGTCTTCTAACATTTATATATGTTAGATTATTTGGATCAAGACTAGTAGATCTTTTAACATGTATATATGTTGGAGCCACAACCTGATATTGAGTAACTACAGTTGTATCATTTGGAGCCACCACCTGATCTTGAGTAACTACATTTGCATCTGTTGGAGTCACCGCCTAGCTGTATTTTGAAGCTAGAAGTGCAACAAGACTTCTAAGTTGAACTTTTCTAGTTTGTTTATTTTTTCTTGAACTCAATCTACAACAAATTTATTTGTAACACACTCTACATTATTTTTGAATTATCAAATTGCTCTTATTTTAAAATTTTTAGTTATATATTTTTAATTTTTAGTTTAATATGTAATTTTCTATTTTCTTAAATTTTTTAATTTAATTTTTTAATTTTTAAAATCTAATATTTTATTTTTAAAAAAATTAGTTTTTAATTTTTTTTAAAAAAATTTTATTGTAATTTTGTAAAAATTTTATGATATTTTGATTTCAAATTTTTAAGTTTTAGGATTTCTTAAAATTTTGATTTTATGATATTTTAATTTTAGATATTTTTTTTGATTTTTTAATAATCTATAAATTTTAAATTTTTAGATTTTAAATTTTGTATCTAACTTTTTAGTTTTTTATTAGTTATTTTATGAGAAAATTATTTTTTTTAGTTTAAAAAAGAATTATTTTTAAGGCTTTTTTTTTTTGAAATTTTCTTAGCTTTTTTAATTTTTTTTGGCCCTGCCTTGCTTGCAAGGAGGACTTAGATTAGTTTCGTACATTGACTTGGTTGTGTTTTGGTTTTAATTCAAATGACATAGGTAATGTGGTTTGTTTTTTATTCCTTGGTTTTTGTGGGTATGACATCAGGCATTTAAAAATAAATTGCCTATTTTTTTAGGTTTTTGACTATCTATTGTTTTTTCATTCTTTTTTGACTTTTTGTTAAAATATTTTACTTTTGGGATTTGGGGGTGCTTTAATATGGAGAGCATATTTGTTTGGATTTCCGATTCCGGGTTTCGTCTTCCATCTTCAAGTGACTTGTCATTCTCAGGGTGGCGGTTGTTACTGAATGCCACGGTTTCTGTGTCACACGGACGTGATGGACTGTTCTTCGAGGGATTCTGTTTCTTGATATTCTGACAATCAGCTGTTCCTTTTGTTGTTTTTCAAAATCAAAAGTTGCGTTGGTTTGGCTTTTGTTCTTGTTAAAAATAATAATGTGTGTGTTCACACCTACGTAGATATAACTAGTTAATATGAAGAGTCGTGGGTTTTGAAACATCACGTTCTCTCATAACGCCGTCTCTCTCATGTCTCTCACGTAGTATGTAGAGACAATGTCTCATTGACGTTCATTATTCAATAATACAGTTTCTAGTTTAGTAAACTCTCTCTCTTCTCTATGTGCGATGATCTCTCTTTCTCTATTCCGCTACTCTGATCTGTGATTTTAATATGGTATCAAAGCCATGGGCTCTTGAAGATCCTGGTTAGACTATGTTTGAGGTAGGAAATTGCGTTTGAGTCTGTCGCTGCCCTTGAAAATATGGTGATTAGAAAGCAACGATCTGATCCATCCGCGTTCTTCTCTCACCTACAGGTAAAATATTCCAATGCATTGATTGGGCGCAATTTACTTAGAGGAATATGTTTAAAAGTAATGTTCTGTCTCAATTAGAGAGAGGGTGCTTGTCTTCTTAACAAGCTCCAAGAGCGAGATGATCTTCTATTTGCAGAGATATTTACTTCATTTGAAGTTATGAAAATGAAAGAGAGATGCAGAACTCAGAAAGAGAGAGATGGTATCTTTTTAAAAAACACAAGAGTGGGGTTGATGCTGCCTTTGCTTGGATTGTTCTCAACATAAAATGATCATGTCAGATGAAAGGTGGATATTAGTTGATGCAAGAGGAAAGATACAGACTACAGACAAATGTTAGAGAAAAATGAGGTGTAGAACAAAAGTTGTCAGAACCAGAAACCATGGCATGCCTTCCAGCATGCAAAGACTGAAGAGTGGCTGATTCTCAACTTCCAAATGGGAGAGGTGTTGTACATTCTGTGTCAGTACAAAATGTTGAATCCAAGCCATGTCAATTTAAGAATTATGTGCTAGTGACAGAATGGTGTGTGCCTTGACTAGCAGAGAAATGTGGGAGAAAGCTGCACAAAGATCCAAAATATTCAAATTAGGAAGAGCTGTAACTGCTGGGATTCGACAGGTGGATCAACCTTCAATTCCTGTTGCAAAAAAAAATGCAGCAACGAGAATCCTCAGTGTATGAAACTAAGTCTATCGATTAGTAATCAGACCGACTTCGAAGTCTTCGAAGTTTGTCCTACTTATCTCAGCTTCGAAGTCGTTGGATCGACTAAGTAGATTCCCTAGCCACACACAAATTACCTTGATATCAAAGATGCAATGATTAGAGCAAGAAAATCGAGCAGTGCTATCAATCATATAAAATGATAAAACGTAACTATGTTCAACATTTTTGTGCCTAAATACGGAAATGTTGAACATAGCAATGCTTAGCATGGAAATGTTGAACATAGCTACGTTTTGTCAACAACTTTCTCGACAAGAGCACCGAAGGCCCAAAGAGACCTATGCTCAACATAGGTCTTAGAATGGGCCTTAGTTACTCTTGTCGACAAAACATTCCTATGTGCAACATTTCTATGCTTAGATGTTGAACATAGCTACGCTTTGTCGACAACTTTGTTGACGATGAACATTTTCAATTTTTTAGATTTTATTAAAAATTTTAATTTTTTTGAACAGTGTATTGATGTTTTTGGTCAAAATAGAATTACGTTCATAGATCCAAATTAAAAAAGAGTGTTGGATTTATCTCCTCTGCTCTCCTAGTCCCATGTTAATCTAGTTCCATTTATATTGTTGCAATTTTACGTGCATTGTCGCATAGTCTGAAGAAATACTCTATTATTTAAGGTAGACAAGAGAATGGCAGTCTGACTTGGCTGACATATCGGGGAAGCCCGACTTATCGACTCTCTCGACTAGTCGACTTGTCCGACTTATCAGGAGGTCCGACTTGTCAACTCAACCGACATATCGGGAAAACTCGACTTGTCCGACATATTGACTTATCTGTAGCAACATCGAATCGCTCGACTCCGAATAGTCAAAGCCTTCTCACGTCCACTCTTATAACATCAATCTGACTTGTATTTCTATGCATAAATATGAATCAATCACTATCTTTTATTGCATTCAAAGTTCTTGTCAAAATTGTATGTTTAAACTGCTTTGTCTTCCTGTTTAATTTTCTTACTACTTTGTTTGATTGTCTGCTCTTCTGCTCCCACAAACAACAACACAATTAAGCTCTATTCTACTTTTGTGTTCGCCTATTGTTGTTGTAGTGCACGCACTGAAGGAATTAGTCGACCACTACCTTTGTGCAGTAGTAGGATCATTTTGATCCAATTGCTCGACCAGTCCGAGTCGTCAGACCAATATTTTCTCCAACAAATTTGTGATTGCACATAGATCTATCACTTACCGTAATTCGGTGGGGGCGACAGGTTTAGGGAGAAGAATCCTCGGTGTATGCAACTACATCTATTAGATTCAGGTTGACTCTGACTCCGACTATGACAAATCGAAGTCCGTCCTACTTGATCATAGGTTCGAAGTCATTGGATCGATGCAGTCGATTCCATAGCCATAAACACCATTGTGAGTTGAATGAGAAACATTGCAAGGTTGTCCTTAAGGAACCTTTTAAAATTGACAAAAGATGTCCTTTCACAAAAACCATGTTTTTTATGCATACAATTTTAAAAATGACATGTTTTTCATATATTTTTAAAATACAAACATGTGAAAAATTATAAACCTACAGAAATATTTTTTTTTATACCAAGAAGGTCAACAAACAAAGTATGTTCAAAATCTCCCAAAAACCTACATAATTTTTTACTTTGTACTAGTTTTTTTATTGTTATTTATATAATATGTCTATTTCCATTGCAATTACCTATACATATAAGTTTTTTTAGTTTTTATTTGGAGAATATGTCTATTTTTTAATTATATTCAAATATACAAAAACAACAAAATAAAGGTACTAAACATTTGATCTATATGATCATGAGTATGACCAACAAGTAGAAAATTGAGTTTGAACTTTCGAAATATTTTTTTGGCTACAAGCATACTTGAGTATCCTAAAACCATTTGGTTTTTATTCTCTCTAGCTGTATTGTCCAACTACAGATACAGGGTAGGAGGCAAGTGTTCTGGCCAAGTCCAATCCTCAATATTTTTGAGGCATTCCTCATAAGAGGAAAAATCTAAAAGACCCTCAACTGAAAGATTATTTTCATTGGACACATCAATCAAGCCTTCTATTTGAAACACGGCTATCATTTTGAGAACTTGGTAAACCATCCATGGAGAATATGGGTATTAGTAGACAAAGAAGATAATTTAATGGACTGCTTGATGGAATGAGGCATTGTAACAAAAAAAGAAATCCAAACCTTATTTAGTGAGTTTAATTAAACATACTATCAAAAGAGCTTAAATAAGATGCAAAATTGTTGGATTTCAATGCTCAGGCTCAAGTCATTTGGTAATGAGGATTCTGAAAAACCCTGAATATACTTATTTTTGGAAAAATACAAAAATTATGAAGGCTCAAATTTCCAGCAAAGGATCGAAAAATTCAGAATCGAATTTTTTTGACCCAAACCTTTTTCTGAAGCAATGTCAATCTTGTCAAAGAGAGATTCAAAAAAAAGGAGCAACATGCAGTTAGTATCGAAGTTTGGCTCTGGGTCGAATTTTGGCTCAAGGTTGAATTTTGGCTCAGGGTCGAATTTTGGCCCAAAGTCGAATTCTTTATCATCCCAACCTATGTAGAAACTCTTCTGCAAATACTGATTGGTCATCTCATTAAGGACTACAGAACACTCAAGTACAACAATGAAAAGAAGAAGTAGTTCCAAAATAAGCAAATGTTGCCTCAACTAGTCACTCGATCCAGCCTGAAGAGGAAGATGAAACTGTCTTTATGACTAGGGTTGAAAATTTTCAGGATATTGATTCCTGGTACCTGGACTCTGGAGCAACTCAGCACATGACCCATCATCGGGACTAGATCCAAAACTATAAGACTTTCACCCATTCTAGAGTTGTGCAACTTGGAGACATCTCAACTCACTCCATTGAAGGTGAAGGAACAGTCGGGGTCGAATTTTAGAGAGGTTTTGTTAAGTTGTTGTCCAATGTTTTATACAATCCGAACCTTACCAAAAATTTGCTATCTATAAGTAGAATCATTGATTCTAGACGTAGGGTCGAACTCGATACAGAGGGCTGCACTATTCTTGACAAGTCTAGGAAAGTCCTAGTTTATGATAGAAGATTTCACTACCTTAACAAATTAAGTCGTTGTTATTCTACTAGTAGTCAAGCTCTTATTTCTACTTCTGAATCAAATCATTTGTTGTGGCATTTCAGACTAGGCCATTTACACTTTAAGAATATTCAGCAAATGTCAAGTCAGAACATAGTGCAAGATCTTCCTTCTATTTGCAAATCTAATTCTCCATGTGAAAGTTGTATTATCAGCAAGCATGCCTGTTAAAAATGGTTAAGTTAAATTAACTTAATTATTTCTAAGAGGGATTCTGATACATCGTATCAGAATCCCTCTTCAAGCCATCTTGAAAAGCGTTTCACAACGCGTATGGCTTGGCAAAACCATTGCACGTCAGGCTTCTCTGAGCCAAGCCATGCATGAGCTGCAACCATTCAGCACTACAGATTGCAAAGTGATGCTCTTTTGCACTTAATTTTATATTTCTAACTAGTCGTTAAACACTTGTCGTCCGAGACTTCGATCTGCAGGTGCCGAGATTTTGGTCATGTGAATGCAGCTTTTCCATCCTGATTTTAATCTGGATCTGTTAAAAAAAAAACCTTGTTGTTGTTGTTGTTTCAATTACAAATTTTTTCTTATGTTGGCGATGTATTTTGATTTAAATTTATTTCAGCACTTAACTTTATCTCTGTTCCATTTGTATCAGAGTATGCATTCTAATTGCTTAAGATCAATTATCAGCTCGTAATAAATGAAACTTAAATCTTCTATTTTTTGTGGACTTGCGAGATTTATTTTATGGTTTCCTACTTGATTGTATTGTAGTGCAGTTAGTGATTTCTACAAAATACTATCACTCGGATTTTGGACCTATCCCTATTCTCTTTAAGAGCTTATAACTCTTGATAGACACATCAGATTGATTTGGTTTTAATTTCTATGAAAAGTACACATCATAACTTTCCAACAAGCTATAACACCACTATCTTTGGATCTACAAGCAAGGAGATAGAAGGGACTGAAAATATCTGATTTTCACACGTGCGGAATTCCAAAATTCTGTACTACCACTTTTCAGGTCTGAAAATTCAGTTCCAATCCGATTTGATCCAAATACACTCCAAAGAAAGGTGAGAAAAAGTGCTGCTTTTTTGCTTGATTTAGCTCTCAATTTCTTGTACAATCTGAGATGTTAACATGCAAAGTTCAATTTGGCTCTGATACCATGACAAAATTTCCAGAATTCACACGTGTGGGAATGTCCACAAGTATGATGGATCTAATTAAGCTTTGTGATTAGCACACTAACCTGATTCTAGATTGATTAACAAGATCTAGTTCAGAAGATATGGCTTAACCACAATCTAGCATGCTAAGCATCAAAATATGAGTACAAGATATTAGTGTATTAGCATTAGCCTCAACACGAGTTAGAGAGAGAAAGATAGAGAGATAACAAGCAAAAATTGGGTGGATCCAAAATGGCATGAGATAGCTACAAAGCTTTGGTTCTTCATCACAAAATATGAGGTGAGCTACACATATTTATGGAGTTTGAGGTAGCTCGAGGTAGAACCACATCCATCCATCATTTAATGACATCTAAAGTGAAAACTAGAGTCTATGTGACATTTGTCACTTCTCATGCATGAAACTCTACCAACTTTTTTCCAAGTGTGCTAGTTCTAACTAGAAATGTACAAATCATCATGCATGTGTCCATTACACTTTGTGCATGCCTTGCATGTCACTATGGATCACTTACAATGCATGTGAATTGCCACAAGTTTCTACAAGCATAATTTTGCTAATTCTATGTCTACAAACTATATGCAAGTTGTACTCACCATTCTAGATATGACATATCCGTGTAGCTCGAGTTCTATCTAGGCCAAACTTGGCATTTTGCATTTATGAACAACATACTTGAATGGTACAATATTTGTAGCAAGCCTAATGTCAAGATGGATTATTTTTCCATTTCAACAATATCTAGTGTACCATATGTAGAGGTCTTGGTCACTCTAACCATGAATGTAAAGTTAAACAAATTTCGTATGTTGAGAGTGTAGACGGAGATGTTTTGTATGTTTATGAAACAGATCAAGAGGAGCATTGTCGTTATGTTCAAGGATCATCTACACCAGCATTGTAGCCCAAACCAAAATTTGGAACAAAGCGCTTTGTTCCTGTTCAGACAATGAGCTCAGATCAGAAGACTATTTATGCACTAGTCAATTTACCACCGAAGAAGCTGGTGGGCAACTGTTATAATTGTGGTGCCCAAGGCCATTATTCTCCCAATTTCCCGGAGCCTCACCGACCAATCGACTATGTCCCGCTATGTTCGAATTGTTCGGGAGAAGGACATCAAGCTGTAGACTTCCCAAAGCCTCAAAAGCCGAAGGTGCTGTACAAATATGTCCAGTCTCCAGGTACAGAACCAGAGATAAGGAAGAAGCAGGAATATGCAGTCGTACAGAGAATTGAATGCTCCAACAAAGGCACTCTACTGATCACTGAGTGATTTGGAGGATGTTTGTAAAGTTTCCACTCGAAGCACTTCAAAATCACCCAAACCAATGAAAGAGAGTTTAGCTAAGACTCAAAAGAATAAGCGGAAGCATCCGACAAAGTAGTTAAAAAACAAGTCTATTACTCAAAAAGATTTGAAGGATGACTCTGATTATGATAGAAACGCTGCCAAGCTATTTAAGATGGATGTTACAGAGGAAGCAAAAAATTTAATTGAAGAAGAACTTGAGGCTAACCCCCTTCAGAAGAAGGTATCTTTTGAAGAGGAGGAGGAAGTTCCATTAAGCTCAAAATTATCCGATGTTGTTGTGGACTTTAGGCTGCAGACAAAGAAGCAATATGATATTGTTTCAGATATCGGCTCCTTGAGGCCGAATATTGTCGGAAAGTGGTATGTGCAAAAGATAGGTCTAACTCGAAAAGAGAATGAATGAAAATAATTCGTGTGTCTATAAATAAAACTTTTCGTGCATGGTGGAATAAACTATCTTTATCTATCCAATACATGACTACGCCTATCAATTTCAAACAAGACAATAGTGATGTTTGAAGTTATAGTAACTAACTTTGAAATTGTTAGTACTACAATGATTACGCAGCCAAATAATTAAGCATCGAAAATTATCAGACAAATAATTAGTCGCGAATGGATCGAAGCCGCGTACTCTATGCTATCTCTGAGCGGCTAATATGAAAGTTTGAATTAATGTGCAATGCTGATGAGTAGTAGCGCAATAGCAATCTCTAAAACAACTCTAAGAAGTGAGTTAGAATGTTCAAGAGTGTACAAGCTCGCAGGCTTGAGAGAGAGAGAGAGAGAGCGAGCTAACTATTCAAATGCTTCTGATAATTTTAATTTTCGATTGCTTGTCGATTGATGGAAACTATATGAAAATAAACAGCTATTTATATTTAAAAAATTAGGTCGTCAATTGTGATCGCCAGTTGGCTGGTGATGCGCTGGCATCCATTTGGTCCTTGTCATTGATTGCTGATAAGCAGTGAATTGGCCGTAAACGTTCTGTCTACATAAATGAACCAAAACTGTTGCTCTACAAAAATGAACTAAAATAGCCACAGGCGACACTGTCGGGTTTTTTGAAAAATGTCGAAAAAGCCAAAGCTGCCCTTAAACCTCATTTAGGATTGCCCCACACTTTGTCAGAGTCATTTCCTTAACATTTGAGGCTCTTTGAAAAAATGCGAAAAAGGTGACACTACATTTTCACACGAGATTTCTGTCAGGCAAAAAATGCGAAAAAGACAACACTGCATTTTTACACGAGATTTCTGACAGGTGAAAAATGCAAAAAAAGACAATACTGCATTTTTGCACAAGATTTCTATTAGTCGAAAACACAGTTGTTAAACTCCATGTAATTCTGCAGACAGTGAAAAACACTTGTAATTCTGCAGACTTTGTAAATACACAAGAAAATTTGCTGAACTGGATAAACAATGGAGGAAGATAAAAATCGATTAGACGATTGGTAAGAAGGAGAATAATCCAACACTCCCCCTTTTTTTATGAATCCTTGAATGCCTTGACCTTCAAACTTAGTTCTACACAAAATCTTTTGTGTAGCTTCAAACTTAATGCTTTAGTAAAAACATCTATTGTCATATCTTGCGTTCTGCAATCTGACCTCTTCATTGAGAAATTTGCTTCTGATGAAATGATACTTCAGTTCAATGTGCTTACTCCTGGAATGAAATCTAGGGTTGGCTGATAAAGCGATGGCACTTTGATTATCACAAAATAATGTCGTCGGAGCATATTGATTCAGACCAATATCTGAGAGTAAGTTCCTCAACCAAATTGCTTCCTTTGTAGCCTGAGGCTGCGATATACTCTGATTCAGTGGAAGATAGAGCTATCAAAAATTGCTTGTGACTATTCCAGGAAATTGGACCACTGTTGAGGAAGAATGTAAATTCGGAAGTAGATTTACGAGTGTCTACATCTCTTGCCCAACTCGCATCTATGTAACCATTGAGGAAATTGAGTTTGTCGTTGCCGACTATTCCATAACAAATGCAAAAGTCCATACTAGCTCGAAGATATCTCATGACTCTGATAAGAGCCTTCCAATGTGTTATACCAGGATTAGTAATAAACTGACTGAGAGAGCTAACTACAAAAGCTATGTCTGGCCTTGTACAGATCATGGTCATGTGTCCTCAAGGGAATGTGTAGCTAATATCTTCACCAAGTCATTGGGAAAGGACTCGTTCATGAAGCATAGGACATCACTTGGAGTGTTATCAAAGTCCATGCTAAAACTAGCTGAAGACGGACTGTGAAGGATTCAACTCAACTAGTTTGATCATGTTTGTTATATTTCCATATTTGACATATTGAGGCCAACAAAGGTTTTAGACTTAGAGTTGAATTTTCAAAGTTCATTAGTCTAAAATCCATTTGAATAAATACTTTTTGAAAGTTTGGGAAAGTTAGAAGACGAGTTTGAGTATATTCAAATTTGAATGTTGGGTACTTTAAATCTAGGCCCAAAAATAGTAGAGTTAGCATTTTGGTGAGAAAGCCAAGCGGCCAAATAGGGTTAGGATCTATTATAAAAGGAGGAAACTCGTGGAGAGACACATCTTCTCTCTTCTCTATCTCATTTCATGCTTATACATGGTTCTCTAGGGTTCTACTATCCATTGGTGCACTATACTTGTGATTGCTTGCAATTCTATGTGTAGAATGATCTATAGTTGTTATTTTTGGATTCACACATGTAAAATACAGTAGCTTGTTGGTTTTGTATAGACAACAACAGTACTTTATCATTTGATTCATGTTTGATAAAGTTTCATTAGAGTTTGAATCTCATTTTGTGTGTAGATGCTGATTTTTCTACATTGGTGAGATTAGTAGGATTTTCTTCTTTTGTAACCAAAGATTTGGGACATGGATTGGATCATAAATGATCTGAAATCCTTCACATGACACATCTTGTTCGCACTGACTGGATTCACCATCGTTGTGTTCATAAAACTAATCTTCAAAATCATAGTTAGATTGATCCTCGTATTCAGAGTCACTATCATATACATACTCAAAATCAGAATCAACATCCATCTTATGAATAGAAGGACCTATGGGTTATGGATACATGGAACTGAATTTTATACGCAATGGAGTTTATGCACAACAGAAAAAAAAATTGTGAAATTCACTTTTGCAAGGAAATAGGCTCTTGATAGTTTTCTTCACCCACTTACAACTCAGAGTTTTATGATGAGTGAAATTGAAAATGGTAAAAACTTGTAGGTCATGTGAAATTGAGCACTTTCGCTTTTTATAGCACTGAATTTCGAACCCAAACGGAAAAATTATAGAGCTTTAAAAATGATAAGAAAATTAAAAATAAATTGCCTTAGAAGTACAATAAAAAAAAATATGTAATAATAACAGAAATACTAATGATCGTATTCAGCTTGACGAACTGAGCACTTTTTATTTTTGTAGCACTGAATTCTGAGATCACACAAAAACGGTTATGTAGAATCAAAGAATGAGAAACAAAATTGAATTAAAACAACTTAAAATGGGGTCCTTTTCTAAAAAAATTTACAAATTGAAGTGTATACCCTTCTGAATTCCATGAAACATTTTAGTGCTTGAGAAAAATAAGCAAGAATAGTAAGAAATTATAAAATTTACAACAAAATTTTTTAGCGGTTGTTTGTATGGTGCATTTGGGTGCTCGTGAATTTTTATAGGAACTGTAATTTTTTTTAAAGTTGGAAATTTTTTTTCCGGATATAGAGGAGAGAAGATTATAGGGAGGTATATTCCTTGGAATATTCCTACAAAATATTTTCCAGAATACTCTGCAAGAAGGACGTGGACATGAAGAGAGGGAAGGAAAAAAAAACAGAGACGTAGAGAGAGAGAGAGAGAGAGAGAGAGAGAGAGAGAGAGAGAGAGAGAGAGAGAGAGAGAGAGAGGTAGGTAGGCGTAGGTGTAGGTCGCCGGAGGGAGGGGGGGGGAGAGAGAGAGAGAAAAAAAATAGGTAGAGAAATATGACACGCGAGGAAAAGGCGAGGAATATTTTCAGAATTAAAAAGTGAGAGTAATACACTTTTTAAAATTAGAAAGTTTTCAAAAATAACAAATGTGAAAAATAGGCAAAAAATGACGATTAAAAAACAATCACTATAAATAGTAAGCACGAATAATGCCCTCAAACATGTGGCAAATAATAATAATAATATTTTTTTGAAAAATGCACTAAAACCTCATTCTAAAGTGTGCAAAAAAATTTTGCAAAGAAACAAAACTTCAAAGTTGAAAATATGAAGTGCTTCTCTCTCACTTGGAAAAAATCAAAAGAAAATTTTCAGAATTCTGACAAGTTTGACCCACCTCCACTAATTTGATCATAAATTTTTCAATATTGGTCCAAATCACAAAAACTCAGTACCTCTGGGAAGCAAAAACTATTAGCCCATAAAATCAGATCAATGATTGAAGGTGATTTGATAGGTGAAATTAACAACAAAATAGACCTAAAATTTTTGAAAAGAAAAACTAGCAAAACTAGAACTAGGAAATAAAAGTTGTCATAACTTTTTGAATACTAATCCAAATGAGCTACTATATGGATCAGATCAAAGCTTTGACAATGCTCTAAAATCCTATGTAAAGAAACTTGAAATAAAAATTCAAATCAAATCTGGAAAATTCAAAAAAAGATTAAAAAGAAAATTGTAATCACCTATTTTGACAGCTTTTGAGAAAATTGCAATAACTTTTGCATACAAAAATTGCTTGCAAATTGGTGCAAATGAAATTTTAAAAAAAGGTCTAGAAGTCTATGGAATAAAATTAGAAATTAAAAATGATTGAATGCTAACAATTGATCTAAATAGACCTGAAATTTTCAAAGTTAGAAATTAGCAAAAAGAAAACTACAAAAACAATAAACTCATCAAATCTAATGGAATTCACATAGGATCATCATGAATCATTATATAAGGCTTTGATACCAAGAATGTTATGTGCCAAATCCAAGCTAATAACCATTATAATGGAAGTAAAGCTAATAGCAAGAGAAATGCAAAGCATCCAAGATAGCATATCCAAATAAAGCTAGAAACACAAGGATCTCCATAGAATCACATTAGGAATGAAAGGAAGAGTACAAAGCAATTGAAAATGAGCATGGATTCATTTATATAAGGCACATGAGACCTAGCAATGGAAATCCCCATAGCTCACACTCACAAGGAGGAAGCTAGAAGCTCTCACTTGCAAATGAGCCAAAAGATCCTAAAGTTGATGTCTCTTGCCTAGTTATAGACAATGCTCTTACCTAACTAAGCATAACTATCTTGAGGGATAGTTAGCCCTTGTTAAGTATTATTTAGTCTACATTGGACCCTTATTGGCCTAATATCCTTATTAATTATTTTGGAGGGCCTAAAGAGAAAAACCTTAGTTATTTGAATCGCTTGTCAGTTTGATTCTCAGCATGCTCTTTGAATTGTCTAAATTTGATGGAAGTCTCTGATTTTGTTTTAATAAAATAAACAATTGTTCTTTTGGAGAATTCGTCAATAAAGGTAATGAAGTACTTTTTATTCAGCAATGAAGGAGTTTTCATAGGTCCACATATATCTGTATGAAAAACATCTAACAAACCTTTTGCTGCATGCATATGGTTTGATCTAAAAGGAATCCTAGTTTGTTTTCCAAAGATGCAGCTACGACAGATAGGGAGATCGACCTTACTAGAAGGATAGTCAAGATCAAGAACCATGGATTTTCTGGTCATGTTCAAAATAGACACATGATTCTTGTGTCCTAAGCGATAATGCCATAGTGATGCTTTATTGACTATAATAGAGGTTTTCAAGGCTTAACTAGACTTAGAATAACAGTGTGCCAATCTATATAGGCAACCATGCCTCTTGCCGAGTGCAAGGATCTTATCACTCCTATCAATAATTTTGCATTGATCATATTCGAATTCTACCTTATGACCTAAATCTGTAATTTTACTCACTGATAAAATATTTGTAGAGAGTTTAGGAACATATAAGTCCTTTGATACTAATTTGAATTGATCATGCTGGAATCGCAATCTTACAGTACCTTCACCTTCAATAGTGTGAGTATTATTGTTACCAAGATGAACAAATTTCTTCATGTTGTAAGAAGTGTAGGAGTTGAAAATCTCACATTGATTGGTCATATGTTGAGTTGCTCAAGAATCAAGAAACCATAAATCATCCAAAAATGCACTTTGATCTTTTACCATGAATGCGCCTTCGTCCACTTCGACCTGGGGAGATGATGAAACTGTGTTTGCTTGTTGATCAGGTTGCTTGGCTGCGTTCTTTGCTTGGAGAATTCGGTAATCTTTGATCTCATGGTTATTATGCTTGTAATACCTGCAAAACATCTTCTTCTTCGACTATGGATTCAATGATTGTTCTTGACCTTGAGTCTATTTTTGATTCGTTGCAGCCTTCTTGGAGCCTTTCTACTTCTGTCGCTTTGAGCCTTTGTTGAGAAATAGAGCCTGAGAGAAGGAAGTAGACAAAGTGACTTGACTTCTTCTATTGTCTTCTTGCAGCAACATAGTGATAACTGTGTTAAGAGTTAAATCTGAGTGTGTCGATATGATCATCACACAGTTTTCATATGTAGAGGACAAGCTTGAAAGCAATGTCATAATTGCATCTTGATCGTCTATGACTGATCCGACAACGGCCATCTGTTGCAAAAGATTCTTAAAATGGTTAATGTTGCTGGGAAGAAGGATGGGAGATATGTGTGAGGATGAGAGACAAAAATATTTCGAAAGAAAGACGAACACGAAGAAGAAGAAAACTCGAAACACGAACAAGAAACAAACTTGAACAGAATGTGTTCGTGCGTAGCAAAATGAGCTATATTACTTCTTCCCTAAGCATGACT
This sequence comes from Diphasiastrum complanatum, assembly GCA_029204225.1. Lineage (NCBI taxonomy): Eukaryota > Viridiplantae > Streptophyta > Lycopodiopsida > Lycopodiales > Lycopodiaceae > Diphasiastrum > Diphasiastrum complanatum. The sequence continues at coordinate 49,948,242 of CM055092.1, read as the reverse complement.
ATGTCTATCAGAAAATGAACAGAACATTAGTGATAGAAATCATAGTCGCTCTGATTACGTAGCCAAACATTAATGAAACACCAGAAGAATAATTTGTCGTGAACAGCTAGACAAATTATTAGTCGCAAAAGAGCTAGACCACGCTCGGCTGATAATCAGTCGCGAATGATTCGCGAAATGCAAGACAAAATATTAGTCATCAATAGCTAATTACTCACTATAAACAGATTACCAGATTGAGCAACAAGAAAGTCAGACAGAATGAAAAATAAACATAGCAAAATGACACTAATCTGAACGCAATAAGAGTTGTTATCATATTAAGTACAGCGAAATGTACATGTCAACAATGCAGTAAAGCACAAGACAATAGCGGACAAAATCGCGTGCTCTACAAAGCTTAAGCAATCTATAAATCAGGAATGAATTTGTTACTGACAATAAAGAATCAATGCGCTAGGGCATCTACTTTGTCTATCTCACAAACTTCTGGTACTTGCTCTATATTACACACGCGCTTGGTTTCTCTCCCATTATTAAATACACAAATGGTATTCAGTATATATACATCTCTTTATAGGTGTGCAGATGAAGAAAGTACAAGGTGGATGTGTTGTCTGTAGGAGATCATGGGTGGCTGCTGTCGTTGTCAGATCAGTTAGCACAGTTGCATGAGATGAGCGTGAGAAGGCCGTATCAACTTTTGCTGAAATGAACGTTTGTGAAGCGCCTGTCACGAAACTCATGTGAAAACACAGTGTCGCGTTTCTTTTCTTTTTCTGTGAGAATCTACTTGTATTTATGCAGACAGTCATATTTTATTCGTCTAACAACAAGTGCACAAAAGACGTCAACAAGTGCACAAAAGACGTCAACAAGATTGGCATGACCGCCATATTAAGTTGAAGGAATTTAAAGAAAGAGATAGAGTCCTTCTCTATCAAACGAAAGTACATAAGGGCAAACTTAAGTTTACTGGCCAAGGTCCCTATATCATTGCTCAGATCTTTGCTTCAAGCTACGCTAAACTTAAAACCCTCGAAGGCATCTCGTTGGACACGGTAGTGAACGGTAGTAGACTACGGCGATATCATGAGCCCTACTATTCCTTAGACATAACTGATTGATTGTGTGTTGTGTGTGTGCATGCAGGTCTGTAATTTCTGTCATTTTGTGATAATGTTCATTTTTATTAATTCATTTTTTACACCCTTTTTCGTTGAATTGTCTGCATGTTTAACAATCAATACTTAGGATAGTTTAGGTTTGAATTCTCGCAAATCTACCTCACTTCTATCACTATTGTACAGGTTTCAGGTAACAGCATCCATGACCAGTAACAATCATGTCCCAAAACAGTAATTATCTTCCAGGTTGGAGCTAGCATCACCTATTCTTGCAATCGATTGCAAGGAATTTATCTTTCTCTAAAAAAAAAAAAAAAAAAAAAAAAAGAAACCACTCGCATAAGCTATCAGACAGCATATTATCTATATAGATAAGTATCAAATTATGTGCAGCGCTCAAAGCAAGAAACCTCTCACAAAGTGCGGATATCTCCTGCATATGCTCGTAAGCAAACATTACTTGGGTGACTTCCCTAGCATTCTCGCTCGAGTGCAAGAGAAATATCCAAACGTGCCACAGATCACCGCAACACGAGCTCAGCACCTTAAGAGGATAAAAGGGGAGAGGCAAAGGCAACAAGCAAGCCAGCACCCAAACGGTGCCACATCACTAGCAGAAACACACCAGTGTCACTCACACGAGGCACGGAAGTAGAGTTAGAGTCACAGTGGTTAAAAGAGCATGCCCATAGCCAACACACAAAAGAACATTCAGAGGGCACCAGGTAAAAACTCATCCAGTAGCAGTTAACAACACTTGTGCAAATCCACTAGCCAAGGGCATGGAAATATCAACAAAATGGGAGACACAGCACAATCACCTTATCCAATGCCTAAAGACACCTCAATAGTGAAAATCATGGAAGCCATTGTAGAAGAATTGACTGCAACATCAAATCCTTCGACGAGACATTCTGAGGCAAAGGAGCCACAGGCTGAACCTGGTGTCCCACTTGTGTCGTTCGTGGTAAGTGACCCACCAACCACCATCTCATCAACTCCCATTACATCAACCATCACTGTCACACTACCCATCATACTCACCCTCACCACTACACCCCCTATTGTCTCCACAAACAAACTCCCACTCTCCACCGCACCAGTCACAACCACCTCTAAGCAATCTCCGATGCATTTTCCAAATGTCTTTGACACATCCCAACATTGAAGAATTCTCACTTTCACTGTTAAACATGCCACCTACTACCACCACACCATTTCCTACACCCACCACTATCGCTACCGCCACCACTTCCACAATACTTTCCACTTCTCCGATCACAAATGCTGACGCATCTCCAATCCCTATCACTATCACTCAAACATCACACCCTCCGTCTGCTCAATCCGTTCATCATGACACCACATTGTATCAAAACGTATAACAAAATCTCCCACCATCCTAAGCACCTACCTCTCAACAATATCCTCCTATTGGGGAGTGGCAGTACCTTCCGGAAAAAAAAGCGATGGGCCATCAACGCTCAAAGTGATGCCATGCATTACCTCTACTCTTCAATCAATGAGTATCAGACTTGGTGCAACTTCTCGCAAGGGGAAAACGTGCAGTTGGCAAACAAGGTACAAGAATGGCAGATTTATTCCGCGGAGTTAGAACAAGAGGTCGCTCAATTAAAAAACAAAGACAGAAAACTCATGGCTGACCTCAAAGAGCTACACCGAAATAACAAGGACGTTCAAGCATGCTTACAATGTAGGGATGACCTCATCAAGATCCTAGAAACACAGTTAGCAGGTGAACAACAAAGCCAAAGGAATTTACGGACCACTATGATGGATTGATTTCAACCAGTTCCAAGCACCACCAATCCTGGAAGACATCATAATACCTCTCGCTTCCTATTAGAAGTTAACTCAGATACTGATGGCGAATCAGATGCAAGCACAACAATTGCAGCAGGCCACTCTAGCAAATCAAACTGCGCTCAACACACGGATTGAGGAGCTAGAAGGACAACTAAAACATTATGCCAGCAGCTATCAACATTACACACAAAGCATGAAGAAACACACGCCAAGCACCATAGACAACAGGATGTAGGAACTGATGATCCTGGACCTTTCCGCTACATAGGACAACAACGAGATAATCCAGGGTATCACTTGGCAATGGTGGAACCTCAAAGCACACAAGGGGATACTATCACGAACCACGAACGAGGCATCTCAGCTGAAGAGCCTAACCCCACAGCCACTCAACCTGACACCACCTATCAAACCTCATCACCCTCACTCAATGACACACCCCTCTCCCCCGTACATGAACAATCACCTCACCACCTCGACACTCACCTTACTTACCATCCACTACTTATCTACTCTGAAAATATCCAACCCTCCCCCGTGAACTTTTCACAACCATACCAAACCCTCCACCACCCACACTTACCACAACTATAGAGGTACGACACATAATCACACCGAAGAATCCTAGCCAACAAATGTTAATGTCAGAGGAGTTTAATAAAACATATTAAACTGGGAGGACCGAGGTGGGTACACTCTTCCCGATTTCACGATATATAAATCTCACAAGCAGAAAGTATTAGCATTGGAGCCGCAACCTCAGTGGCGATGTGCTATGATGTTGGAAAATGCACATGCTTTCGAGCGATATATCACGGCACCAACTTACATTCGTGTCAATCCAACATATTATCCCATAAGGCGCAGAGAAGTATTCACACCAGAAAGGGTTCCTAATAAAATATATTGGCTAATTCTACCTAAAGAAGTTGAGACCGATGATCGAGCTGTCGATTTTGTAGCCAATTGCAACTATTTCTATCGGAGACATCATACAAATCCGGACCACCATGTTAGGTACTTTGTAGAACATTGCGGCCTAATATCATTCCTTTCTACCTTAAATTGTTTCCGGGATAGAGATCTGTTGCCAATAGTTTTGGATATAAATAAGCCCCTAAGCATACCCATGGATCACATCAATGTGGCAAGGCTTTACTATCGGGTGGAGATCACCAACAAACTTCACGTTGACATGGTTGAATCTTGGTACATGTACGGATTTCTACAAAACATGCTTGATTACTATCGGCCGCAACCATTTTTGGGCAAAATTTGATTCGAGAGAATGGAACACAACAGAGAAGTTCATAAAATCTGGGTCGCCATCAATGCAGAGCTGCGGGAAGACCAGACAAGACAACAGGCAACGGCAATTGGCGTGGGACCGCCAATCTTTTGACGGAGGGGATAATGTAGGCTGGTATTCTAAGAAATATTTGAGCCATCTTAAAAAGATACAGACTTATGCCTAGAACTGGATCAGTCAAGGCCTTTGCCGCCATGTTGTAATGGCTTAAAGTTGTTTAGCATGTCTAGAAGATTGGAACTTAAACTAGTCTGAATAAGTTCAACTTAAGTTAGTTCAGTTGTTTCTGGTCCATTGGGAGTTTGTCCCATGGTACCAAGTTAAGCCTATGTGGTCTATTTGTCCCATAGTGCCTTTTTGTAAGTGACCACAACTCCAAGTATATATAGGAGTGGAAGAGTCCATTTGTCAGAAGAACCTCATTTGCAATACATGCCTATCTTTCTCTTTGAGTGTTCTCCCTTGTGTGGTTTCATGTACTGTGTTGCTTCACATTGTATTGTATATTATTCATCTAACAACAAGTTAAGTTAATCTAGGCCCTCCATTCTCTAGTAGAGTAAGCCTTAGAGGAGGAGACTTTAGGTTAAGCCATCATTTTATAGGTTAAGCCGTCATTTGAGTCAGTTCCTAAGTAGAGAAACGAGAGAAGAGTATATCTTGCCCAAAATACTCACCCACTCACTTTAGATCTTCTCATCCTTCAACCTCTCAATTAGTTGGAAGCCATAGCCATTGGTTGGAAAAGCCAAAATGCCTAGTCGAAGCCATAACGTGTTCTAGTAGGGAGTCCGCCATAGCACTCGTTAGTTGGAGCCATAGCCAGAGTTGAGGAATGCGAACAACCAACAAGCTCTACGAAATCGGTCCCCCTGCCAGATAGAAATAGAACCCAGAGATAGATTTTCTGGTAGAGACTATTCCTTCCCAATATGAGTCGGAGTAGCCTCGCAAGACAAGTGGGTCGATAGCATTTCCATCATAACATAAAATGTGGTCTAAACTTCCCTGAATATATCTCATCACTCTCTTTAATGTTTTCCAATGAGAGATCCTAATATTAGACATGAATTGATTTAATGTGCTAATAGTATATGCTAAATCTGGTCTAGTACACAACATTGCATACATTAGAGATCCGATTAGTGAATGATAAGAGTAGTTCGCTAAGTCGAGTACTTCACTATCAGTCTCAGCACAATAAGCTTTAGTGAATACTATACTTGGATCCATTGGAGTATCAATTGGTTTGCAATCAAACATATAAAACTTTTCTAAAATGTCTTTTAGATTGTCTGCTGGCTAAGATAGATCTTCTTCTGAAGTCTATCTCTAGGAATGTGAATTCCTAGCAAAGAATGAACAGCTCCTAAATCAGGCATGTCAAATTCCTTTGACAGATCACTCTTAGAAGTGTGTAGAAGAGAAGTGTCGCTAGACAAAATAAATGCATCATCTACGTCAAGAGATATGTAAACTGAATTGGTGCCTATATGCTTTGAATAAACATTACAGTCAATTGAATTGTTTGCAAATTCTGATTGAATGAGATAAGAGTTGATTCTATCAAACCATGCTCTTGCAGCCTGTTTCAGACCGTAGATTGCTTTGTGTAGCTTGCACACTTTGTGCTCTTGGCGTTTGACTTTGAATCCTTCCGGTTGGAAGGTGTACAGTTTCTCTTCGACATTGTCGTTGAGAAATGTTGTCTTGACATCCATTTGGTGTACTTCAAGGTCTTCCGCGGTTGCTAATACAATCAGAGTCCTGATTGACTGCATCTTGATGACAAGACTCAAAATTTATTGATAATCCACTCCTTGAACTTGAGTGAATCCACTAGCCGTGCTTTCCATTTGGCAATGGAACCATCAGAATTGATCTTCTTCTTGAAGATCCACTTGTTGTTGATAACTCTCTTGTGAGTGGGGAAGTCAACCAGTGTCCAGGTTTGATTCGTCAAAAGTGAGTTGTACTCGCTTTCCATAGCTTCTTGCCACTTCACAACATCCTTGGAGTTAATTGCTTTGGCTAGGCTCTCTGGTTCTTCTGATGAAGTCCAGAATGATTGAGGTGCATACCTCTCAGGAACTGTCCGAGTCCATGAGGATCTACGGACGTTTGGTTGACCATAATGTGATGATGCTTCTTCTTGAATTTCTCCAGATTTGTTCGAGCTAGCTTGGTCTGGTCTGATGACAGGTATTGTCGGCTACTCAGATTCTATAGCTGTAGTTGCAGGTTCTGTAGAAGGAACATCAACATTGGAAGAATCCACGCTACGTAAAATAGGATGAAATGACATAGCATCATTTATCGATGGTTGTTTGAAATCATAATATGTACGTTCTTGAAATATTACATCCCCTAGAGACAAATACTACATTGGTGGATGGATCATAAACTTTATAAGCTTTATATTCATCAGGATAGCCAATGAAAATACATTTATTTGTCCTATGATCCAGCTTCTTCCTAAGTTGTTTAGAAATGTGAACAAAACATATACAACCAAAGATTTTTGAATGGTTGACACTAGGCTTGTGCCCATGCCAAACTTCATGAGGAGTCTTGTTGTTGACGGCTTTGGTGCTCGATCTATTTTGCACATAACAGGCTGTGGCAGTAGCTTCTACTCAGAAATTCGCAAGTAGGTGTGCTTGATGTAGCATGGATGTGGCTGAGTTGAGAAGAGTTCAACTTTTTCTTTCTGCAATCCCGTTCTGTTGAGGTGAATAGGGAGTGGTGAACTGCTGTACCCTGGTTGAATCAACCAAATGTATGCTGGCGCATGCATCGCTATTCAAGAGATTTTGGGCCGAAGCTGTCTACACTATAGCTTACGTCCAGAATAGATGTTCGACCAAGCCCCTCTCGAGCAAGACACCCCACGAGGTGTGGATAGGCTCAAAGCCTTCTTTGAAAAATCTAAGAGTATTTGGGTGCGTTGTCTATGCGCAGATCCCAAAAGACACGAGGAAGAAATTGGACTTCCAAGGTCTCAAGACCATCCTGATTGGATATACTTCATCTGATAATACATACAAGCTGTATGATCCTGATATCCAACAAATCTTGTATAGCCGGGATACAGTGTTTATCGAAGATCGGTTCGTCGACATCAAAGGCAAGGATATTTCTCCAGGAGAACCTTCATCACCTGCCATTGACATGACAGTCTGAGCTTCTGGCTCAGGCATGTCTATTGTCGTCCCACTTCGTGACAACGAATCAGACGGAGATGTTGTTGCTAACCAGCAACAAGTCCCAGGAATAGTTCATCAATCGAATCCTCCTAGAAGATCAAGCCGAGTGCGCACACAGCCCACAAGGTGTACTCTTGAGTCTGTCTGTCTCTTGATACAGGAACCGACGACAGTCGAAGAGGCACTCAACCAACCAGACTCTGATCTCTGGAGAGAAGCAATGAACAGAGAGTATTTCTCTCTGATCAAGGACCAGACATGGTCACTGGTCGAAGCTCTTATTGGCTGCAATATCATTGATTGCAAATGGATCTTCAAGATCAAATACAATCCCAACGGAACAATTGATTGAAGGAAGGCAAGACTGGTAGCACAAGGATTCACTCAGGTCTCCAATGTCGACTACAACGAGACTTTTAGTTTAGTAGTCAAACATTCATCGATCCGAATGCTCCTATCTTATGCTGCAGCTGCCGACCTCGAAGTACATCAACTCGATGTACAAACAGCCTATCTGAATGGAGTTATACAAGAAGACATCTATATGATCCAACTTGAAGGATACGTTCAGGAAGGTATGAAGAATCATGTCTATAAACTCCACAAAGCACTTTAAAACTTGAAATAGTCTGCCAGAGCTTGGTTTCAGAGGATCCATACATTCCTCATCGAACAAGGATTCCAACCAAGCACTGTTGATTGCAACGTCTATTTTAAGTCAGTGCAGAAATCCTTCATTATCATTACCTAATACTTGGATAATACGTTGCTCTTCAACAACAATACCAATTTGGTCAAGGATTCTAAGCAGATGCTATTTTCAGAATTCGACATGACTGATCTAGGTGAAGCTCACTTCTGTTTGGGAATTCAAATCCACAGAGACAGAGCGAGACGACTGATTTACATCACTCAACAAAGGTATCTTCACAATGTTCTTAACAAATACAATCTAATGAATTGTAAATTAGCTCACTCACCAATGGATCTAGGCCTGCATTTGTCGAAGGACCAATGTCCCCAAACCAAGCAGGAAGAGGAGCAGATGAGAGAGTATCCTTATCAATCGATACTTGGATCTCTCATGTATGCAATGGTTTGCACAAGACCATATATTTCCTTTGCTGTAAGCTCACTCAGCCAATATATGGCTAATACTTGACATTACCCATTGGAAGGCTCTCATAAGAGTCATGAGATATATTCGAGCTCCCAAGAACCAGTGCATCTGCTATGGAGATGTTAGCAATGACAATCTTCATCAACTTAGTGGATATTCTGATGCAAGCTGGGGAGGAGATGTAGACAATCGTAAGTCCACATCTGGATTTGCATTCTTCTTCAACGACGGTCCTATCTCATGGAACAGTCGTAAGCAAACCTCTATCGCACTTTCTTCTACAGAAGCAGAATACAAAGATGTGGTGAATCTAAGAAATACGTACTTTTCCTTGACATCTGGCTAATTATGACTCTTTTTTTCATGTTGGGGTTTGAAGCTCAATTCCACTCAGGTGCTATATTTGATACATGCATGTTTGAACGATCACGAGAAGCTTTGCCATTCATGTGATACTGTGCACTCGAAAAAAAAGATTACAACTTAAAAAAATTTGAAAACAAAAAAATATATCAATTTTCATCCTCAAAGTCACTTGGTAGAGGCAATTGAGCTTTTTGAAAACCATCATGACAGTAAGCTGATGGTATCACCACAAAGCTAACAAAGGTATTCAAGTTACATGATATATAAACTTGCAATATTTCTAAATTCTAAAAATCTTGGTATACTCAACAAATTAATTCTTATTTTAAGTAGTACCGATAGCCACCAGTATCACCCACTACAAAAAGGAAGCTAGTTGAATAATATATAGTTCATGTGTAAAGGAAAGCTAATTGAGTAAGATATAGTTCATGTGCAAATATACACATTACATATAAAGGTGGATTTATGTGTGAAAATAATATCAAGATGTGTTTCAGGATTGTAGGGTCTAGGGTGCTTGAAGCATCCATGTATGATATTTACACATTGTCATGATAGGATCTTTGACATGGCTTGCATAAACCGCAGTGGTAACGAGCTTTTACATTGATATATTTGCCTTGGAGAGAAATTTTTTTATAGGTATCTTTCTTATTTATATACATTTTCTTCTTGCAAATTTGAGATTAGATATACATGTGGGGCCTTAAGCCAATGACAAATTTCTATTGTGGAACTTGCTAGTACCATACTAAATATCTACTATGGTTTTTTAGAAAAGATTCTGCACATCATAAGAATCTTTGTTTTGGGTGGTAACAAGGCAACATTCTCAACGATGACAAAGGTTGTACGTTTTAATAATGCATATGACATTGACATGAACTATTTTGACTTGCATGCTATATACAATATTTACAATTGGGCACCAAAAGATAGTATATGGAACTTGTAGGGTAGGCAACACTTTTCAAATTGGCTCGAAGAAGATCCAACAAGAAACCACATTGATATAGGAGAGGAAAATGGAAGTGTTGCGTCCCCATATTTTAGTCTCGAGTGCTTTGCAATTTATGTTGCCATTGCACTTGCCAAGCGTTGAATGTGGGGTCAAGCCAAACACATGCCCGAGTTGTGTAGCAAATTGGCACAAACCTATACATTCTTCACGTATATGTGAAGAGTCAGCAGAGCGTGCTTCTAATGTGCCAACCTACACGTTTGAGACATGTAGGAGCCTCTCTGGGAGTCAGCTCATGAAGGCATTTAGCTCAAATCTTGAATGTCAAACTGCCTTTAAGACTTGAGTGTTATGGGCCATTAACCAAAACGGCCACTAGCTATGTATGTCAAAGTATTATAATCCCAATTGTGATTGAGGATGCACGGAAGGAGAGCCCACTCTCATCCAATGATTCATAAGGCTTGAAATATCCCAACGTCATGTATCGAAGATAACAGAAGATTTAGAATCTACGAACGAGAGTGAGGCAATTGCATGTTTCTAGAGGATTTAGAATCGATGGATGAGAGTGGGGCCTTGCATGCATCCTTAGTACGATGAATAATACATTCTTATATTGTTGCTCTTCGACTCAGTCAAATGCGGCGAGGAGAGCAACCCTGCCACGCGGCATGTAGGCAGTGGTAGAGGGCCAGAATCGGGTTTCCTCTAATTAGGATGTGCCGCGTGGAGTGTCGGCGAGATCTTCCAGAGATACGACTGGTTCAGCGTGCGATCCCCTAGGGCCTAGGCCAACTGGGCAAAAAGGCGAGAGCTCCAGCTCAGAAAACGCGAAAATTTACGAGAGCGCGTGCGATCCATCGCCTCATCGAGACGCGAGAGAAAGAAAGGAAGAAAGAAAGGGAGAGAGCGAGTGCGAACATTCAATACGAACGTTTTGCTGTGCTTTGCTTTGCTGTTGTTTCAGCCTTTAAAGGCTTCTTGTTCGCAGCGTACATTTTGTTTCAGGGATATTGCGTTAGGGTTTGAGATGGTGGTGGAAGCGATTCCGGATCAAAGGGAGTGGAGGCTGTCTTGGATCGATGAGGAAATGTCGGTGGTGACAAGCGGCAGAGGTTCTCGCTTTTTGGAGGGAGGAGTTGGGGTGAGTGGTGGCTTGGAGATGGATGCAACTGATGCTTACAAACCTTTGCCGTTGGCCTTGGAGTCTACTATATCGTCCGTGATGGCGATGACGAATCCCGCTAATACTTCCGGGGGCTCATCTTCCAAAAATGACACTAGCGCCAAAGACAAGGCGGCAAGCGGCAGCAGCAGGCCACCACGGCCACTTTGCGCTTTCGTTCGTAGGTGTATTAATACGGCACATCTTGCGACGTCTTCTACGGCTCATGCAGTATGTCTTCGTTATTTTCTTAATCTCTTATTCAAAAGCGTTTACGCATCTTTTTTATATCGTGAAGTTCTAAGCATTTCGCAGGGATAGATAGAGAGTGAGCTCAATTTACACTTGAAATATTTCTATAAGGTCAAAGAGTGACCATGGAAGTCTTTTTTGTCTTTCATAGCACGTTTAGAATTATTTTCTGAGGGGTTTCATGTTTCTAAATGAACTGGCATAAGAGACACTTTTTCAGTTTACACCGTCGGTTTCACGAAGTGAACAATCCATAAACCTTTTCCACAGTGCCTCTTTGTAGATTGCAAATCTGCAGTCCTGGAAAAGAAGTAAAAATCATGCCGGTATTACTATGGGCCTGTGAGACTTGTCGAGGATTAACTGTAGGCCTTGTCTGCAACAATAGCTGCTACGGAAGACGATAAGTATTAAGGCTTATGGTTTAGAGCCCTGCAGAGAACACAGAGACTCTTTTGTTATCAAACATGGCAAATGGCGCTACTTGAATGAGCCTTTCACAACCTTGCGTTGTCCAGAAAGTTATCCATTATTAGAAAAGAACTAACTTCAAGAAAAATCAGGAGGATGTGCCAACAAAAATGAACTTGGGATCTGAGGTCATTCCACTGAGAATGAGAAATTCTCTGCCAGTGTCAGTTTGCATCAAAGAACATATAGCTTACCTGCGGAAACAATGACTTATGTAAGTCTAGGTGGAACTGGGGATAGGAATTCTTTCTAAAAAAAGTAAGTGAAGTAAGACTACTATGGAAACATGTGTTATTCAATCAAATAGAAGTGGATCAGCATGAGCTTATTCTTGAAGCTACATAGTATCATTCATATAATACCAAGTATATGTAGTTTAAAGATAGATCAATATTTCGCACAATCATGAGGCTATTTGTAGAATAAAGTTCATTTTGCAAAATTATGTCTTCAATGAGATAGAATGCTCTTCAATTGAAAGCCTCTTAATATGCACCATAGTTGCACTGCATTTCTGAAACGAGTTTCTGAAATATGAAAAAAATTCCCAGAAACGTTTTTTGTAATTTTTTTTTTTTGGTTTTTTTTGGGCAATATGGGTATGAGGTGAAAGCTCTAATCAAGAGCATAATTACTGTGTATTTTGCCGAATGTTTCGGGTGCAGGATGGTCCAGTTCAGGTGAATTAATCCATGTTGTTCTGTCAGGGATAAAAATTCAAAACTAACCTCTAGCCTGTCTGTTACGATCACAGAAGGTCCCAATAAGTGTGTTTTCGCTGTGTTTTCGCTCCGGGCCCTGCCGTTTGGGGGCGTTGCCCCCCAAACCCCCCACCGGGGGGCTACTGCCCCCCGGACCCCCTGTTTCTCGGGGGGCTACCGCTCCCGAACCCCATGAGCATTTATTGAAAACTAGAGCAAAAAACAACCAAATAGCTATTGAAAATAAGATCTGTTTGTGCCCCATCTACTGCACTTCTGAGAGGCAAAACGTTGGTTTAACCATTGATCCCCTAAAAAAATTTCAGCCATAAGATATTTTTCCAATTTTTTTTTGTTTTTTTTTTTTTTTTGCGATTCTGGGAGGAGAAACGCGTTTCTCAGAAACGCGGTTTCCGAAACGTCTCCTCCCAGAAACGCGATTCTGTGCAACTATGATATTATGGACTAGTAGTTGTAGATAACAAGCCATAGCAAAGACAACAACAGCTCAACAGATCATCCCACTGGATACACATTCAGAGGTGGCATATTTGCTGGGTGGCCCGTCTTGTAAAAAATTCATCAATAGACAAGTTAATACAGTCTCTAAAGATTCAGAAGCCAGATCTGTGATAGATGGCTGACACTGGTTAGTTGCATGACTTGAAAATCTTTGGCAGTCCTGTACCAGGCTTTAATGTGATGAAGAACATCCATGTAACAAACTGGTTCAAGAATATACTAGAACTAGTGAATTGCATAGAAAGTTTAACTTTTATTTTTCTATTTAAACTTCCTAAGAATCTCCCTGATCATGGCCGTACCGCACTGGCATCACTGATGTGCCCTTGCAGAGGTTATTGGTATTTTTTGGTAGCTCACTTCCTTTGCTTTTAGGCTGTCCTTCTCCCTTCCTTGCTCTACTTGTGTTTGTCCTTTGAGAAGCCATTGCCTGCTTCTGCTGCATCTCAGAACTCCTATCAATACCTTCTGTACACCACTGGAGTGCATTGCTGAATAAATTGAGGCCTGTTCCACACTAGTACACTGGAACTACTGCTGGCCGGTCGGCCGGCCAAACCTGTCCATGTTATCTTCACTTTGGACTGATCGTGATAGCAATCAGTAGGAGAGAAATTTTGAGCTAGTGCCAGTGCCAGTGCCGATCTGTTATGATATATATAATGCACCACCAGCTGGCGATTGTCTTGGAGAGGATTTTTTGGAATGGAAACTGCCACTTATTGTAGATTCTTAAGAGTCCAATTGCGGGACAATTTCAGAAACATGCAGATCTGCAGCCTGACACTTTATCTTGTAGGTGTACAATTCAGTGAGTGCTTCACTTTCACAGCATGCAATTTGTACTTTTCACCAGGCATAGAGCACTGTTCGTTTTCAGAGAGCCTCTTTTTTTCCATAAACTATCTGTCAGATTGGCTGATTTCGGCATGACGTTCTTGGTCCTCTATCATTCTATGAATTGAGATCTTCTGTGTTTGCTTCTTTGACTCCAGCTGTTCTTATGTCTGACCTTTCACAAATGGGCTTTTCCCTCCAACAATGTGACTGCTGGAACATTCATACCTATTTAGAAGACTCCAGTGCTAAACTCATAACACAAATTTATATTTGTCATGAGACTCCAGTTTTGGGATTTATTTCTGGTACTACTTTTTGCCAATATAACTCCATCTCCTTTTAATTTCTCAAAGCTCATCCTCATGTAATCATTAAGTTTTGGAGCTGGGGATGAACCAAATGCTGGTCAAGGATAAATTTGGTAGCTCAAATGAAATTTTATTTCTGAGATAGGCAAACAGGATTTACCATCGTTGTCATCAAGCCATTGATTTGTATTCTTTTCATGATGTCTCAATCTGAACTTGTGAAGTCATCTCACTCTTTGTTGAACTTGAGATTTGGATTTTACTCCCCTTTCCTTCTCAAGCATAGGGATCCCCATTTGTTTGTGCCCATCATCACATAAGATCCTTACCAAGTTCCTTATAACCTAGTTTCATTGCAATTTTACTTTCTTGTCAAGGTAAGGCGTTGTCAGACTTCCTCCTTCTGCCTCCTTTCTTCTTCCAACTTCCCCTTTTCGGTCTCCCTCACCTCCTAGATCTCCCTTGCTCTTCTTTCTTTCCTCCTCCCTTGTCTCTTCCTCAAACCTTTCTTCTAAGTCCTCGTTTCTTCCAAGCCCCTCCCAAGTTATCTTTCCTCCTTGCAAGCAAGTTCCTCCTTCCGTTCTCCTTGTTCTCCTCTCCTCCTTTCTTTCCTCTGCATTCTCCTCCTTTCTCCCTGCACTTCCCTAGCTCTCCCTTATTTTCTGTCCTAACAAGCAAAAAGCAAATGAAACATGAATGGTTGAAACATTCCACTTGTTTGAACTATTTACAACAAGCCAGTTTGGAAAAAAAGATTGATTCAATTTAAGATCACGGGTAGGTTTTGAGTCTTGACTTAACCATGACTCAAGATGGAACATTGTACACAAGCAAAAGGTCGCAACATTATTAGAAACAGATTGCACCTCTTGAACTTGCACGAACTTTCTTTTTGTGGTGACAAGCTAAAAGGACCATCAGCACAAAAAGTTCAGTGAAGGTCTACGTGGGAGTCTCTATTGGAAAAGCAAATTGAACCAGGAGAGTGTAGCACCTCCATATTAGATAAAAAATTGGATCCTACACATAGCATGAAGTACCCCACCCCATTTCAGGGATTACTCCCTGGAGTAAGTGATCTTTATGGTTCCACAATTCCAATGCAAACATGACTCTATACTGGGAAGTAAGCTGCTCATCTACGACGTATACCTTGGATCAGATTATCAAGACTTGCCTCTTTTATAGTCAAACCTCTTTTGACCCGATAAAGCTATTGTTCCGATAATAAGTCTGACTTCTTGCAAATGGCTTTTCGCTATCTGCTCTTCGTGCCACATCAACCAGAGTTGCAAGGGGTATAAGGGGACTTGGTCAATGTGCTTTACGAGTCCGACCAAACCATGACTCACCACCAGCTTGGTCAATGTGCTTTACAAGTCTGACCAAACCATGACTTACCACCAGCTTGGCCACGTTAGAATGCTTGCTAGTCGAATGCTCTTAGTTTGGACCATAGATACCCCCTGCTCCGAATCAAAAGGTTCAGAATGTTCCTCTCTGTACATTTGGAACAGAATGCAAAACTTTTTGAGTTTTTTCTCCTTAGAAAAAAGTTGCTTCTCCAAAAAAATTATGTTAGAAGAAAATTTAGTTCATTCCGAAATGGAATGTGTTTCAAACTTTGTTTCGGAATGGGCAACTAATTTTTGCCGTTTCTGGTTTTCATCTCAATCTTGGACATCTTGATCAGCAACCATGTGTATTTGAATTCAATCAACTTGAAATCTCTGGAGAGGTACGTTTATTGTAATTTATGCCATGTTTTGTGCCATGATGCTTCTCTTCATGTTGTCCAAGACCCGAGTATAGTGCCATTTGAAGAGTTTTTGGGGTTGTAAGGTTTATCTAATCCTAGTTTATCGCATTTTCCCTTTGTACTTTTGTGATGGATTGGAAGTTTTTACGTGCTCTGTCTTGTCATCCTACATCCTCATCAGTCTGTTAAACTAATAAGATTTATTTCTTGACAGAGTTTGCTACTTGCTCGGCATCCAAATATGGATTGACTTATAGGATGGATAAGAAGATTGTATGTGTACCAGTTGGACATGTGCTTGAATGGTTTTTATATTGAGATTAGCTAACTTTTGCTTCGGTTACACTTGTAAAGGTTGAATTGGAAAGTCAGGCTCTGCAACCTTTAGATTCTGAAGAAGTTGAAGAACCAGAGTCTTTTCCAATGATCAGGTCGGGAGGGTGGACTGACATTGGTACTCGACAGAATATGGAGGATGCTCATGTACGAATTGATAATCTTAGCACAAAGTTCAGTCCAAGGTTTGTTGGTGAAAGTCCTGGTGCTTTTTATGGGGTAAGTTTCATCTTTATATGCTGAGTATTGATGCAGGCTTAAAATTCACTAAGGTAGCTCAGTTGTAGAAGTGAATAAAAAATAGTTTTGCCTAGTCATTTATAGAATTTGGCTATTTAGGGTTTTAGAGTTTTGAGGCTAAAAAATTCTCAATTGGTTGTTGCTCCTGAAATTCCAAGCCTTTTAATCTGCAAAGGCCAATGGCTGTTGCTCATTATTTTGTCTGCATATTTTGCATGATTGTGATTAGGGTGCGTCTAATTGCACTTTGGTTATAATAATAGGTCTTTGATGGGCATGGCGGTCAAGATGCAGCGAATTTTGTGAGAGAGAACCTTCTTAGATTCATCTTAGATGATGTGGATTTTCCTTCTTCAATAACTGAAGCGGTAAGGCATGCTTATTTGCAAACAGACCATGCTTTTGCAGAAGCATGTCTTCTTGATCAGGAACTTTCTTCTGGCACAACGGCCCTGACAGTGCTCATCACAGGGAGGTATATCATCTTCTCAAGGGTTTCCTACTTTTGAAAAATCAAAAAGTGCTCATCTGTAGCAAGGTAGGTAATGAATACAAAGTTGCTGAACCTTGGAAACAGTTAGCCGTGGTGCTTACAAGGTTCTATGTTCTCTGTTAATGCCCATTGCCAGAAGTTCAGTAGACAAGCTTTTGAAAAGATACTGATCATTTGGACTAAAGTCTAATAGATGTTTTGTGGTTTGTGTTCGTGAGTATTTAGTTGCAATATCAGCAACATGTTAGATGTTTGTTATATCGTGGGTTCTGGGAACCGTGGCAGGAACCGTGGTACGGTTCACCTAAAAAATTAATCAATTAATTGATTAATCAATATCCTAATTTCCCCCCCCCCAAAAAAACCCCTCATAGCTCGTTTTTTTGACCCCTCTCTGTCAAAAAAAAAAAAAATTAGTTAATTAATTATGCCACGGTTCACACAGTTCCCCCTAAAAAATTTTTTGAACCGTACGGTTCACAGTACGGTTCTGAGAACCATACTGAACCGTTCACGGTTCATTAATTCTATGGTTATATGTACCACTCTACATCGTCAGATATTACCAGTAGTTTTAGTTTCAAACCATCGATGGCCTGCCATATTCTTTTTGCATCCCTAAGTGGCATGCAGGAACGACTATGCGGTGTGAGGTGTGAATGTGGCTCATTGTTTGAAAGTCCTGTTGACTATGCAGCCAATATGAAGTCATATACGGAGAAAACCACGTACACATTATGAGTTACCACCATGTTTAAGCTTCAATCCATGAATGGCATGCCATATTCGCTTTTGTATCTCCGTGTGGCGTGTATGAATGACTACATTTTGTGCAGTGTGAACGGGGTTTATTGTTTGAAAGTCTTGTTGACTATGCAGCCTATATGTAGCCATTTACAGAGAAAAGAATCGATGCACATCATTAGAGTACTGGGAGCTAAGATAGTTCAGGAAGAGAAAGTGCTTTATCCTTTACTGAGAGCTTTCATCGTCTCTACCCTTTCACCTTTTTCAGAGGGGACAGAAACTTGGCACATCGATCTGTGCACATATCTAAGGGAACTAAATGAGTAAATAGATTTTTATACTCCACAAAGGAATTCTGCTCATTTCTTTCCCTGTGTGTGAGCGCCCTATTTTGCACCATGTATTCTAGATGTCAAACATTTCATAAAGTTTTCCATGAATGAATAACTGACAGCACAGGCAGATCTCCCATGAAAATTTTACCAACTACCCAATTGGAAGAGAGAAATGGCTTTCATAGAGATGGGACAACATATGAGAGAGAGAGAGAGAGAGAGAGAGAGAGAGAGAGAGAGAGAGACAGAGAGATTTTATTAATGTGTTTTCTATGCCAATAGGGATATAAGACAAAAAAAAGTACATATCAAGTGTGTGGTACAGCGGGAGTATATGAACCATCTCCATAATAGTAAAGAAAAGCATGTGTACTACAACTACAAAGATAGAGTATGTCTAATGCAAGAGAGTCCGGCTGCCAATATGATAATGGTATATCTCGATGTCCTCAAATACTGCTGCTGTCAAAGAAAGATGTGATTGGGATAACGCCTGGAGGTGTGGTCTCGATAAATGCGCTGACGTCGCCAAGGAGGTCGTATCTGAGTAGTGGCTCTGCGGACAATATGAGTATGTGTGTAGTACACTGTCTCTAGTCTCTATGGCGGTAAAAGTCACTGTCGTCGCTGCCTGTCCTCAAAGCCAAGGTCCGTCCGCGATCTCCTGCGGAAGAAAAACAATGTGATCTGGAGCTGTGTATCAGGATGAGCAGGTGGCTGGCATAGGTCCTGTCGTAGTAAAAACATCTCTCTGATCATAAGTACAACGCATCGTGGATCATCATATGATATAAGGGACCGCAGTGTGACTGGAGCATCTCGGAAGAGGCAATGGTATCTCCTTGTGATCTCATAGTAGACTGGACATCTGAATAAAAGATGCTCCTCAGATTCCACCTTAGACAATAATCATATCTAGCAGATCCGCTCTTCTCGTGGGGTACCATGGAAATGTCCAACCTCAATCTCAAGCTGGTGTGATGAACTCGTAGCTGACCTAGTGTGAATCTCAGACCGTGAGATAATCCAGAGTCTTAATAGTGTGGTAGAACTGGGGTCCCCACAACATGTATCTCCAAGAAGTGAGTCCTGTAATAGTCGGGTTTAACCCCCAATTGGCCCTGCCATGTACGACGAAGAAAACTCCTAATATAAGATGGGTACCCGACTGAAGGTGCGTGATAGAGAGAAGATCAAATTCTGGCTTAGGAGTGGTAGCAACAAGATGAACATGTAACAAAGCAACCCAGGTGGGCTTTTGATAGGCTGTTAAGGAATTGTGTGGCAGAAATAAGGGAAAAAACAGCCGTGAAATCAGTACCATGAAACTTATAAAGTGTACCATCATGAAAATTAGAAAGGCATTGAGCTGAGAGATACAAAGAAACATCGTGCTCGGATGCAAATAATATCATAACGTTCACCAAGGATAGGGTGTCATGTATCTAGAATTTTGTCTCAGGGAGCAAGATGATGATCTAGTTGCTGATGATGATAATGCATTTGAGTGAGCATGTCCTTAATAATAGATGAAGCCCGTGTGGGTCAGCATGCTAACTGGGAAGGATAGGAAGTTAAAAAAACAGCAAACGAGAAGTGGCAGTCGATGGACAAGAAGGGGCTTTGTGGAAGACAATGGAGAGCAAAATGAGAGTAGTGGAGGCCGGTGGAGGTAAAGTGCTAAGGGTGACTAACAGCAAAGTAGGATCACAGAGAGCAATAGGTAGCTTAAAAAAAATTGGTGGAGGATAATGGGCAGCAAATAACTAATGTGAAGGGCAATGGACAGCCAAAGAGAGTTGTGGAGGACAATGAGTGGCAAATAGTGAGTATGGAAGGCGATGGACAACGAAGTATGGTGTATGGTGAGTAATGAACAACAAGAGAACGGCTGATGGAGGGCGATGGGCAGCAAGGACGGCTTGTGGAGGGTGATGGACAGCAGGGTAGGTGAAGGGATTTGAAGTAGCCATTAGATAGCACATTAGGGCCCCTTTAGGAAGACACATAACTCATGGCTATATCACAGGTTAAGTTGACGAAGGACCAAAGGGGCAACACAGGTTGGAAGTTGGCGATGAAGTCCAAAAATTAGGGCAGTGATGGACAACAAGGATGATGGTGACACCAGTGCGAGCATGGAAGTGCTCTAATACCAAGTTATGAAGACATTGACAAATATGGCACCAATGGAAAGTACATAAAGTAGCAATATCATTCACAAAGCATTCAACACGGAAAACATAATGAACACCAAATTGGGTCATCGATTGCTCAAGCTAATGATTAACAAAATATTGCCAAACACAAATAGAATTCCCTTGCAAAGAGCTCAAGACATCAAACTCATAAAGTAAGAAATGATAGATTAGTTACCTTTATTTATACAAATTTGGCAATCACCTAGGTGGTTTTGAATGTGACCTCTTGAAGGGTGGCCAATTTAGGGGCATTTAGGTTTATCTATTGAAATAGTCTTATCCATTAAAAGAGGGGGGATTGACTTAGTGAAATAAGCATCAAAATAATTGTGAGAGCCTAATTAGTTTTAGGTACTCTTATAACCATAGATAGCCGCACCTCCAAATGCAACTCCTCATTGGACATCCACAGTTCGTCGGGTCTGCTCGATTGGTGTGTCAATGATCCTTCCACAGGTTCACTTACAAAAACCTTGTTACGAGTTCTCCTTTCTCTAAATGATAAGGTTTAATGAACTTCTCACAACGTGTTACAATCTCGAAACCCTAAACCGCCAGGTGTCGGCCATCAAGGAAACCGAATGCTCACGATCCACCCCGCTGTAGGACCTAATGCGGGTCCACCCTCCGTGCCTTGGCCTGTGACTTGTAACAAGCAAGATTCGACCTCCAACCTTGACATCGTCCCCTACCATTGCCAAGGCCTTCAGCCATCTCGTACCTCAGGCTAGCACTCCTGGTTGTGGACAAGCGCTTTCCATCCACCTTTTCCTAGGTAGATAGAATGAATGGATTAAGAGACCTCTCCTCCTTGTAAACCTCCAAGGAAGGAGTCTCCAAGCCTAGCACACATCCAGGAACATGCAGGTCCACGAGTCACTGGTCAAGAAAACAAGCCCAGTCAACATTCGGTTTCAACTGGGTTTGGGACCCAAGGGAGTTGGGTCCGTAACATTCCCTCCCCCTTAAAAGACTCCTCTTCTAAGGAAGGAAATCTGGGAATCTCAGTCTAAGGTCTCGCCCTTTTTCCCAAGAGCTTCCTTTCCAACGAACCAAGTATTCAGTTACCTGCTTGTTTCTGAGTCCACGTTGACGTACATCAACAATGGCTTGTGATTTAGAGGTACCAAGGATGTTAGGTCCTCCAGCTGAACTAGCTGCAAAATCAAGTTATCCTTCCCACCAAGCCATTCCTTTAAACGACTAATGTGGAAACCTGGGTGACCTTGACTCCTTGAAGAAGCTCTAGTTGATAGGCTCAGGCTTAGCTACTACGCGAGTATCATCGTATAGCTTAGCATAGCGAACAACATCCTCGAGAGTATGAGGCTGGTTCCTCCTTACTTTGAGTTGAAAGTCTTGGGCAATCCCAAAATAAAATGCAACTTGACTAAAGTAGGATCTATTTTGGTAGCACAAACGAGAATATATACCTCCTGAAAATCTTGCAACCCCATTTGAATTGTTGCGTACTGGCGATAGAACTCGAAGTCACTCAAGATGGATAAGAAGGCCACCACCTTAAAGGCCCTACGAAAATCCTCCGAAGACTTGGTGTTATGTCCATGTCCAGTATGTGGGATTCGGAATAATTCCTGACATGGATAGCCGGTCACTCCAGTGTATATGATTATTGATTACGCCTCGTTATTTCGGACTTGGTCGGTAAAGTAATTAATAATCATATGAGGACCCAGACCTATAATTGGACATAGGAGCACCTGCATGGTGTCTGACTGCTATAAAGCAAGAATAGGAGGTCAATAGCTAAATATAGGTTACATGGGGATCCTAAGGGAAATATCCTAAGAGAATACCTACCATGGAAGCTTGCCCATCTCTCTATTGGAATTTCAGATTCTTGAGCTAGGATTCTTCTCCTCTATTGCATTCATTCACTAATGGCATGGGGGTGAAGTGGTTAGGGTATTGACTACCCAGTTCCTGTTGGATGGGTGGTTCTGCTCCACAAGTATCCTTTTGGTTGTTTGCAACAAGATCTAGTCCGATCTTCATTAGGCGATCCTTACACTTGGGGACATCGGCCTTGCCTCTAAGAGCCTACCACCAGGTAAATGCTTTACCTCACAAATATATGACGGCCATATTGATCTTATTGTCGTCTGTCAAATCGTGCATAGAGAAATGCGAACTCCAACGATCCAACCACAGAATCACGACATCGGGGTATCTATCTTTCTTCTCTCCTGAAAAAAGATCTGGCATGAAGAGAGGATGGTGCAAAGCTTGCCTGGTTTTTGCCAATTCCCTCCACTCTTGTTGTTCCTTATTATGTTTTGCCTGCATATCAAGAATCTGTTGTTGAAGATTGTTGATTGCTAACATAAGAGTTTCAGTATTTTGAACTGTAGGGGTAGTCATAGGTTCAGCATCTTTAGATTGGGTGGGCTCCATGATAGAAAAAGGAAACAAGAAGGACATACAACGGATGGAAGGAAGAGGCTCACTCAAGATCAACTCACTTTTTAACTCACAAGATAATCAAGAAGCTGAGGTATTGTCCATGGCTGCCACAACTTAAGAGAATTCTAACAAATGAGATGAACAAGAGGAAGGATGGCTATCCACCATCCCACGCCCTTCCAAGCCTTTACTTATTCATGCAAGGAGATACAACCCACCAATCCGCAAAGGGACACCTAACACTCAAGATGATTATGTGATTGCCACATGGTTTTGGTAAAATACAGGTGGTTGCCACAACAAGGATGGGTAGAGTTGAGAATACAATTTAAAAAAACCCGACCGAATCAATCACCACAGCACAACGTCAAGTGCAATAAGACAAGACAACAGAATTGCTCTCCCAAAAACTGTATATTCACGCTAATCAGCAAGTACAAGGATAAAGCTGCTTAAGCGCACTCAAAGGCCTCGTAAAAGAAAGACGGTCTGATAATTTTAGAACTAAGCACGTGTGGTGCTGTCGAAATTAGAAAGCACTATATAAGTCGATCATTGCTATTTTAACTCTCTCCCTCAATGATCAACGTCTCTCTTTATTTTAAAGTTTACTCTATTTATGGAACATACCTCTATGACAGTAACATAAGTAAAGGCTTTTTACATAATCAGATCTAAGCCAAGTTTGGCTCTAAAAGTTTCAAACTTCTCTTTACTCAAAGCTTTTGTAAATATATCAGCAACTTGCAACAATGTAGAACAATGTGCAATACTTATATCTTCAGATTGTAGCTTTTCACGCACAAAGTGATATTTTACTTCAATATGTTTTGTTCTCGCGTGAAAAACAAGATTCTTAGCCAATTGTATTCCACTTTGGCTGTCACAGAAAATAACAGTCGGATTTACCTGCTTCATGCCAATTTCATGTAACAACTTACGCAGCCAAATAGCTTCTGGAGTGGCAGAACTTAATGCTTTATATTCGGCTTCTGTAAAAGAAAGAGAAATGGTGTCTTGCTTCTTGCTAGACCATGAAAACCAACCGCTACCAAAATTGAAGGCATAACCTGTTGTTGACTTTCTATCATCTACATTTCCTGCCCAATCAACGTCAACATAACCTTGCAACCTAGGTAAAGCATTTTGTCTTTTGTAGACCAGGCCAAGGTTAGGTGTACCTTTCACATACCTCAAAATCCTTTTCGCAGCTTTCCAATGTTCCATAGTGGGTGATGACGGGAATTGGCTAATCAGACTTACAACATAGCAGATATCAGGACGTGTAGTCGTAAGATATATCAAACTCCCAACTAGCTGACGAAATAGAGTAGCGTCAACATGTGCACTATCATCAACACGAGATAATTACTTACCAGCTTCACAAGGGTTGATGGAAGGTTTGCATTCTGTCATGCGAAATCTCTCTAATATCTCGCGCACATACTTGTTTTGACATAATCTAATATCATTGCCAGTTTGCCATACTTCGACACCCAAGCAATAGTGCATAAGATCTAAATCTGTCGTATCAAATTTCTTGCATAAGTTGGTTTTGATAGAATGAATGAGATTCTCATCATTGCCCGTGATAATAATATCATCAACATAGAGTACAATCAAGGCAATGCTATCTTCGTTTATAAGAAAATAAGATTTGGATCTGAATTTGTTCTTACAGACTCATGAGAAAGAAAGTAATTGTCAATGCGTCCATGCCATGCGCGTGGCGCTTGCTTAAGGCCATAAAGTGCTTTGCGTAGCCTTGTCCCTTTGCCATAACGCCCTGTGGTTGGACCATGTAAACTTCTTCCTCTAAGTCACCATTCAAAAATGCGGACTTCACATCCATTTGATGGATCTTCCACCCAAAATGAGATGCTACCTCCTAGCGCTCTCCATCCACCTTCTCCTAGGTAGATAGAATGAATGGATTAAGAGACCTCTCTTCCTTGTATACTAAGGAAAGAGTCTTCAACCCTAGCACACATCTAGGAACATGACACGTGGCGACCATGCAGGCCCACGAGTCACTGGTCAATTCAACGGGCCCAATCAACATTCGGTTTCAATTGGGTTTGGGACCCAAGGGAGTTGGGTCCCTAAGACAACGTCACCGGTGACGAATCCTCGGCGCCGCCGCAATTCGAAAACTTCACCGGACCATTCAATCGGTAGGATCGACGGGCGGTGTGCACAAAGGGCAGGGACGTAGTCAATGCGAGCTGATGACTCGTGACTTGTGCTTACGAGGAATTCCTCGTTGAAGATCAATAATTGCAATGATCTATCCCCATCATGATGAAATTTCAAAAGATTACCCAGACCTATCGGACCAGGTCATAAACTCATTGAATTGATCAATACACTATTTCTTAAGGTGTATGTACGAGCACTTACTCATCATCATTTGTATGTTCTTGTAATCTTCTTTCGAAAAGTGCCCAACTATGGATTGACACAGTAATGTCAATACATGATTTCTCTTCACAGTTGGCTTCAACTCCACTAGCATATGCTATGGACACAAACATAGTGATGGTTTATGATATTTTGGAGAGTCATTGTCACTATTTCCCAATAATTCACCCATAGTTGTGTAGTGTAAGATTACGGGCATGTATGGAATGACGTTTTGTATGTTTCAAATATTTCTAGAAATATTTGGAAACATTGTATTTTTTAATAAAATATTTCTAAACATGCCTCAACTATGCTGCTTGGAAAGTTGTAGAAGCCTTGTTGACCTCGTTTAGCATTGTCGACATTGTGCTAGTGAAATATTGGCACTCTTCAAGTTAAAGAGGTCTTGGGTGATTCTGGCATTGGTTCATCTCTTGGCGTTGGCTTGGAAGGAGCACCAACATTGAGGGGGTGTCGTTTGAATGTGCATTCGCTCTTTCTTGATTGTGACCTGGTGTCATCTCTATCCAGTATCTAGTCTAGAGCCTTACTCTTAGTATTGCTTGTTAATGCTCATAATCCACCCAATGCTCATAATTCATCCAAGTTGTCTTCCATCTTGTAAGAATTGCACTTTTCTAGACTGCCCCTTAGGACTTCCCTCTGTAGGCTTGGCCCCACAATTCTGTGTTTTATGAGGTTAGCGCCACAACAAAAGTATGTCATATGCAATCATAGCATCCTAACATCTATTCCATTCATATACATCAAATTGGCATGGTGAAAATGCGAAATCTAGAAACTAGAGAAGAAATCGTAACAAACTAATATTAGATATGACATAGTGACGTTTCTCTAATACATACATGAAGTGCTTTAGCATTCTAGATTGTGATAATCTTTCTATTAAATTAGTTTCTGAATGCTTTTATTTTTGCAAGAAGTCACTAGAGAAGTTGGGGTCTAACAGCCTAGTCTTGTTTGTTGTGTTGGGTTCTAGTTTTTAAATTCTTCACTTCAAGAACTTTCTTTGATCTAATGTTATTTTGTGTCTTTATCAGTACTCAGGAAGCTAGTCTTTCATTCAGTGGATTTATGCCAGTTTGTTTGAAGTTGTTATTGCATATTGTGCTAATCTGAATATTAGAGTTCTTTTCTATCTTAAATTGTAGTCATTGGGCTTCTTTTACTAATATGCTGTTTTCTGGCTTGCAGACAATTGCTGGTAGCAAATGCAGGGGATTGTCGTGCAGTCTTATGCAAGCGTGGAAAGGCAATTGAAATGTCAAGGGATCATAAGGCCGCATGTATTCTAGAGAGGAAAAGGATAGAAGCTCTAGGAGGTTTTGTTGATGATGGTTATCTGAATGGTCAGCTTGCTGTTGCAAGAGCGCTTGGTGATTGGCACTTGACTGGCTTGAAAGATTATGGTGCAGACAGTCTACTGACAGCTGAGCCAGAAATGAGGCAAATGGTACTTACAGAAGAAGATGAATTTTTGATAATTGGCTGTGATGGTTTATGGGATGTATTTACGAGCGAAAATGCTGTTGATTTTGCACGAAGGAAATTACAACAACATAATGATCCTGAAATTTGTTCGAAAGAACTAGTTGCGGAAGCCCTGCGGCGCGATACACATGACAATCTCACTGTTGTTACGATCTGTTTTCATCCAGATCCACCCCCTCGACTTGGAGCTATCCCCACACCAGTTAAGCGGAGCATTTCAGTGGAGGGGCTCCGTTGTTTGCAGGATATACTGGATGGCTGCCTTTAAAGTCAGATTTCTTGTCCTCGCCAAGATTATGCATGTACACCAGACATCCATGAAGACAATGTGGAAGCTGCACTAGATGCATGTAAGCTTTTGTGGTCTTTGTAATGAATATTCAAAACATTCCATGATATTATATCCAAGAAGTTTGGAATGATATTACGTTCTGTAGGAAATGGTACATTGAACTAACTAATTTTTTAGTATTTTTTTCCACAATTATTTGCTGAGAATTGACGGACAATCGTGGGCTCAGCGAGAATAAACTGAATAATTGCTATATGGCATTACAACTAGGAAATTTTCAAGTTTTAACAGGCCATCCTGTCAATTTTAAGGCACCTTGTCACAATATGGTACACAGGGCCTTGTATCTATTAGAACCTTTTCAATTGTTCTTTTGGAGGAAAATGCACCAATATTACGGTGTGCTTCCATCTGCATTTTTTCCTCTGATAAATTTATGTTTGATTCCTTGATCCGATTCTATGAACAGGCATCTTCTGAGCGTCTTCTATTGTTCTTTCCACTTCGCGAGTAGGCAGTATGCTATTAGAGTTCGCAAGTAATGCATACAATTGTTACACCTGAGAGAGGGCTAAAAATCAAGCCCTTGCTCTTCTTTGCATCTGTTCATTTTCTTGAAAAAACTAGTCACAATTATAGAAAGTTAATGTCATACTGACATGGTGTTTCTACAAAAGCACCTATTGGCACCAAAATGATTATAGGGACCTGCACATGCTGTATATAGTTCATGATTAAACCATGTGAAACTACTACTACTGCTCGGATATTGAACCAGGATGAAGACATGGTCACCCTAATTAAAATCTCAAACAAGCTTGGAAGTTACGGACAACCTCTCATTTCTGTGCAGATGAAGTTTTGGAGGGAACAAAAGGTTTCATACGGGGAAGTTCATCAGCAGCTTTTGTGGATGAAGGGTTATGTAACCTGATAGCTGCAACATCTTGCTGATTATCATTGTGACGCTCTGCTGAAAACATAATGCAAGTGAGGAGGTTCCATTTTGAGAGGTGATCAGTGTAGCAACCAAACATTTGTAAAACTTTCAAATTTGAAAAATCTAAAACGCAGAAAAATTGACCTGACATTTGAAACCTTTTTTAGATTTTAGGGTTTGCAAAAATAGTGCAAATTTCTCTATTATGTTGAAAACAATTGTCAATCTGATTTTTTGAAGTAAAAAAAATATCATATTGGAGAGCATAGGACACAATGTACAACCTTATGATATTTTTGCAAAACATGTGACAGATGTTAAAGATGTAGGCCTACATGGCTTGCCACATGGCAAGTCCCAAGCATGCGTGGTTTGTCTCATGACATGCCTATGAGCTTGCCACCCTAAAGTCTAAACTTAAAAGCATGCATCTTAATCAACAGTGCAAGTTCAGATTACAGTGTATTATAAGATGCTAAAATTCACCAAAACGCCCTAAAATTTTGATATATTTTTGTAATAGCTTCTCTTCTCAAACTAATTCTCTCCATATAAATGAGTTTTGGGGCAAAAATAACTTGCTAAATACCACCTTTCAAACACGGTTGGTCCCTCAACCAAACAGGGTTTGGTTGCTAGAGGAGATGAAGCTCAGCTTAGATAGCAATCATTCCTGTCCAGACAGAGCTCATTACTTGAGATTAAAGTAGAGGCATTGAGAAAATACAAAATTTGAAAAACTATTAAACGAACACCATTGCTCTGGTCTCAGGACAAACAGAAAGATTATACTGAAAAATGTGAAATATCATACATCTCGAACATATAAGAAATTGCGCACATCATCTTGGACAAGGACGTTCTTTAAAACTGCATATGTTCCAGTTTTTGTATTCAGAATATTTCAAAATGGGCCACCTTTCAATGAAACTAAAATTGGAAAGCCTAGGGAAAATACCATGTTGTTTTATTTGTTCAAGAGTAAAATATTCTCTAGTTGTACATAAATCTCCATATTGCATCTTGGTCTCCAAGGGGGCCTTGAACTTTGGACCAAAGTTTTATCTGTTTTAGAACGGTTGCAAAATACTCTCTATTTGTACATAAAAACTTCATATTGCGTCTTTGTTTCCAAGGGAAGCCTTGAACCTGGGACATAAAACTCCATATTGGAGTAACTTGGTTTGAAATACTTTAAATCTCAAAAGTTAGAACGTTGTGGAGCTACAAGGCTTGTGTCCTTAATTAAAGGTTGTTGAGTGGCTGTTCACATGTGAAATGGATCAACTTGCATAAGTTTGAAGTGGTGAAAATCATGTTAGTATCATGTTGACGGATATTTATACACCTACATGCTAGTATATCGTCTACAACCAAGCCTTCATCAATAGCAAGCTCTTAACATGTTGGCAGTGATCAGCTGACACTCTCCTGTTCCACCTTTGAAAACCATACCATCCCAAATGAACGAAGATGCATTTTGCTGTAAGAACCTCTAGGAGTAATCATAACTAGAGTGGCACATAATAATCAATTATTGATGCATTGTTTTAAAGCAAGACCAACTTTGAACCAATCATGAAATATATAATAAATACTTCTGCATTCTATTAATAAGCCTTCATAGATTTAGCTCAAAGATGAAACAATGGTGGAGGCTATAATTTTACACTGCCTACCCAAGTGAGTGCTTCAAAGTTGTTGATGGCATATGTGATTCCTTAAATTTAAACTTAAAGTGCATCATAATAAATTAGACTTTGAAAGGTGATAGAACATAGGAGGAACATAAAAACATACATTGAAAAGATATCAAGAAGGTAAAGCTACAGAATTGAATCAATCATCTTTGCAAAGAACTATGCTACAAGTAGTTGCTATCTTCATCTTCACAATTCTTGTCAAGCTAGTAGCAAGAAAAGAGATGGAACGTGAGATTGACAACAACGTCAATGGAAACTAGATGATGTAAAATATCAAAACTAGAAGACTTGGACATATCCAATTAAGAAAATTAGAAGACAATGTTGGAATCTTGGTGAAACAAACAATCAACACCATTATGTAGGAAGAGTTACAACGATGTGTGCATATATCATTATTCCACATAAAAGTTGTGAATCAACTCCAATATCAAGTTTGCTTTATTATACGCCGTGAATAGTGTTGTTCAATTTCACGAGTTGAATTCCATGGTCTTTTTTTTGAAGTTCACCTCTTTTAAAACATTTTTATTAATAGTCATTGTCGTTTGACCTTACATTGCAATGCATTGGCCTGATTGCAATGACCATCAAAGTTTCGTGGGATTTGCTCTTTTTGCTTGTAGTTTCTCTGTCACATTATTTCTTTATCTCTTGTATTCTTTGATTTAATATAGCAAGAGACACCTAGCCTTGATAAGTGGTTGTGGTGGAAGTCAAGTTTATAACATCGTGTTAAAATGTTAAAATCTAGCAACTAGATTCTTGCTATGTAACATCTTGATGGATAGGCAAGTGTCATCCACGTGTACATAAGTAGGATAGGATTTGATTGAATTAAGTCACATTATGATTTCCTTGAATTATGCCCAAATCAAGGCCAAGTTGTGAAAAGTACAGTACTAAGGACCATAAATGGATCTTTGAATGATCCACAAGGTGATTGTATGCTTGTTAAACAATCTATCAGAAACTAGTCATCAGAAAACAAGATCTAGTTTAGCAGCTTGATAGGAAACAAGTAGAGACAATCAAAGCATTGATCAAATAGTCTAATCCAACTCCACACGTGTGGAAATAAGGCTGTAGTACGGCCTGTAGACAGTGTTTACAAAGTGCCAAAGCTGGGTTTCATTGGAAAAATAGAGTAATCACCATACAATGAGAGGAAACTCGAGTTTCTCCTTGAGGCTCCAAAAAGTTTCTATCTTCTCACTATGGAGAATGGAAATACATAGTAAAACACACTTCCTTTGCAAAGTTAGGTGAAAATCCAGCATGTAATAAGGAAGTAGACTCCACTTTCTTGCCCTAATGTGAAAACCCTAGTCTAGATCCAAGAGTCATGCTTGGTAGGTGCATGGTAGGTACAAATCTCATCATAAATCATGGTCTAGATCCTACAAAGTAGGAATCACTACCAAATAGACACAACCACTCCTCTTGACTCGTGGTAACCTACTTTAGGTGTGTATGTACAAGTGGCACTTTGGCCATTCAAGTAACCAACAAACAATATTGACAAAATGTACAATATTCTACATGGCTAGATTTGCCAATGTAGGCAATTTTTCACACTCCTCAAATCTAGACTTGGAGATCACAATGCTTTTATCAATAACTCCAATTGAAGATCTAAGCTTGACAAATGAATCTTTAGGTAAAGGTTTAGTAAACAAATCAGCCAAGCAACTTGATGATGGCACGTGTTGGAGCTTGATCTCTTTAGCTTGCACTTTTTCCCTCACGAAATGATGAGCAATTTCGATGTGTTTGCTCCTTGCATGGAATGTAGGATTAGTTGCAAGTGATTGGGCTGATTGGTTGTCACAATAGATGATAGGGATCTCCTCCTCCATGACATGAAGCTCCACCAATAGCCTTTTGAGCCACAAGACCTCCTTGCATGTTGATGTCAAGGCCTTGTATTCGGATTCTGTGGAAGATAGGGAGATGGTATCTTGCTTTTTGGAAAGCCATGATACTACTCCATCACATAGAAAGGTGGCAAAGGCACTTGTTGATCTTCTATCCACTTTGTCACCTGCAAAATCCGAGTCACTATAGGCTCTTAAGCCAAGATTAGTTCCTCTATACAAAATACCAAAATTCTTAGTGAATGAAATGTATCTAAGAACTCTTTTGGCCATCTTCCAATGTGAAACTAGAGGACTTTGCATGAATTGGCCTAACTTTCCAACACTATAACTAAGATCAGGTCTAGTTATAGTTAAATAGATCAAGGAGCCAATAAGCCTTCTATATAATGTGATGTCCTCAAAGGATGCTTCATCACAACCAATAGATGCTTTTACATGTTGCTCCATTGGTGTCTCAATGCCTTTACAATTCTTCATTCCAAATCTATCTAGGATGGATGTAGCATATTTAGATTGAAAAATGAAGCTAAAATCACATCCTCTAATAACCTCTATTCCAAGAATGAAGCTCAATAGGCCGAGATCTACCATCTTAAACTCTTTTGCTAAAGCAATTTTTACATCTCTAATTCCATCTAGATCATTACCACTCAAGATAATGTCATCTACATACAAAACAAGAATAATGATCATGCCATCATGAAAACTTATATACAATGATGGATCATAGGCACTCATTACAAAATTGATGGAAATGAGAAAAGAGTTTAGCCTAGAGTACCATGCTCTAGGTGCTTGCTTGAGCCCATAAAGGCTCTTCTTCAAAAAACACACCTTTCCTTCATGCTTTGCCTTGATGAAGCCCTCGGGTTGCCTCATGTAGATCTCTTCCTCCAAATAACCATTGAGGAATGCATTTGTGAAGTCAAGTTGGAATAGCTCCCAATTGAAGGTTGTAGCAAGACTAATGATCAACCTGATAGTAACAAGCTTAGCCACAGGAGCAAAAGTCTCATCATAGTCAATGCCTTTGGTTTGTAAAAAACCTTTGGCAACAAGCCTAGCTTTATGTTTGCTTATTGATCCATCTTGATTATACTTCAATCTAAACACCCACTTGCAATCAAGAGGTTTCTTCCCTTGAGGAAGATCCACAAGATCCCAAGTATGATTCTCAATAAGAGCATCATACTCTACTTGCATAGCATCCATCCAACTTTTAGACTTACAAACATCTTCATAGCATGTTGGCTCATCTAACATTGAAGTAAGAAAGGTGTAAGGTGTGAAAGATGATGAGCCTTCCCTTTGATCACCTTGACCATCATAGGTGAGCCTCAATGGCTCGGATCTTGCCCTTGTAGATCTTCTTGGAGTTCTTGGAGTTCTTGCATCTTGAGGTGGATCCTCAAGTTCTTCTTCACTTGGAAGCTCCTCCTCCATCCTAGCATGATCCTTGGCATCAAGATGATTAGTAGCATTATCATCCAAATCACAAGCATGTCCTTCATAAAAAATAACATCCCTACTCACTATCACCTTGCTAGTGATGGGATTGAAGACTCTATAACCTTTGCTATTCTCACCATATCCCACAAAGATGCCTTTGATGGATGTTGCATCATCCTTCCTTCTCTTATCCAAGGACTGGTGTACATAGCGAGTGGATCCAATAACTTTGAGATCTTTGAGATTGGGCTTCTCTCCAAATAGAGCTTCAAATGGTGTGATTCCTCCAATGGCTTGGTTTGGCAATCTATTGCACAAATAGTTAGCACAAGTTATTGCTTCACCCCAAAATGGTTTGGATAGAGAAGCATCTAGCCTTAAGGCCTTAGCACACTCACAAAGAGATCTATTTCTTCTCTCACTCACTCCATTTTGTTGAGGGGTGTATGGACATGACAACTCCCTCTTTATGCCATTAGAAATACAAAAGTCAATCAACTTATTGGAGACATATTCACCTCCATTATCACTCCTTAATACCTTAATCTTGGTACTAAGTTGATTTTCTACCAAAGTCTTGAACTTTACAAAAGAATCAAACACCATTGATTTGCTAGACAAGAGGTACATCCAACAAAATCTAGAATAGTCATCAATGAAGATTACATAGTACTTGGTACCACCATTAGACTCATGTGAAAAACTATGAACATCCGAATGGATGAGTTCAAGAGGAGAGTTTGATCTTGATGTAGATCTTGAGAACGGTAGCTTGTGAGCCTTTGAGAGGCTGCATGCTTCACATCTCTTCCCACACTTTGACAAATGCTTGGGGAGTCCAACTGCAAGCTCCTTTGTAGTCATAGATTCCATGGCTTTGTAGTTGGGGTGGCCCAACCTTTTGTGCCACAGTTCCACCTTTGATAGCTCCACCTTTGCCAAGTTAACACTCTCCACTGCAATATTAGCATCAAGCTTAAACAATCTACCTTGCTTAAAGCCTTTGGCTATACATTCATCATTTCTAAGGATGGAACAAACTCTATGCTTAAATTGTACATCTAGGCCATTATCCATTAACTGGCCAACACTAAGCAAATTCTTGGTTAACTTAGGAACATAAAGAACATTATCTAGATTCATCCTTTTGGATGATCCCACATACAAGGGAATTGTTCCTATTCCACTTATCTTACATTCTTGACTACTTGCAGTATAGATTGATCTATGTAAGTCATTGTAAGAAAGTAAGGTGGAGAATATGTCCTTTTGATATGTCATGTGGGAACTTGCCCCACTATCAATCCACCAAGAATCATTGGTGTTTCTCTTGGATGATGGTGGTTTGTTGGAAACCATCAAGGATGACTCTTCATCCTCCTCTTCCTCCTGATGTGCAATGTTGCTTTGTTTGCTCTCTTGTGCCTTCTTCTTCTTGAGACATTCTGATGCAAAATGTCCTTTCTTTCCACAGAAAAAACATTTGTACTTGGACTTGTCTTTGATCTTGCCCTTTGAGCTTGAAGCCTCATCCTCCTCCTTGGTCTCCTTGAAGTGCTTCTTCTTGCCATTGGTCTTCTTCTTGCTTTTAAATGAGAAATTAGCTTTCTCATCACCATCCTACAGAGAAATAGCATTCATTCTTGCATTGGTATGCAACATCCTACACTCTTCAGCTACTAATACACTGTGTAGCTTTTCTATAGTAGCAAAGTGTCTTGGATTGCAAAGCTTTGGACCAAATTTGTAAAGCCACTCCCTAGACCATTTAGAACAATCTGAACAAGCTCACTATCTTGAATCTTCTCTCCAATGGAAGCTAACTCCCTATTAAGAGACTTGATTCTTAGCACATAATCTTGTGCATTCTCATCACTCCTCTTCATGCTTTGTAGAATCTGGTTCCTAAGCATGAGAACCCTCGAAGTGTTACTAGACTCATAGATAGATTTTAAAGATTCCCAAGCCTCTTTAGCACTCTTACATGATGATACTTCCCTTAAAAAATCATTGCTTACATTCATCTTAATACAGTGAAGTGCAAGCCTAGATCTCTTCTTGTATCTCACTAATTCATGTGCACCTAGAGGTTCATCTTCATCATCTATTAGAAACTCATAAAGATCCTGGAGCACCATTAGTGACTCCATCCTCACTTTCCAAATAGCATAATTGGTAGAATTTAACCTCTCACTAGCTTCTAGAAGGTAGGCTCCCACTGATCCCATCTTACTAGCAAGATTCTACACACAAGATATAGATTTGTTTGGACCTGAAACTCACAAAGGTTTCTAACTTGCAGTGTTTCACTCCAATGTTGACTTCTAATCCAACAGATGGATTTTTAATCACAGTTCTATCACTCCCTCACAAGCTGGAATGAAGATAAGATGAGATGAAAACTACACTCAAGCAAATCTTGCCAATCTTGGCTATTCTTGGACAAAAATTGACTCTATCTCTCTCATTCACTTTGATGTACTTTCAAGACCTGGTTTCCACTTTAAGAAGGTCTGAAATCAGCCTAGATTAATTAGTTTTTATGAAACAAATTCAAAACTAATCAATGGCAATGATCTTGGTAGCTTATTCTAGGATTTGCACCAAAAATTACATCAAACTGACACCATATGAATTTTCTATGATCCAATGAATATGGGTTATTAAATGCTGGTTCAGAGATGCCCACACGTGTGAACAGTACGGATTTGATCCTGAAAAAGTTTGGGATCAAATCCCCTTACCAAAACCTGGATACCAGCTCGCCCTTCCAATACTAGCTTTTTGCACCAAAACCTGCTAAAACTGGATTAGATTCAAACACAGATCAATGGCCTTGTACTTGGCTCTGATACCATGTGAAAAGTACAGTACTAAGGACCATAAATGGATCTTTGAATGATCCACAAGGTGATTGTATGCTTGTTAAACAATCTATCAGAAACTAGTCATCAGAAAACAAGATCTAGTTTAGCAGCTTGATAGGAAACAAGTAGAGACAATCAAAGCATTGATCGAATAGTCTAATCCAACTCCACACGTGTGGAAATAAGGCTGTAGTATGGCCTGTAGACAGTGTTTACAAAGTGTCAAAGCTGGGTTTCAAAAAAAAATAGAGTAATCACCATACAATGAGAGGAAACTCGAGTTTCTCCTTGAGGCTCCAAAAAGTTTCTATCTTCTCACTATGGAGAATGGAAATACATAGTAAAACACACTTCCTTTGCAAATTTAGGTGAAAATCCAGCATGTAATAAGGAAGTAGACTCCACTTTCTTGCCCTAATGTGAAAACCTAGTCTAGATCCAAGAGTCATGCTTGGTAGGTGCATGGTAGGTACAAATCTCATCATAAATCATGGTCTAGATCCTACAAAGTAGGAATCACTACCAAATAGACACAACCACTCCTCTTGACTCGTGGTAACCTACTTTAGGTGTGTATGTACAAGTGGCACTTTGGCCATTCAAGTAACCAACAAACAATATTGACAAAATGTACAATATTCTACATGGCTAGATTTGCCAATGTAGGCAATTTTTCACACAAGTCACATGGCCTTGATTATTAGGGTTAGGTGTCAAAGTACAGTACTTTGGACCTTACTTGAGTCTATAATGACTCACATGGATTGATTGATTGATCATAAAACAAATGCAAACTAGACACACAAAATTGAGATCTAGATTGACAATTTTACATGCATCAAGCAAGAGCAATCTAAAATCATTAATCAAAAGTGATGATCACCCCACACACGTGTGGTACAGTACACAATATGGCCTATAGACAACAAATGATGTTAAGAACACTTGGTTTTTGTGTAGATATAAAAATCAAAGTACAAAGTGTAGAAGGTTGAGTTTAATGAGCTCTCAAAAATAATCTAAGGCATAATTACTATGGAGAGATGGTAATCCATAGAAAGCCTCTTTCCCAGCTCAAGTTAGGTGAAAATCCAATGTGTAATAAGGAAATTGATAGAGCTTTCTTGCCCTAATTTGCCATTCTAGCCTCACCCTTGAGTTTTGTCATGTTGGGGTGGCTAGATTGATCAACCTACTCCATAAATCTAGGAATTTGGTCCTATAATGTAGGAACCACTACCAAGAAAACTTGGCCAACCTTGTAGACATGATCTAACCTACTCTAGTGTAGATTCCGAAGTGGCACTATGGCCTCTCATGTGTGGGACCCACCATTGTACATATTTACATGGTTTAACATAGCTGGATTTGCCATTTTAGGCATTTTTTCACACTCCTCCTCAAATCTAGATACAATAAAGATCTTGGCTTAACAAATGAATCCTTAGGCAATGATTTAGTGAACAAATTAGCTAAGCAACTCGATGAAGACACATGTTGGAGTTTGATCTCTTTGGCTTGCACCTTCTCCCTCACAGTTACAAAATGATGAGCAATCACTAAGTTCTTTTCCAACATTGGCTGGCATCTCTTCGGTCTCGTCCACCCAGGGCCATAGTGCTTCTCCTCTCAGGACAAGTGATGTCTTCACTTTCAACGCCAAGTAATTTGATCCATCTGATTGAAGAATTGTGCAGATTTTGACTGAATGCTACTTATGGATGCCATTGTAGTCTTACAATGTTTCAGGTTCCTCAGCTGTTATTTATCTGGTCTCAGAAACCTTATGGGCTCTGGCTTGTCAGATTAAATTGCTCTAATACCACTGTTGGAATCTTAATTGAACTAAAGAGTAGAGACTTTGTAATGAGAGAAACACATTATGATCTTGTATCTATATTTGATCAGTGAGCAATGTTCTTGCTGTGATCTCGCTATTTGGATTGTCCTACCTTTAATTGATTCCTGATATACCTAGATAGAGTCGAACTCTTCACTGTAGCTACTGCTTCTAATTAAGATCTTTCCTCTTCTAAGGTGTAGTCAAATATTCCTGATCTACTGCTAATTTAGTTATGATGAGCCTTTGTGCAAAAAAACAAATAAAACAAATACCAACTAATCTTAGAGGGACATTTGATAGACATAATGCATTCAAGGATTATGTATCATAGACAAGAGATAAAGAGAATATCTGTTTAATAACAGTGATTTCTAGAGCGCTGTTTGGCATATTGCACAACGCGTTATCACAAGAGAAACTCTGTCTCTTACGAATAGAATAGATAAGCAGTGCTTACTAGCAAATACTTCTATCTATATCTCTCTATGTCAGACCTTAGAGGTCTGCTTTCTCCTATCCATAGAAGTATGCTGAGGAATATCGCACTTGTGCGTGACGACTAGGATAAGAAGGGGAGGATTCCGAAATGTTCGCAGAGGAGCGATATGTACGGAAAAAACGTACGGTATATCGGACCTGTGCAAGGCAAATATCAGATTATCCAAATGTTCGAAATGATCAAACTTGACCATTACCATGATTCACAAAATAATAGCTGAATTTGGTAATAGTCTTCTTGAGATTCTTGAATTTGGTAATAGTCTTCTTGCAACTTGATAATACTGCTAGAGAAAATAAAAATCAAACAATGCTGGCATATTTATCAATGTCAGTTGCTCTTAAAAATTTTCAAAAAAATCAAAATAGGATTTTTATTGGTGGGTCACACTCATGGTCAAATTGACGCTTCTTGAAAAAGCTAAGACGCAAAACTTGAAGCTTTTTCTTTACTAGTCTTACAAAATATTATCGAAAACTCGTATACCCCTGCACCAAATGTGGTTTTATTGCGTTGCACATTTGATTTTAGAGATTACATCAAAATGTCGGGAGAACATTGCATCGCACCAATAAATGATATTAGTTTTTAACGTCAGTTCAAAATTGCAAATAATGTTGGTGGCATCACATCATTGTAGGGAAAACAATTCTCTAACTCTATGGCATGGTTACCTTCTGAAGGAGTCTGTTTTTTTACAATATGTGCCTTCTTCTCAAGTTAAGCTTGCACCTTTGTGTCCTCTAACTTCTGTCTTAGAAGAGCAAAAAGCTCAAAGAGAAGATTGGCCAATCGATTCATTTGTGGCATTAAGCTTTTTGGAAACAACCATTCAATCAACATATCAATTTTTTGACAAGTTAGATCGACATTGGTGGACGGATTTTTTTGAAGAGCAAAAAATATATTTGCTTGATTTGGGAGACACAAACTTGTCTAAAGAATTTCAGTGGCCAACCAGATCTTCAATTTCAACAATGACAGTTGATTCTTCTGTTATTCCACAACAGACTAAGTCTTTAAACCTTCTTCATAACGAAGAACGTGAAATTTATTTGGATTCAAGAAAAAGTCGATGAACTGTAAATGCTGCCATGGCTAAATGGTCTGGTAACCTCAATGAATTAAAAGTCGGGAGTCTCATTGAGCAAAATAACGAAAGTCATCCATTTTGGATTGCTAAAGTGATTGGCTTCATTCATAGCAATGACACTTTGGCCAAGATTGTACGTGTGCACTAGATGTGTACCGTTTCAACAAATGCTTTCTTGGGAAGGTATGAGCTAGAAATGTTGCAATTAGATCCAAAAGACAAGCGGAAGCGTTCATCAACAAAGAACCAACCAAGAGTTGATAATATAAATCTTGAAGATGTGGATGTGCTTGCATTTAGTTTAGAATTAACAATGAAGAACCATTTATGAAAGCCAACAATATCTATTTTACAAGAACGACTTGGGTTAAGTGCACAACCATAATCTTCGACTCGGCTTCAACGCAGCAAAACCACAATAAACAATTTTCTCTCAACATTATGCTAATTCGGATGAGAATTTGTCGATAGAATGAAGAAGATGAAACTTCTTCAGCTGAAAAGAAGAGCCTTGATAATATTTCAAGCACTGATTTAAGAGGAGTTAGTGAGAATTCGTTGGAATTTGAATTGTAAAAAAAAATAACATAAAAATTATTATCAATGTTTCAACAATTATGAAGTTAGCATAGTTGGCTTCAAATGTATTATGTAAGTTATTTTATGAGATTCAATTTAGACTATTAAAATACTGTAAGTGTTTGTCAATATTTTGTTCTCTTTGAAATTTTTTTAATTATTAAAGTTTTATTAGAAAATTTAATTTTTTTGGACATGGTGTATTGATTTTTTTAGCCAAAATGCATATATTTTGTAAGAATGTTTTTTTGTGATTTTTCCAAATTTTTTTCATGAAAAAACATGTTTTTGGGCAAAAATTTAAAAATTGAAATATGATTACTCTTTTTTAGGATTTTGACCCGTTTCAAAAAATTCCTCGTTCATCAAGGAGAAAGTACAAGTTTTCAGCCATTTTTTCTCCAAAAATAGTCAAAATTCGCTTGATTTGATAGTTGCTTGATATAATCTCATCTCATCTACATTTCATTCTTGTGAAGGAGTGTTGGAACCATGGCTAGAAGTCCATTGAGAGGGCTAGAAGCCAAATTTGAGACAATCAACCTTTGTGAGTTTCTAGGTTCAAATCAAAACCTATTTTCTTGAGCATTGTTTTGTAGAATTCTTCCTAAGTTTTTTTTGAATCAAGATCAAGGGGATGTTGCCACTTGTGGCTTTGTGAACATTAAGTGAGTTGCTAGTGAGGCAAAGAATTTAGGGAGAGCCAAGAAGTACAATCAAGTACAATTCATTAGAAAGATGAGAACCATTGGTGGATCCCTTTTTGGATCTAGTGAGAGATTAAATTCTGCTAACTTTTCAATTTGGAAAGTGAGAATGGAGTCACTCTTAGTGCTCCAAGATCTCTTTGATATTGTCTTAGATGAAGAGGATGAGCCTCTTGGAGGAGAAGAGTTGGTTAGATACAAGAATAAGACAAGACTAGCACTCCGTTGCATCAAAATGAATGTTTGTGATGACCTCTTGAAGGAGGTAGCCTCTTGCACATTGGCCAAGGAAGCTTGGGATTCTTTAAAAGCTATATATGAATCCAATAACACTTCAAGAGTGCTTATGCTAAGAAACCAAATCTTACAAAGCATGAGAAGAAGTGATGAAAGTGCACAAGAGTGTGTGCTTAGTGTTGAAATCTGAAAATTTTGGACCTTAATTGGATCTACAATCGATCCACAAGTGGTGTTGGATGCCAATTAGATAGATCAATCTCAATTCTAATGTGTAGATTTAGATCTAGATCAAACAATGCATCTAAAAAATATGAATAACTTAATTAATGATAAATATACTTCAAGAGTGGCCTCACACATGTGAAATACTGTCAGTGTACGAAAATGAGCATACTTGTTGCTGAAGGAGTTGAGGCTAGTTCAAGAGACTTAGTGCAGAAAGACGAACAAGTGTTAGCAAAGGATCCAAATAGGGATCAGTATCAACAAAGTTTTTCTGAGATTATTGAAGAGTTCAAAACATTGAAGGAGGAGCCTGCGCAGTTGCATCCTACTCAGGTTTCCCGGGAAGAACTGGTAAAGATTATTCTAGGGACAGAAGACAACCCAAAGTACATATCAATTGGTCTAATAACGATCCAAAGTTCATTCAACGAGCAACTGAGCTATTCAAGAAGTACAAGGCAATATTTGCATGCTCCTATGATGAATTGCGAGGCATACCAAAGGAAATCCATCATCACACCATCGATGCACGTCCCATACGCCAACATCAAAATCACAAGCACCCTGAACTATAGTCTTATCTAAATTTTTTTGAATGTCCACAATCAAAAGCTCTGTTATTTTACACTTTACATATGAACTCCTATTGTTCATCATGCTCAGTGGATTTGCCTGTTAATATTGTGCCCAATGACATTCCTAGTGAAGCATTGTCTTTAATATTCCGAGGAGCTTCTAATGCAGATCTGCAAAAAAAACAAATAGTTAACAGAATATCACCATAGCTGAAATTAAATCCAAATGTCATTGAAAAACTTATAAAAATTAGAATATGCTTACTTGAATGCATGGATCCTTCTATTTCGATAACCTCCTTTTGAAAGCGTTTGAATATCCTTGCAACTTTGTCATTTTCGCTTCTTACTTTCAGCCTTCTTCTTTGCCAATTCCACATCCTTCAGTAATTGTAAGTTTTCAATATGTATAGATTGTAAGATTGATTGCATGTGCTCTAGTTCTGATTTGATATTGATTGTTATCTTCTATAATTATTCATTATTTTTTTTTAAGTTGTTCATTTTCCTCTAATGTCTTTTGGAGATGACAATCTCTATTCTGACAATAAGAGGACATCCGAATTAACTCACCTTTTTAAAAGTGAACTTTATTCATATAAAGTTGTTTTCCATGGTTCTGCAATCTTTCACAATATCCTAGTAATCCACTATGCCCATTGCATATCCATGTAACTAAATAAGTTATTGAGGAGAATGTGGGATGTGTCAAAGTGCTTGGATCTTGTGGATATAATGTTTCATCTGTCCACAAATCCAAGTTTTTCTTTCCTTCTTCCCTGTAACGAGAACGATCCTCAGCAAATATTTGAATTCCTTTGCCTCTTCTTCTCTGCAAAGGTGCCAAATCAATAGGGATATCCACATGTAGATGATACAATGTTGTCATCAGAAAAAACAATAGAGTAATTAGATGCATCAAAGTACTATGAACAGATTCTATGAAGCAAAACAAAATACTCATCTTTGATTATATTATATACTCTGTACGATCAATCCAATCTCTATGCTTGTATGTTTGATTCAAATTTGGAAATGCCGCTTATTTTTTCATTCGAATAGGTAGTTGGTGCTCATATTTCCATTCCAATGTGAAGATGGCGTTTGTAATTGGAAATGGCACCCATATTTTCATTCTCGTGGAAGGAATGCATATGCAAACATTTTGCTATTTTTCTTGATTCAAATTTGGGAATGGCGGTCATATTCTAGATTCAGTGAAAATATTGCCCTTTTTGTAACCAATGGAGAGAATATTTTTGAATTTAGTCAAGTTATACTGTGAACTGTTTACAGTTCTTAATTGTGACTATAGACACTGTGGTTAGATCATTGGGAGTTGGGGAAGCCTCGGGAGTGGTGGGGGCAAGCAAATAAACAATATTGTTTTTTTTATTTTGATATTTTTCTACATCCTACATGGCATTCCTTAAAGGGTCTTTTTGATATTGAGAACTCCTCTAATGCTTGAAATTTCAACTTAGAGATAGTTTCATATCTGTCAATAAGGGCCTAAATAGTGGATTTACTATTTTTGACAAGTAGATAAGTGGATGAGGTTGGATTTGGATTCATTCTAATTGGCTAATATTGGTACATTGCATCTAGACTAAATTTTCTAGGTTTTTGATGAAGTATTTAGAAGTTTTCAAATTAGGTCAAGTATGA
The DNA here is from genome assembly GCA_029204225.1 of Diphasiastrum complanatum. Classification (NCBI taxonomy): domain Eukaryota; kingdom Viridiplantae; phylum Streptophyta; class Lycopodiopsida; order Lycopodiales; family Lycopodiaceae; genus Diphasiastrum; species Diphasiastrum complanatum. Next base: position 49,905,051 of record CM055092.1, on the reverse strand, counting down.
GGCAAGTGGCCAAATGACATTTTGGAAGCTATAAATAGCTGCACCTGCGTGGGGAAATAATCATCAGTTTCTTTCCTTTTGGAGAATTCATCTCTTGTGTTTCTCTCGTCTTGATATCTTGGTTTTCTATGTGTAGAATGTTGATTTCTTGGTACTAGATCTTGGATCCACACATGTGAAATACTCTAGTTTACTGCTGATGTATGGACAGGGGCAGTACTAAGTCATATCTATGTGTTTATGATTAGAACTTTGTGCATTTCTAAGTTCTAGCATGCATAAATTAGTGATTTCCATCTTCTAGCTATCTCTAGATGTGTGCAACCGAATTGGTCCAAGATCTTGTTGATTCACTAATGTGTTTTGGATCTGTATTTTTCACAAACATGATATAACACGGTCACTTCTAAGGCTGATTTACTTATGAAATATTTTGGTAGTCCATTTAGATGGACTGGGGACCCCCTCGACAAATGGCTATACAGGCCAAACGTTTTTGCTAGTTACTAGGCCATCTATGGTAACATCCACGTTGGGGCATTATCGATCTACTATGTTGATGTCCATTTTTTTTGCTACAGGTGGTTCTATCCTCCACATACCCAAATTCGTTGGTCTTATGATCTGCTTCACCTTTCAGCATACTACGAGTGAAAGTTGTAGTAATTGCCATCAACCTATTTCCAATCTCAAATTGTTCAAGCAGTGACTTAGATCTAGGGTTCCATTCCTATGACTGAGGTCTATATCAAGGCCCTACCTGAATAACATTTTCTTTTTTCATACTATCTTTGATGAATTTTTGGCTTTCAGTTTTTCCACCTCTTTTAGTTCTACTTCAACATTGTTGGCTATGTGCATATTTGATGTCAAAGGTGAGTCTAACGTCTTGGGCTAGACAAGTACATCCTCCATTTTTCTCTTGGCCACTTTTCTCCAAGATGTTGTAAGAGGATCTACTGGCACTTTATTTTTGGTCATAGCTAGTACTTCTTCCTTTATTTTTGCAAAATTAATCATCTTGATCTATATTTAATTTATTGGAGGGCACTCATCCTCCATTTTGGCCTTGCCTCTGGCTTGTGATCGTATCATGGATGGGTTATGTAGAAAATTGACAGCTCTAGAGTTGTCAGTTACCCTTTCATCTTGTGACAACTCTAGAGTTGTCAGTTACCCTTTCATCTTGTGATCTATGACTGACAGATCCTGGCCTTGTATTAGGTGCAATTAAAGTACCTCTATGGGCCCAATATCTATCTTCTTGGTGATAAGTCTTTCTACAAAACACAAATTGTATTGGGATAATTCTTATTCAGACCTCCTAAATATTCCTCATATAGCTTCTTAGCATTAATGAAGCAGGCAAATGTTAGTTATCTCAAAATAAGACCAATGAAGGTTACTTCTATTGAAGTACCAATTTTATGTAGACAAAGCCCTTGCCAAGTTAAAAATCTGTTCTAATATTGCATATAAACCTTTGTCAGCCTACCATAGTTGTATTACAATGTTTACCATCTCTAGTCAGTTTTATGAAAATTAGTTTGATCAAAATCATCAACAAAAGAGTTTTAGTAACTTTTTATGCCAAATTCTCAAAAAGAACCTTCACGAGAGTTTTTATTGAGCCTTCACATAGGTAACCTTCGCAAAGCCCACCAGTGAGTTAGAATATTTCCAATCATCTACTAAGAAATTGTGAGGCTTACTAAGCATTAGAAGTGTCGTTATCGTCAAATTTTCTCCAATTATAGAGTATAGACCTAGATGATCAAATTATGGACCTAAAAGAACATCTTGACATAACTTATCAATTTGATGGATAAAACTCAAATCAATTATGTGTTTAGGAGTCTCTGAACCATTATGATTTATTTTTAATGAGACATCTAATAGTCATTATTTCATCGATTATAGAGAATTTTCACCATCTGAAGATTTCCAATCTCAGAAGATGGATCAAGATGACCAAGATTATGATTTTCTACCACCTTGTCCTATAATCAGAAAAATACCTTGATTGTAAATACCCAAGTATAATGGAACAACTGATCTAATCAAATTTCTTTAGATCTATACAGAAGCATGTGAGATCTATGATGAAGTTAATCTAGGGGATAAGCTTAAGCTATTTTCAATGGCACTTATGGAAGCAACATTAGATTGGTATTTCAATCATATTCCGCAAATACGTAATTACTGAGAACTAGTAAAATTTGTTTTGATCAATCGATTCAAGCCAAAGAAATTCTATAAGATCTATTCTTGTTGATGAGGAAGATGTAGATGGTGAAAACAGAGATGGTCAAAGATTACATCAAAAAAATCAAATATATATTATCATAATGTCCTCTAAAAATGACTCTCGATCATGCCATGGTTATGTGTTGTTTAGTCGAATTGGCAAAAGCATCAAGTCATCATGCTCGTTTAGCTTCATGAAGTAATTGATTGTTTCATCTTCTTCATTACATGGATTCTCAACTGCGTGGTTTTTCTCATCGCAATTGTTTCATCTTCTTCATCATAATTATTTGTTGTTGTATCTTTGAGCTCAATATTTTAAAATATTTTTTTTTTTCTTTTCTTGGTTTGCATGACAAATAGCAACCTCATATTTCATAGATCAGAACAAAGAGCCATCTGTGTATCTACAAACTGTTGATTTCACACGTGTGGATTGTCCACAACATGTACTTGTGATCTCCTTAGGTGTGTAGATGCACTAAGATCAAGACTAGATTGAGATTCAAGATCTATCTTTGATCCTATGGCAAAAACACACTACTACATGCATTCAATCACTTCCAACTCTCACTCACACGTGTGGGAAGTATTAAAAAATTATTCTAAGTAAAAACAAGCTGCTCTCCACGGGTAGAGAGAGAAAAACCATCATGAGCTCTCGGGTAGAGAGAGAAAGCTAGAAATCCAATGACACTCAAAATCCACGCAATCACCAAATCAATTAGATCCAAAATGAGGAGTACAATGATACTAGTAAATCCACGAGCTACCACTATGCTTAACTATGATTGGACCACACTTTGTCACCTCTTAATCCTATTGGACCATTGATCCATGCACTTCTTAATTCTATTGGACTATATTCAAGCACACCTCAAATTCCTATTGGACCTCACATGGTTCCACCTCTAGATCCTATTGGACCTCTTAGAATTCATCAAACAAAAGCAATACACTTGTCTACACTCTAATTGGCATGAGTTTAGCCTCTTACTCTATTTTGGCTCAATAATAGACTTTCGATCCATCTTGTCACTTGCAAAGTCCGAATCCGAGTAGCCAACAATGGATAGATCTTCACTTTTATAAAGTAGACCATAATCACAAGATGAAGATACATATCTTAGAATCCTCTTGGCCATCTTCCAACGATGGATCTTAGGATCTTGCATAAATTGACTCAATTTGTGCACACAAAAACTTAGATCGGGCCTAGTAATGGTAAGCCAAATCAAGGAGCCTACAAGACATTAGAGGAGTTCTCAATATCAAAAAGGCCCTTTAAGGAATGCCATGTAGGATATACAAAAATATCAAAATAAATAAAACAATATTGTTTATTTGCTTGCCCACACCACTCCCAAGGCCTCCCTAACTCCCAATGATCTAACCATAGTGTCTATAGTCACAGTTAAGAACTGTTAACAGTTCGTAGTATAACTTGACTAAATTCAAAAATATTCTCTCCATTGGTTTTAAAAAGGGCAATATTTCACTGGATCTAGAATATGACCGCCATCCCCAAATTCGAATCAGGAAAAATTGCAAAATGTTTACATATGCATTCCTTCCACGAGAATGGAATATGAGCGCCAACTACCTATTGGAATGAAAAAATGAGCGGCATTTCCAAATTTGAATCAAGCATACAAGCATGGAAATTGGATTGATCGTACATAGTATATAATATAATCAAAGATGAGTATTTTGTTTTGCTTCATAGAATCTGGTCATAGTACTTTGATGCAACTGATTACTCTATTATTTTTTTGATGATGACATTATATCATCTACATGTGGATATCCCTGTTGATTTGGCACCTTTGCAGAGAAGAGGAGGCAAAGGAGTTCAAATATCTGCTGAAGATCGTTCTCGTTACAGGGAAGAAGGAAATAAAAACATGGATTTGTGGACAGATGGAACATTATATCCACAAGATCCAAGCACTTTAACACATCCCACATTCTCTTCAATAACTCATTTAGTTACATGGATATGCAATGGGCATAGTGGATTACTAGGATATTGTGAAAGATTGCAAAACCATGGAAAACAACTTTATATGAATAAAGTTCACTTTTTAGAAGGTGAGTTAATTCGGATATCCTCTTATTTTCAGAATAGAGATTGTCATCTCCAAAAGACGTTAGAAGAAAATGAACATCTTAAAAAAAATAATGAATCATTACAGAAGATAGCAATCAATATCAAATCAGAACTAGAGCAAATGCAATCAGTCTTACAGTCTATTCGTATTGAAAACTTACAATTACTGAAGGATGTGGATTTGGTAAAGAAGAAGGCTGAAAGTAAGAAGCGAAAGCGACAAAGTTGCAAGGATATTCAAACGCTTTATTATTGCTACCACTCAGGACTTTGAGAAAGACGGCAAAACCAAAGCACTAAAAGTTGATGTATGGAAAAAGCTTGATAGTATGATTGTTATTTTAATAAAAGAAAAATACTCTGATGTTGATAAGAAAGCTGTCCAAAGGACTTGTGTCGAGTTTGTTAATGCAATATCAAAAGCATGGGGAGAAGATCACATCACTCAGTACATGGGTAGTATAAAATTTTTAAAATGCTTTCAAATTTTCATATATATTTAGATCTAAACATAAGACTAACATTATGATTTTGACATATGCAGCACATACTAAGAGATCATACAACATTTTTTGCAAATACATATGGAAGCTTGAGTGTATGGCCATCACAAGGGATGGAGAAGTCACACTGGCATGCACGAGCAGCATTTCATCGAAATACACAACATGGAGGAACCAATGAAAAACAAAACTACATTTGTCAATTGTTTCAGTGGTTCTACCGCAGAGTTCAGATTCGACATATAACAAAGTCCACACAATACAACCTTTTTAGAAAAGCATGCAAGTTCATATAGGAAGAGAAAATTAGATGATTGCTGAGTAGAAGATCATCATTGCTGAGTAGAAGATCATCATGACATGAATTGCTTTGCAAATATATTGAACAAGAGAGGAGCAATACCCAATGTAAATGTATTGATTGTATTATACAAAGTGTCAACTATTCATCATCAGATCTTGTATCAGATTCTATGGTAGTATTGTCATGAAGAAATTCTCTGCTAGCGTATGCATCTATAAGATGTGCATTATCCTTATTTCCACTAAGCTCAATATAAGTGGAATACAATGAATAATGGGAGTTCCTTAAAGGAACATTCCCATCAGTAAAGCCTAAAATGTTCAAAACATAAGATCTTTTGACAAAAATGATCTTATTTGTCTTAACAAATTTATGTCCTCCTAAATAAAATGATAAAGCTTTAACTGCCATTATAAGACTCTCCTCGACTGGGCTCAGCTTGGAATGAGCAATACAGATCTCACTCTTCAAGAAATGCCGAAGATAGTGGCCCAGTCCACTGTCCCTCTAGAACGAGAATGCGTGTTGTCTGAAACCACCTCGTCTCGCAGCAAAATCATGTATTATGAGAGCATCCTGCAATAGGAAATATGTTAGCAAAAATACATTCAATGATTGAAAACATTAAAATGCAAGGAAGATTAAACACTTACACATTTTTCATCATCACCAGCAACCAGATCAGGATGATCAATATAATGACCACGTACTGAAGTGGAATCATCGGTGAAATGCATTAATGATGGATGAGGGAAGCCCATCTGGGATTGAAATGCCGTGAATTCTTCATCGGATGATCTGCCTCGCCCATCCTCAGCTATATTTGATAAAGTCTTATTCAGGCATTCTTCACCGATCATAAGACCCTCCTCATCATCAAAATCAATACTAGCAACAAGGTCATCTGTCTCAAAATCTACGAATTCGGAGAATTCGGAAATTGTGCTGGATAATACCAAAACTAACAATCAAAATGATGCAAAAGATGGATATGTACGGTAGACAGTGCCTTCAGGAGGCTGTTGAAGATTATATTAGCCTTTTTTTTGAGGATTCTTTTTTGCTTGCCATCCATACTAAGAGGGTTACCATAATGCCCAAGGATTTTCAACTTCTGATGAGAATGAGGGATAGGTACTGTAGGTTACATGTATCTCAACCTGCTGCTCCTAGACCAACTCCTGTAGATAGGACTCATCTTCCTACGAAGCGTCCTAGGAAGCAGACAGCCCCCAAGCGTGCTCCTAAGAAAGTGAAGCCTATCCCAGAATCCATTGTAGATAATGCTACTGTTGATAATGCTATAAATATAACTACCTCTGTTTTGGATACTCCTAATATTGCTGTAGATACTACACTTCCACCTCCTCCTCCTCCTCCCAATTTCTATACATATATAGATTCGGATGATTATCTTAAATTTGAGAAAGACAAATTGGATGCTATAGATACAATTGGTACTCCTTTTTGTTTTAGACTAGAAGAACTTGATTTTAGTATTAATTTTAGAGTTCTAGATTGTCTGGATCTCAAAGACAAACAGGCTTCTATCAGTGATCCTGTGATAGAGTCCGGGCTGACACTCTTGCAATTTGACATTGCAAGAGATTCATCAAACGAGTTGCTGGTGCTGAGTAATTTTCTGCTCCAGGCCTTCAAGGAGAATAATGACACATTGTCACAGTGTCTGACAAGTGGATTCACACCAGCAACAAAGTATCTGGTCATTCCTTATCATACCAAGTAAAATATATTAAGTGCTTCTTCCTATTTTATGCATTAACATTGACATTTTCAATTTAAATAGTTCTCAGAATTGTCGCTAAAGTACTTTCAATCTTATTTTGCAGTGACCACTGGAGTTTAAACCTGATCTCTATTAAGAGATCTGTAAATAATATCATTAAATGTTCTTGTGTCAAGATGAATTCGGCGAGAAATACGCATAAGGATGTAGATATATTCATTCCATATCTAAGTAAATATATTCCTACAGACGTTCCCCATTCCGTGGACTGGCAGATCGTCAGCTTGGAGGTAAACTCTTCTTTCTTAATAGCATTTTGAAATCAGTATTCTAATGAAATATTTTCAATCTAATTCATTCTGTTTCATAATTGATTTCTTGTGTGCTGAATTATTTTGTAGTCGCCCCAGCAAAATGATTCATTCAGCTATGGGTGGTACACATTGTACAATGCCAAGCTGTTTTTTGAGTGGTTCATCCTTCAACAAGATGTTGATATTTCTAAGGTAATAAATTCTGTTTATTCTTATTTTGGAATCATGATTAGTTTTCTATTATGGTGATGTTATTGGCCATTACTAATACATGAATGTTCTATTTTACAGTTTACACTTCTTGAGTACACATCAATCCAGGTGTACAGATTTAGATAAGAAATTATCCTGAGTATACTGGCTCGGGCAAGGCTTCAGCCTCCCGTTATTGATGATGGTGCAAAGGATAATGTAGTTGTACTAAATTAAGATAAAAAAAAATATAGATAGCATAGAACAAAAATACATGTATAGACTTCATAGAAAAATATACATTGATATATCAAATGCTGCTCCAGTTTATGAATTTGGGAGCACAAAATACATGTACAGATGCCCAACTTGGGCTTTTATTTATCAAATGAAAGGGTGTATACACAGATTTTTACTAAAGTTTATTTGAAACTATTGTTCTCCCATAATGGTGATTGTTGTAGGTAGATCTTTGCAGCACGTTATCAGCTCCTGTCTTTTTCGCATATGTGACATGGCAAATATTAGTGAATGTGCAATTGTAAATGATGACATTGTCTATTATTTTGTTCTATTTTGAAATGGCAATAGACATAAAGTACTTACGAGTCTTCCGTTGATGATAAATCTGAAATATGTTTTTCTTGATGCTTCGATTCTTGCTGATGTTCATGATGATCCCTCTAGGATTGCAATAGAGTGCATATGTTTTGATATACTTACAATTACATTTTTAATGATAATGAGGATTGATATCATGTACTTTGATTTCTGAATGCATATATACATGTTGCACTAAGACTTCTGATATCGATTGACCTCTCGGGGTAGTCTTAAACTCCAAAATTTTTGCTTTCCAATAAGATTTGTAAGTCATTTTTGCTCTTTTCTTTGTCGAAAATTGCCCTTTGATGATGGATGCAGCAATACCCATGAGTTCTTTGTATATTTTGTTGGCTTCCAGTTATCAGCTTCATCTTTCTCATTGTAAAGAATCACAGAATCGATTGTAGATCTGGATCTCCTCGCCATTGCTATTTTCAAAGCTTGGGCGCCAAAAATCTCTCAGATATGTTACTTGATTTTAATTTTTCGTATCACATTTAATCTAATGTGAATGCCAACATAGTCACAGTTACTGTGTATACCATATTTTATGTAACTGTACATACTATTTTTCTATAACTGTAACTAGTATAGCTAGAAAATTTCATTATCCTAACCAGCATAGTAAAGTAAATTTAACTTGAGATATTGACATCGAGCAGATTAGCACGTGTCGGGCAGGAAAAAGAAACGAATGGATACGTCCATGCTGCCCGGACACAAATTTCAAAGTTTTCTATATTGCATTTTTATTTTTTAGTTAATTTGAACTACGTTACGTAGATTTCAAATCTGTGCATTTTGATTGGGCCTGGTGACGGTCGAAACTAAAGAAAAGAAAATAAAAGTATCTTTACAAAGGGTCTTTTTGATACTGAGAACTCCTCTAATGCTCCTAAAAAGTGTGACATCCTCAAAGGGTCTTTCATCACCTTTATTAGGATCTTTTACAATTTGCTCCATTGGAGTATCTATGCTCTTAGAATTTTCCATATGGAATTTTTTCAAATCAGTCACTAAGAGTAAATCCTAGTGAGATAAGAAAAGAATTAAGTCTTGAATACCATGATCTCGGTGCTTGCTTGAGTCCATAAAGACTTTTGAAGAGCAAGCACACTTTGGACTCATCCTTGATGAATCCTTGAGGTTGTTCCATATAGATCTCCTCCTCAAGATAACCATTTAAAAAAGCATTGGATACATGTAATTGGAACACCTTCCACTTAAAGAAACAAGCAAGAGAAATAAGAATTCTTATTGTCACCATCTTTGCAACGGGTGCAAAGGTCCCCTCATAATCAAGGCCATGGATTTGAGCAAATCCTTTGGCACATATTCTTGCTTTGTACTTGTTGATGGTGCCATCATGATTGAACTTGATCCAAAATACCCACTTGCAACCAATCACATGCTTGTTGAATGGAGGATCCACAAGCTCCCAAGTATTGTTGGTGATCAACGCATCATATTCTTGCTTCATGGCATCATACCACTCCTTGATATTGAGTGCCTCTTGTACATTCTTCGGCTCTTCATGAGAGACACAAAAAACATAATTAGTGGAATCAAGATCCACTTGTTTGCCTTTGTCAACATATGAGAGCCTCTTAGGCTCGGATCTATCTCTCATGGATCTTCTTGGTGAGAAAATCTGAGGAGAGTCTTCTTCAGATATCAACCCCATCACAACATGATTGTCTTCAAAATCAATAATTGGTGATGCATCCATAGACTTCTTGATCTCGGCCTCTTCAAAAGATGAGTGTTGATCTTCATGAAAGACAACATCTCTACTTTCAATAACTTGAGAAGTAGAGAGTATAAAGACTCTATAGGCCTTCTTGGTGGATGAGTATCCAACCATGATCCCTTTGCATGCACTAGGATCTTCCTTCTTCCTTGTTTCCAAGGGAATATGGGCAAAGCATATGCATCCAAAAACTCTAAGGTGATCAACCTTAGGCTCCTTCAAATATAAGATTTCATATGGTGACTTTCCTCCAAGAGCTATATGTGGGAGCCTATTGCAAAGATAATTTGCACAATTAATGGCTTCTCCCCAAAAATCTTTGGGCAAAGATGCCTCAATTCTCATAGATTTTGCACATGCACATAGAGATCTATTCTTTCTCTCGGCCACTCCATTTTGAGATGGAGAGTAGGCCACAAGAGAACTCTCTTTTGATGCCTTCAAGCTCACAAAAATCATGAAATTTATTGGAGATATATTCACCACCTCCATCACTTATAAGAGCTTTAATCTTGAATGAGAATTGCTTCTCTACATAAGCTTTGAAAATAAGGAAATGATCAACACCATAGATTTAGAAGCAAGAAGATATATTCAAGTGAATCTTGTGAAATCATCAATGAAAGTAACAAAACAAGTGGCTCCTCTCTTGCCTGTAGTTGATGAGAATGCACATCCTAGTGGATTAACTCAAAGGATACTTGCTTTTGATAGAAGATCTTGTAATGGATTTTTTTGAGAATTTAGCAATAGCACAAGCCTCACAAGGCTTGATCTTCTTGGAGAATGACTTTGGCAAGCAATAGCTTTGGCTTCTTTGATCATAGAGAGCATCGGATTTGTAGTAGGGATGTCCCAACCTCCTATGCCATAATTCCTCCATAGAGAGCTTGTTCACAAGAGCAACCATTACAAGCATTCACATACTCATTTGGATCTAGTTTATAGATGCCTCCAACTCTAGATCCTAATGCAAGTAATCTCATCATTCTTCTTGATAGTGCAAGTATCAACATTGAATTTTGCTTCAAGGCCATTATCAAGCAATTGGCCAGCACTAATAAGATTCTTAGTAAGCTTAGGTACATAAAGACTTTAGAGAGAGAAAGAAATTTAGAGGATGCAATCTTCAAGGGAATGTTCCCTATGCCTTCAATAGGACAATCAAATTCATTTGCAGTGTATATTGATTTCTTGACTCCATCATAAGGTGCAATAGAAGAGAAAGAGTCCTTGGAGCTACACATATGTGAAGAGGCTCCACTAATCAATATACCATAGGCCGTACCTTCTTGAAAGGAGTAGATGAGAAACTGAGACCCTAAGAGATCCCTCTCCATCACTTGCAATAGTGTCTTCCTTCTCATTGGATACTCTTCCATCAAGGAGGGCCTTTAGTGTCTTTACACTCTCTATTTCAAATGTGATCGTGAATAGAGATGTCATATTGCATGAAGATTCTCAAGAGCATCCCAAGTTATCCTTTTTTGAAGGTATTCATGTATGATGGGGCCAATGTGTGGGAGGAGTTTCTTCTTCATATGATTTCAAGAAGATCCTTCAAGATGCATGGCCGAGTCTTTATGGCTCACCTTACATGGCAAAGAGGGGCATCCTTTCATGTTTTACTACTACAACACATTCATATATGCTTCTCTTCCTTTGCTTGAAATGCTATCTTGCTTCATTGAATTTTTTGGATCTCAAAGTTCACGAAAAGCTATACTAGTTTTGTATGATGCTTAGGTATGGCAT